>JARHVA010002623.1:1525000-2002500 GCA_037957365.1 Torreya grandis
AAACATATCTTATATTTTTATTTGGTTTTGTTGGGCATAAATTGTCGGCTTGATGGTCTCCACATACATTGCTTAAATTCTGACAATGAAAGATGGTGGATTGGTTGACAAAGATATAATGACATTGTAGTGGATACAAAATAGAATGGTTTATGTGGTTTCTACATGTGACTAAATGACACAATAACTACATCATCTTAGAGCTCAAAAAGCAAGGAGATCTAAAAAGAATTATTAGGGAAGGTCCAAAAAGATTGACATTTGTATCCCTTTAAGTAATTCCAAATAACATAAGAAAAATTAGATAAATCACATGTTTATGCTTCTTCTAAAATATGAATTTCTATACTTTGAATTGGCAAGTATGTCCTTATTAAATTGTTTGTATACACTTAAAAATGGTTCCTAAATATTTATTAGTTGTTAAATTATATATTTATAAGATGTTTGTGTATTTGTCATTTAGTTGTTTAAATCACGTATTTTTGGTGTATTTATTGACTTTTGGCCATCCTTACACCTTCTCCTGATGCTCTCTAGTTGACATTTTCATTCCCTCTGGGTTTGATTATAATATATCCTTCCTTTATGAAGCATTATATCAGGGTTTAGACATGTCGATAACATAATTGTATGACCTTGATAGGGAGCCTTTGAACCCTTTTTTATTTCATTTTATGTGACTCTTATCACACCATTTTTCACATATTTGACTATTTAATGTTGGTTTGCATATAAATAGGTCCTAATTTGAATTCAAGTCATCTAAAAATATACAATCACCCTAGTGCATTTAGGCATTTAGGAGTTATTTATAATTCATTTGAAAGGCATCTAGTATTTTGATAATAACTCATTATTGTAAGTAGGAATATAATGAGAATTAATATAGCATACTCCAGTATGTAGCTATTCAATACTCCTCTCCATCAAATGTTAACATCTCATGTCCATGATGTTCCTAGTCATGCTAAAGCTCGATGCCATTCTAATGTCCAAAACTATCTTCTTCCAAATTTTTTTGATCATCCTTGAGCATAAGTAGATAACCAAATATGCAAATGAATCAGGATATCAACAAGGAAAGTTTCATATAATGCACTGTATAGAATATGATCTACCCACTAACATGTAGAAACTCCTAGTTCAAGTTAAGGAATTGAAAAATTATTCTTGACTCTGATAATCTATTGCTCAATACTCTCCAAGGGTGATACGTTCAAGCATCTTCCATTACTATGCAATAAGCGCTATAGGTCTTGACAATAAAACCAAAATGTTGTGTTTTTATTCTTAATAATGTTTTAGATGCTAAAGTGTAGCCTCAATGAGCTAGTGTGCCAGACCTTCACACAAGACTGTGGTCTTGCATGTTCACCCGAAGTGCACAACTAGAGATCAGTTCCCATGGGTTATGTTGTGTAGTAACATATCAGTCATATTCTTTGGTTTAAATCTTATATTTGATTAGAAGTTACATATACAGAGAGATATACTACTTTAATCCTAGTATCATTACGCTCAACAACCATAATCATGCAAAGAAGTGCCATGAAGTTCAAAGATTGTTATTTATAAAAAGTAAAAGTTGCATGATTTCATATTAAGTTCTAAATATAAGTGCTCAACTCAAACCATATCACCACACAACTACCAACTTAACTAGAACATGAACATCAAAATGATTATAATATCTGCAACTCATATATTATGTTTTAACAAATGATATCCAAAATCCATCTCCCACAATGCTTTTGTACAGGGTTATTTATACTCATTTATCCCTAAACAATCATAAATGACATGATTAATTGGCCAATAAACTCTCTATGAACTGAGAGTCATAACAGTCTATTAACTAGTGTCTCCTAAGGACTCAGGCCTTTGCACCTCCTGTATAATCATTCTATGCCATATCCTTGATATCATGTGTCTATCTTCTTGTGGGTCGATGAAAAACTCTTAATGGATAAGGTCTGGGTGACCCTTGGAATTGCTCCTTAACTGTCTCCCACTTCCCATGTGCTTCCAAAGTCTTTTATCGTTGTTTTAAGTCTTATGCTCTCAGGTTCCTTTTGGTTAATTCTCTTCTTTGATTGGGTCTTCTCATGCTAGAGTTCTATGACCTTGTATTTTTTTGCCCTGTTGGTTTTGTGCCACAGTGCTTCCGCACCAGTCTAGTTTTGCACCATAGTCTTATTTGCGCTATGTTCCTTCTGTGCTATGCCAGTTCCATGCCAAAATATCAAAACATTTAACCACAATTTAAGGTCCAATAATAATTTAGAAGTTTCATGATTCATGAGTATAAAATAAGAACGTATAATCTCTCTCTTATTGGGCCTTGCCTCACCTCCTCTTTTCATATGTGAACCAAACTATGAACCACATATCTCAAAATAAAGTATTGTGTGCATCACATGGAATACATGAAATAAAAGAAGTGATGTCCAATATAGTAATATAACATCATGAAATATTGTATGTCATAGATAAATTTCTCCATGTTGGCCCAAGTGTAATCTATATAAGCAAAAGTATAATATTCCCCACATGATAAATGTGTAAGCAATGTAAGCACAATAATAATATGCCTTGATCAAGAAAATATAATCAATGTAGAGTATAGAAACAAAATTACCCAAGTGGGAAAGATATAAAAAATGGAGTACCAGTGATATAAAATATAGAAATTAAAGGAGCATGTAAAGGTTCTTTCCCTTAGAATATGCAAGAAATGGATCATGGAAACATAGGTAAGAACACAAAAACATTTGCATGATATGAATCATGGATTATAATTGATTATAATATAAATTTCAACACAAGAATTAAGAAATATCAAACTTGATCAAATATGAAAAAGTGAAAGGGTGAAAGTTACAATTTAAGGAAAATAAATAAGTTTCAGGAGCAAGAGAAACTCTGAGACGAGAGAATTAAATAATTGAGATCAAATTTTTAGGATCTCACTGAGGCAATGCCCATGAAAATCAATGAAATCTTAATAAAGGTGAAGGAATCCACCAAGATATTTAATATATTTACATATGTAGAGGAATATATAAAAACAAACCTGAATTAAGAAGTCAAAACATGAGCAAATGTAGCAAATCACATGTAAGAAACAATCTATCATGTAGAGTAGGTAGTGAAGTTTAAATAAGCACAAAATATAAAATAAGAGAAATGAATTTAAATTTTTACTTATATAACTTCCATATGAGGTGTTAGTGAAGAAGCTACTTTATGCATGAGTTATCGAGAGCTTACTGAAAACCATACTATTGAATTCTAAGAGAAATAATGAGAATGAATAAGTATTAATTATGTTGGGAGATGAGACACAAGATTAGATGCCTAAGTTTAGTAAAAAACAAATTGTTGATATAAAATTTAGAAGGTTTTAAAATAAAAAAGTATTTGAAGTGTTGGTTGCATTAGGAAATAAACCATCCTCATCGAAACAAGTACCATATTTTCTGAGGAATAACAAGAAGTGTAGTGTGGGAGAATGTTGCACAAACAATTGTAATTAAAGAATTTACACAAACCTATCCAAGGATTGATGCCTGATTGACACACATTAAAGGATTAGAAACTTGTATAAGTACATTATTTTTAGATCATGCATGCTTAAAAATAAGGTTTGTGTAAGATACATGATGTGCAATGCACAAGCATAACTACATATATTGGATGTCAGCTACATGTGAAGAAAGAAATCAATGGATTATAGATGTTGGCACTTAGAATTAATCCAAAAAAATAGAGTGTGTGAGGTTAGATCTCGGTTGGAAAATGAATAAACATTAAGGGGAAAAAAAACATGTCATTATGTGCACAAGTGTATAGGATTTAGGAAGGAATATTCCTAGATGCATATACAGCTAGCATGCTAATTAGAAAATGATGAGTTGGAAAAAACTAGAAATGGGTCCATGGAAACCAATAAGTATTGACTTAGGCCTCTAATTTTAGTATCTAATATCATTAGATTTTGGATGTTTTGAAGTTTTTGAGTCATAGTTTTTTTTGAAGATGCATTGAGCTCAGTTTTGAGTGTAGAAACTTTGAGGTTCATAAGTAAATATCACTATCAAAGGATAATTGTAATATGGGATAATTTATTTTTTTAATGTTTGTATAATGAAATGAATATATGAATTAAATAATAGAATATAAATATATGTTCAGTATTATGATCTTTCCTTGTTTATATAGAAAATGTTTACCTTTACTTTACTATTTAAGATGATGCACATCTGTATAGTTATACTATTGTTCCCATAATGGGGGTATCAATGTTTTTTGTTATGCCTTGAGTGATAGGATAGTGAAGTAAGGATTGAGTGTTCTATATATATTATACTTAGCATAACCTACATGGTTAAGTTAGGTAACACATGAAGAACAAAAGGGCACCTTTCATGCTCACACTAGGGTGTTTTTTTTGGCATTTTGTACCATCTATTTATGTTTTATATTTTTTAATTTATTTTTATAGTAATGAAATTTCATGTAGTTTTATATAATATGTTCTATCTTATTTCTTTCATGTGCCTTTATGTGCTCAGTGCTTTCTTATATGTCTGGTTTTTTTTTTACATTCTATCACATTAATGTTTATTCATACTCAGTTATGTGTTTGATTTGGTTTCTCTATGTGGATTTGGTTCTATTACATTTGATTTTTTTTATTTATATACTTATGTTATTTTATGTTCTTCCATGTCTTCTATGCATGTTATGTATGATCCTTGTTTTTTTTATATAATTTTTGTCTCCTACTTTTCATATTTTACTCTATTTCTTCTTATTGTTCTATTTTCTCCGTTACATTGTGCATGACATTGCTTGCAATGTATATTATGCATGTGACAATATTTTATTTTAATTATTTATTTACCATATTTTTGGTGTTATTAGTTTATATCTAGTGTCCCTTTTATAAAATGGTAAAAGTGGGTTTACATCAAAATGCATTATATCTACCCATACAACATGAAATTAGGTGTAATCGATTTTTTTTAACCAAATAAAAAAATGTTTAATTATAATAAGGTATACTCTAGAATAAGTAATAAATGTAAACATAGAGTTTAATAAGAATATTTTAAGTATCACAAAACTGATAATAATCAGTAAAAAAAAGAATATAATACAAGTCTAGAAACTAAGACAAAAAACATATAAAGTTTGAGGTGAACAAAGTAAGTTTTCCAATGCGCATATTCCTAATTGTGTGAAGATGGTTATGAAAATATGTGAATTTTATAAATTTTATTTCTTAATATTTTCCACCTACTTTATGGATATAAAAAACTCACTTATGTTACATAAAATATATACATAATTATGGGAAAGCAATATTCTTCTCCACAACCTTAATAACTCATCACAAACTAATAAAGATTGGGGGAATCATTGAGGGTCATTTGTTATTCCTCCATTGTTATCAAACCCTTTGTATGGAGAAAATTTAGAAAATAACACTTGATGCACTTCAACAATAATTTTTTGGATGTAATCCCTAATTATATATGAATTTTTCGTGTTAATAAGAAATTAGGTATAATGCAATAACAACTTTAAATATTGATTCAAATTATTATCTAAAAACATAAATCTTTCACTAATATATATATTCAATAAATTTACAACTATTTATTTCAATTTGCATCTGACACCTTATTATTCATTTATATCCTATATACACTTACGCACTTGTGTAAATATATACTACTCAAATTTAAATTAGGATCAAATAGAATTACAATAAAAGTAAAAAAAATAGAAAGATGAAAGCATGGAGGACTCAAAACATGGGCCACACCAAAAATTCACATTGTATGGTTCTTAGAAGCATGCCCAAACCCACATACAAACAAGTAGTGGGGAAATATAAATAAGCAAGAGATATGGTACCATGAAAATTAAGTTAGAATTTGACCAAAATACAAATAAATGCTCAAATAAGAATGAAATAATAATTGAAACACACACAAGTACTCTATAAAAATGAAAATTTAAAATGAAAACTACTCCTTGACCAATTTTAAGTATCTAAACCTTCCTTATTTATAATTTTATTGGTGTCATTATTATATCATGCATAACTCTCTTTAATTTTCCACGATCAATATCACACAATTTTTTATTATTTATTTTCCCTATTTGTTATGATTTTTATCATTCTTTATTTGGAGAAGATGCTTCATGTGTGTGATTTACATTGATATAGTTTTTATCATACATTGCTTATACTATTAGAATATGCTAACTTAGCTCCAATGAGAGTCATATCATTTCTATGCGTATAAATTGCTCACATTTCTCACATGATTCCTATTTGTGGCATATTTTCATTATGATTACCTTTATTACACTTTTCTTATGAGAGGCATATTTATACTATACTTAAATTGCTTATATCTTGTTCATTTGGGGGTATATCATATACTTGGACTATATAGACTAAATTATAGGAATTTGTATTGGAACAAATTTGTCTATAATATAGAAGCTTTCATGATCATATCTTATTATGTTAAATATTAGTTATTTTATTTCATATCTTATACATTATAAGTATAATCATTTATTTTAAGATATGCATTTCATAAGTTAACTCACATCTCAAAACAAATTTAGTTATTATTTATTATTATTTTATATATTTATGACCCAAAACACTATCACACTATTTGACCCTCTATTCGAAAATTTAAAAAAAATGATATAAATAACACATGATAATTATTCCCATCATAGTATATTTATAGGACACCTTAGAACCCCATTCTCTTTTATTTACATCACATTTACTTAAATTTGATTCTTATTCACTAAATTTTGTAATCAAAATGTATGCGAAATATAACATTAATATTGAAGATTAAATTTTTATAGGAACAATCTCACATACTCGAACCACACCAAGTGTGTCAGTTGTAATTTATAGTTTTGGATTTCAACAAACTAATTTGTAAATACTTATTTGTGCATATGTCATTTTCTTATGACTCACAAGACTCACACATTATAATTTAGTATGTTGTAAATACTTATAGTTTAAGATGTCGTAAATACTTATTTGTGCATATGTTATTTTCTTATGACTCACAAGACTCACACATCATAATTTAGGATGTTGTAAATACACATTATGTTACTTTATAATGATTACTACTGAAAAGAAGTGTATTAGTTTTAGTTCTAATTTTATTTATTTCAATCGGTCATTGAGTATTTAAACACTTATCCATGTGCACACACATGTTTTTTTCCATGTTTGTAGGGACACTTTTTACATGACATATAATGTAGCTATTAATTCTGAGATTTTCATAGCCCTCCATTGTGAGAATAAATATATATATATCTCTCTTTTTGAGTTTTATTTATTTTTATTCTTATATTAAAAATAAGACATTTTGTAGATTTTGACGATTGATGTATTTTATGGATAAGTCTATTTGTTTTATTTTGATATATATGTGTGCACATACAAACACATCAAATGGAGGTATTTTTTAGAAATTTATTTTTCATCTAAATTTATTTTAATTTTATATTTAAGTTTTTTTTAGTGTAATATGTTTTTCAATTTTCAATTCGTATTAGGTTTTTATTGACATATTTTTCATCTTGTTTTGTCTATGTTTTTCCCATTGTCATTTCTCTCTCCTCTATCTTTCCTTAATACTTATTTTTAGTGGGTTTTGAGCCTACTACACTGAACCATACAATGTATGGTTCTAATGTTAGTATTTCTCACCTTTTTAAAGGTATTCCATGTCTTGTGCTCCATCTTTGTTAATTTTTCTTTATTTATTTTGTATCATATTAATGTTAATTCAATTTTATTAGTCTACAAAATATATAGGTGCATTAGTATATATAGAATATGAATGATTGATAAGTGAAATTAAAATCAAGAGTCAAGAATTTATTGAAGATATCTATTTTTTTTTAAATTAGAATTTAAGTACATTAATCAATATTTGAATCACTTTATTTACTTGTGCCATTTTTTCATGTTTACATGAAAATTAATATAGGATTAAGTTTCATATATGAATTACTTTTTGAAGTGCATCGAGTATTTTTTTTAAAGATTTTTTTCAAACTAGGTATTTGGTAATAATCGAAGGATAATATAAGATCTTTATTTTAATTTTTATATATTTATTAGTTTATGATGAGTTGTTAGGGTTGTGATGAAACAGATCAATTTTCTACAAATCTACATATTATATAAGGAAAGGAGATTTTTTTTTAAGCTTTAGATTAAACAAATGTGTTCATAAAATCTGATTACAAATACTCTTAGTTCAATAGAATTGTTACTTAATAGTGTCAAGAATGGAGATTTACATTACTAAAATAGTTCAATCTAAAAAACTATCTGTGTTTGTCCTTATTATTATAAATTTTATGTGTCTTACCTTTTGAATATAATCTTTTCTTTTAATTTATGATATTTATTTATAAATTAATGACAAATTAAATATTCTTTTAAAAAACTCAATTATCAGTGATTATTAATTCTATATATATCTTTTATATGAAATTAAAATTAATTTATTAATTTATTAAAATAAATTTAATTATACCTAATTTTATTTTGTGTGTGGATAAATATGCAACATTTTGTTATAATTTTACATATATATATTTCTCTATATCACATTTTATTACAATTAATTGGACAGAATATGTATAAAACAATAGTTAACCTTGCTAATATTTTTTAAAGTGCGAGAGAACATACAATGTTTAAGATTATTTGATTCCCAAAAGTATTAGGATATAACTATGAAAAACATTGCATAACAGTGACACCTGAGGTGATTTGGAGAAGAATTCCCAAAATGACAAGTTATACTTCCTAAAATATCTATACTGTAGACCAAAAAAATAGGCATACGCGTTTGTTTGTTTGTTTGTTTTAATAATAAAATTGGTTTGTTGGGGTGTTGGATGATTGTATTTATAATTATAAATACCTCATTCGTTTTATTGCACCTTCTCCACAAGTTAAGAAAATGGAATCATATTTTTGACCTAATGTGATCGGACATGTCTAAAACCTCAAGGGAAACGACATATGTTTGGATGCTAGTTGAACTATTGTGATAATTTTCAGTACTACATAAATTAAAAACATTAAAAAATGTATTTATAATTTTAATAATCTATTAATTACGTAAATTAATTTTTTATAATATGTTGTTAATATAAAATTTTGTATTTTAGTAAATGTTTTAATGATTATTTAATTTTTTTTAAATTATTCTAAATAATCTAATGAATCATTTCAAATATGAATGACAAGGTTATCCTTAGTGCTTTACAGAGATTCCTACTACAAAGGTATGCAGATAGATTATGCATACACCTACCTATGAAGAGCTTGAGCATGCTCTTCAAACCCTGCCACCCATCTCAATAATTCTCCTTGGCACATAGCAATGATGACCACTTATATAATGAATTTGCACAGGTTTTAACTTCACTATAACCAATAAAACTTGGCTCATAGTGATGATGGCTTTTTTCCAAAAAGCCTATATAGGTCCTAATAAAGGTCCCCCTCTTAAAACATGGCTTGTAAAGATGACTGCTTCATTCCTACTGCCCCATTTTACCACCTCACATTGATAGCGTGGTATCATCCTTCACCTCTTTAATTGAAACCACCTCCTTGGTATCAATTCCATTTTTTTATGCCTCCCTATTATTTTCGCTTCCTATTTGTACACCTTTCTCACTCCAAAACTATTACTCCCAACACATATGGGATTATTCCACTCATACCACTCCATTGACCTTTGGTCTTGTTCACACTCTGTTAGCACAACAATCACCCAATATGCTTCAGGTTTGCTTGACTATCATCATGGCAACATCATGACCCCCATCCTTCATCACTCACCTCTCTGAACTACAATGACATGCATCTATCCTCCATTTAAGACCCACAATTTTTATATGCATGTGTCCTTACTTGGGGTATGTCAAAATATCATGGCTCTCTTTGTCACTCTTTAGTTACAGTTGATTCCCCCTTGGGATGTGTCGATAACGGTGATACCATCCTTACTGCTTCTTGTAACTATGTCTTTTCCAAGGGCATAATTGATATCAATCATGTCATAACTCATCCATATTTCCACTCCTCCACCACTCTTCTTCAAATTCAACATGTCCATTTCATCCTCATGTCTCTTATTCCTCCCATCATCCTTTCCCATTTAGGGAGAACTGCATTGGATTGAGGTCTCTTGAGCCTATATAAGCAGTGTGTGGTCACCCATGGTACCCAAAAACAACTCAACCACACTAAAAAATCCTTCCCTTTCATCCCTTGGTCACTTAATCTCATTATTTTTCATCTATCCATTACTTCTTCTCTCACTTGACACACACTATGAGCTACACCCATCATTAAAATAATCAAATCATTGTCTTATTTTGGCATGATGCTCTCACAGCATGCATCTTTACTTGGGATATGTACAATGCTTATGCCCTTTTATCATTCCATCCCATAACTCTCCCCTTCACGTGTCCTTGATTGAGATATGTTGAAAGCTTGTGTCCTAATTCATCAAATCATTGTCTAATTTTGGCACGATGCTCTCACAACATGCATCTTTACTTGGATTATGTTGAATGCTTGTGGTCTTTATCATTTTATCCCATAGATCTCCCTTTCATACATCCTTGATTGAGATATGTTGAAATGTTGTGTCTTAATTCATCAATTTGTTTGGTCCATGATTATCTATTACATACATCCTTGATTGGGATACATCAAACAACTTGTAGCTCATTCATTACATTCAGGATTACAGCTCTCCCTTACATGTATCCTTGTTTGAGATACGCCAAAATCTTGTAATATCTTATCATGTCACTCTTTTTTTTATGGTTTATTCCCCTTGGGATGTGTCAACAACCGTGATATCATCATCCTCACTCCTTGTGTATATGTCTTTGTCAGGGGCATTGTCAATGTGTAGCTCACTACTCATGTTGATTTCATCTTCTTCATCATTTATCATTCCCTTGTGTATTTGTACACCATGCCCACATTTATCCCTTTTGAGTGGCCATCCATCTCATTATTCTTTATATGTCCCCTCGAGGGGGCATCCTGTGGCCATTAATTTGCTAACACCCATCCATGATTGTCATAATGAAGAAGGGTAAAATGTATGCATCTAACTTTGCTAATCAAATTAACTCATTATTATGCCTAATTTCCTTTAATATTGAAACTTAATCCCTATATCCCGTATTAACATCACTTATTCATGCCCTTAAATCAATTAATTAATTAATCATAACTACATGAAATACCCCACTGTCCACATATTCATATTTCCTAATATTCTAATTCCTAATTTACCCCACTTTCCACATACTTCCTAATATTTTAATTTTTAATTCACCCACTTTATAATGACATGCCTTCCTCCCCTCCTCCCTTAAAAAAATAAAGCCTAGAGGTTTCCAACCTCTAAAACTTTCTCACTTCTAAAATTTGAAATTTGGGAGGGGAAATTTCCCCCATTTTCTCCTAAACACATCTTTAAATGTAAGGGGCATCCTAACATTTAGACAAGGTATGAATGCAAGCCTATGCTACCTTCATCACTCTCCTCAATTGATATAGAATCAAAAAAAGCTTGTAAGTCATCCTTACATCTATATATCAACTCTCCTACCCTCTTATATCCATTATAACATCCAAACATCCAAAGAAGTCATGAAACTCTCCATCTTGAAGCCATTGTCAAGCAATCCATAATCAAGCCAAGTAGCATTGGAGAATCAGTTCAAAAATCTTGGAGGGAAGCTAAAGAGGAACAAGGTGATGGTAAGAATCTGTTAATAATTCTAATTGCTACTTACATTATCTCCTATTGATGTTCTTTGTAAAATTTGAGTTAGATATAGTATTATTTTGCATATTTAGATCTATTGCTAAGATTCAGTTAAAATCTACATGAAATGTCTGATTTTAGATTTTTACAATTTAGAAATCTTTGAAAGGGTGATGCGAAACATGATGGGTGAAGTAACAACTTTTTAAAGAAATAAGAAGCCAAAAAAAATGTGGATGAAAAATTAGATGATAATGATAATGATGAAAGAATGTGATAGATGATGCCCCTTAAAGAGGGCATGTGAGGATAAATAGATGTGGAGGGGATCTTGAAAAAGAGAATAGAAATATAAAATGGAAGAATCAATGGGTTGGTGATGTAGAAAGAGGGGTGGGATGCCAGATAATGATGAACCCATGGGTGAGATTAAACCCACTTGAGTTAATGCTTGCACACTTTGATTCATAATGATGATGGATGGATATAACCCAAGCAGGGTGGATTTTGGGCAAGATGCATCCCAAGATACACTACACACTTTGAATTTTCTCAAGCAGGGTAGATGTGTAAAAACTATCCTGACAAACATGTGGACTTAACTTATCCCAAACAGGGTGGATTGGGGAATGACCTATCCTGATGATGAGTTGTACACTTTGATTTGCCCCAAATAGGGTGAAAGCTACTATTTTCATTTTGATATGCACCCTTTGAGGAGATGACAAGGTTATCCTCATCCAAGTGGCACAATGGAATCACCTCTAGGATTTTGGGCAACCTAAAGGATGAGGTGAGTCTCTAGATAGGGCTAGCTCCCTTGTTGTACCACTTAGGATTGAGCCTACAACTTATTTTAGGGGGTGAAAAGGGAGAAATAAATTGAAATAAAATATAAAATAATAGATTTTATACACCAAATTTAATGATGACATCCAACCATATGCATATTACACTTGAGATCAAGCAACAAACCAAACATACACTTTCCCAATCTACAACTTATCACATCAATGTTACATTGTGAGGTCAAGATGAACATCTAGGATATGAGGACTAGACAAGAGGCCTTGAATGGAAATAATGAAGAGAAAAACTCAATTAATCCTTGAAATATCATAATAACACTTCACATTTCCTACAAGAATAATTTTTCTAATTGCAAATAGGTTACAAGAATGAGCTAACATGTTAAGGAAACAAGAGTGTCACTTAAGCAAAATCAAACATTAAAGTACACACACTAAATAAAGTAATGGAAGAGGTAAAAATTATTCATTTTTATTTATCAAAAGGTAAAAAATTGATCAGGTCTTTTCTATACTCATGTGGAGCATCCAATACAATGCCAAAATGGCCAACTCTTATAGAGTTTGAGAGAGAGAGAAGAAGAGAAGTCCAAGGGTCACAAAGACACTTTTAAATCTGATAAAAGGATTTAATTGTGCACATGATAAGTAAATGGGATGATCCATTCAATTTCAATAGGTCCAAGTGTCCATACAAGTCATCAAAGTTATGTAAAGTGGCACAAAACTCTTCCTTTTGCACATAAAAACTACCTTCATGATTGGGCATGTTTGAACATATTATAACTAATGAGGAGAATTTATAATGATTGAAATTTAAGGGGAGGTTATTATAAATTCCTATACATTCATTGGTTACATTATTGGTCTTCTATAATCATACCAAATTGAGATATCATCACCTGTTGTCTAGAAAGCTACCCTTTCATGAACCCTGCACACTTGGATTCCAAATTGGATTTATTTGATCATGAAAATACATGTAAGGGAGTTAATGACAATTTTAAACACTATCCATGGCCTTATAATAATTATAAAATCTTTAAAAACATCCCACTTGAAGTTTTCCATCTTCTTCACTAACTTGTTCAATATGCCAGATTTGACTAGCTGAGTTGAAACACATGTTTGGAGAACTTAGAAGTTTTTTCATGACATGAATTTTAAAATGAGAAGTTATTATAAGTGTCAATATTTCTCCTAAACTTGATTTCATCTCCTAACTCCCCCTATAGCCTCCAAAACACACAAAAAAATGAGAAAAATCTTGTTTATGCTCCCATCCGTACAATTATATACAACTCATCATGATGAGAAAAAACCTATTTATACTCCATTTCTTGATGTACAAGGGATACTTGACCATCTGATTCAATTTAAAGTCACCATTGGTGTTGATTGAGATGCCTCCAAAACGCTGATTAGTTGAAGAACACACCAAGAATTCTCTAACTCCTTGGACAAATTATCCCACTGGGCATGCCAAAAAAAATTCTCACTTAGATATGCACCATTTTAAGAGATGAAAAGGCTCTCGTCATCCAAGTGGCACAATGGAATCACCTCTAAGCTTGTGGGTAGCCTAAATAATGAAGTGAGTCTCTAGATAGGGTTAGCTCCCTTGATGTACCACTTAGGATTGAGCCTACTACTAACTTTGTGGGGTGAAAAAGGAGAAAACAATTGAAATCAAAGATAAAATAATGGATTTGATACACCGAATTTATTGATGACATCCAACCATATGCATATTACACTTAAGATCAAGCAAGAAACCAAACATACACTTTCTTAATCTACAACTTCTCACATCAATGTTACATTGTGAGGTCAAGATGAACATCTAAGATAGGAGGACTAGACAAGAGGCCTTGAATGACAATTTTGAAGAGATAAAATCACTCAATCCTTAACATCTCTTAATAACACTTCACATTCCCTACAAGAAGAAGTTTTCTAACTTTAAATAAGTTGCAAGAATGAACAACATGCTAGGGAAACACGAGTGTCACTTAAGCAAAATCAAACATTATACACACACTAAATATAGTCATGGAAGAGGAAAAAATTATTCATTTTATTTATCAAAAGGTAAACAATTGATCAAGGTTTCACCATACTCAGGTGGAGCATCCAATACAATGCCAAAATGGCCAACTCTTATAGAGTTTGAGAGAGAGAGATAGAAGAAGAGAAGTCCAAGGGTCATAAGGACACTTGTCAAGCTGATAAAAGGAGTTAATTTTGTATGTGATAAGGACATGGGATGAACCATGCAAGTATAGGAGGTCCAAGTGTCCATATAAGTCATCAAATTTATGCAAAGTGGCACAAAACTCTTCCTTTTGCATAGAAAAACTATCTTCATGATTGGGCCTATTTAAACATATTTTAACTAATGAGGATCAGGTATAATGATTGGAATGGAAGGGTAGGTAATCATACATTCCTCTCCATACATTGGTTACATTCTTGGTCCTTTATAATCATCCCAAATTGAGCTATCGTCACCTACTATCTAGAAAACTGCCTTTTTCATGAACCCTGCACACTTGGCTTCCAAATTGGTTTCATTTGATCATGAAAATAATTTTGATGGAGTTAATTACAAGTTTAAATACCCTCCATGACCTTATAAGCATCAGACATCTTTAAAAACATTTCATTTGAAGTTTTCCATCTTCTTCACTAACTTGTCCAATATGCCAGATTTGATTGGCTAAGTTGAAACACATGGTTAGGGAACTTATAAGATTTTTCATGGCATGAAATTAATATTATGAGTTATTATAAGTTTCAATATTTCTCCCAAACTTGGTTTCATCTCCTAACTCCTCCTGTATCCTGCAAAACACACAAAATAATGAGAAAATTCTTGTTTCTACCACCTTTGGTACAATTTCATACAACTCATCATGGTTTGAAGTAGCCTAGGGGAGTCCTCTAAAACCTAAAATCATCATTCTAGATAAACTATTTCATTTTGGTAGCTATCCAACTCTATTTTCCAAGACTGGTCCTTAGCAAGGGTTTAGTAGTGTTTGAGCCTATTTTTGGTCTTAAGCTTGGTTCATAAAACCCTAACATCCAAGCTGCAATCCAATTCCAAAAAAAAAAATGTATGACCTTGTCTAACATCTCCAAAGGTTTTGGTTCCCCATACAAAGCTTTAGAGGATATGTGAGTACTCAAAGTTGCCCTATCGTGCTTGTTTTCTTATTTCTTTGCATGCCTGATGGGTTTTTGAGCCAGAAATGGATTATTGAAGACCTCCTTTGGAATATGAAAGATGAAACAACTTTTTAGTGTCCCTATGGACATGTTATAATAGTTTTAAAATCATGTTTAATGCCAAAAGTGTGGATGGCTTCCTCTTTGTTCCTTAGGCCTTATCTTTGCTAGTAGGTCGAATTACACCCTAAAGCTCAAAATGGTTTTTTGGTAGTTATCCCTACATAAAATAGCTTTCACACCTCCATTATACTTCTAAAATAATGACCCAATAAATTAGTAAACTCTGCCAAGGTTGGGAATGGATATGACCCTCCATTTGGCTATTAGGCCTATTCCTTGCTTATTGGGTCTGCTTGCAAACCTTGGTGTATGGAGCATTATGTTAGTATATATACCTATATTATAGGTTATTAATGTTTATATAGGTGAATTACAACTTCAAAAACTCTCTTACAAGTTTTCTTTGGCCTATGGTCCACTATCTATCCTCTTTTGTCTAGAATGCAGGGCTTTATACAAGGGGAAAGTGCCCCCTGTTTGAAACAAAATAGGGGGAAATTCCCATATTTTATCCTCAAAATTAGGAATTGGGAGGGTTTTAAAATTTTCAAGGATTATTTCTCAAAAAATTTAGCTCTTTATTATATGATTTTCCCCTTCAAAAACACAAATTTCATGACCGATTCCTTAACAAGATAGACTGTGGAGGGTTTTTAGTACTTGGACTGAGTTGTTCGAATGGCGACTCTCCTATTTCTTGGTTTGAATTTTAAAAATATTATATAGGTTAACATCATCATGAAATATTTTTTATTTCCTTTGTTCTTTACTATGATCTCAGTTTGATTACTCATGCTCATATTTACAAGACTGAGTCTCTTGCTCCTGACTATGTTTTGCATTAATAGTGACCCCTGTAGGTGAGTTTGTATGTTCTAGGCTATAAATATAATAAATAAACCCTCATTTAATCCTTCCTTGTTCACCTATAATTTATTGAACTGATCATTTACCTTAGGCTTGGCTTAAACCATCCTCATGACATATTGTCTCAACTGACTGTATGCTTCCTTTGACTATGTTTTTTGCTCATGTGAGGGGTATCTATAGGTATACTAACATAGTTTAAGTCTATAAAAAAATAATACAACCTTAAAATAAACTTCCCTTAGTCCTTTATCATCTATTAGACTTATATCACCTTGTATAAGCCTAAAATATCCATTAGCCATACTATTTCATCTCACTACCTACCTAGTCAACACAGTCAACTATGTTGAGGAAAAGTAGTCCTAAGGGTGTTGATGTACATTGGGATATGTTCCATGTTCCTTTGGAGAACCCCTGAGATCATAATTTTTCAAGGTGAGTCTTGAGTTCATCTATATACTCTTTAGTTTCACAAATTGGACCCTCTTGTGATGACTGTGAAGTCTTTCCTATTGGACCCCTGGATGCAGTTGTTTTTTCTTCAAACTTGGGCCTTGAAGTATTATTATGACTCCTTTGAATTTCTCAAAATATCCTAGGTATGGTTTAACTCATTTGTTTCACCCTTGGTGGTTTTGAAACCTCACTTAGGCACATTTGCATTTCATTATCTACCTACTCTTAATGGATCTTTTGAGGTTATACATCATTTGGTTCACTTTGGGACTCATTTGAATGGCTAAAACAACTTTGAAGCATATAAACTAGCTCAATGTCCAACACAGTCACACATAGGACTATAGGTGTGCATTTAGGAAGGATGAAGCAATATATGGCCTTCCTGAAACCTCATAAGGTTTTCCACGATGAATTAAATCCATTCAATATTCCTTTAAAGCATCTCAACCATCAAATAACTATTTCCTATACTCATACATACCCCTTTAGGTTATTGCCTACCTACTGTTAGTGTCTATTTGAGCAATTTGTACATACAAGGTATGTGTTTAGGGGTTAGAGCATAGTATATCAACTCTATTGATGATCCTCATGTTTAAAGGAAACTCTTTCACTCCATGAGGTCTCTAAACATGGATATTTGTCTCATTTACTCCTTGAAGTGTTAAAATCACTTTGTAATTCAAACCTTGCAAAGCCTACTACCTAGTTTTAGTGGGTTTAGAAGCATATTTGGACCTTCAAATCTCATCTTGTACCAACCTTTTGGCCTTCATGTTTTTCAAGATCCTAGTCTATGCTAGGGACAATAAAACTCTCCTAGTTATATGCCTTAAAACCTTCATCACCATGCTTTATGATATTAACCATAAGTTCCTTGACCTCTATTTTGCTCATTCACGGAAAACATCCCTATATCAGTCATTAGGCCTTTCGAAAGTGTTTTTCAACCCTTATTTACCAATTTGATCTTCAAATAAGCCCACCATAGTCCCTTTATCATATCAATACCCCAAATAAGGATACATCCATCAATCCTAACACTCCAAGATGACTTCTTTGCTCTTTGTTAGCTGCCTTCAAGTAAGGATTCTGTGCATATAGATAGTAAGAGAGAAAAAATGAACAATGGTGCATGTTTTAATCCAATTGGCATACCTAAACCTTATGAGGATTATTTAAATAGGTGTATAAAATCATGAGGATACTAAATC
Source organism: Torreya grandis (assembly GCA_037957365.1). NCBI lineage: Eukaryota > Viridiplantae > Streptophyta > Pinopsida > Cupressales > Taxaceae > Torreya > Torreya grandis. The sequence goes on from JARHVA010002623.1 coordinate 1,543,544, forward strand.
AACTTCAAACCATCTATTGACAGTGAAAAGATTTTGCAAACACTTGATATCAAGCAAACAGGAGTTACAAGTGACTATTGGTGTGGTATATGAGCATATATTCAAACCTACTTCTCCACAAGCATATAAAGGAACTTCATTCAAATCCCAAATTCTTGTACAATCCATTATCACTTCATAGTCAGGATGAGAAAGCTTATGCATGAGGTTTCAACTAAAATTATACAAGGAGTTGGCAAATGGAGAAAGACAAGCTTGCAAGCTCTTCAAAGATTGCCATGGTGAGATAAAAACATGAGAGTACGTAGTCACATGACCCAAATTTTTATTTAAAACTCATTTATAGTTGAATGAGAGACCTACAATAGAGAGATACTCAGCAAATAGAAGTACTCTAACTGAAACTGCACATGGTGGTACCCTCTTGCACATATAGGTCAAATTGCTCATCCAAATCTCATGAATCATGAAACCAAGAATGGATACCATATTAGAGGGAATAAAACATCTTATGTAGCTAACATCACCAATTGGTTTATACAAATTTGGTATAAATGGAGAAAAACCTATAGGGTGTAGGAAATAATTAGTAAAACTGCATAGTCAACTTGTTAGCAATGGTTCACAAAGCATGGTTGACCAATATTGAAAATTAATATATTAATATTAATTTATAATATTTTAATATCATCTCCCAAAATTATTTTTTTTGAAACTACCTATGTTGTTATACCAAGCAAAAACCTGAGTGTCACTTTTGTGTTTCTAGAAGAGCAAAAATAGAGAAGAATAGTTTTAGCCCAATTTTGACATTTAAAAAGTAAATAAAGTTTGTAATTTAGTTTTAGGAATGTTAATATTCCCTCATAGATCTTTCCCCATGTGGCACACTTCCCTATGTTCCATACAAGTACCATTTTCCCTCTTTTTTAGCTTGTTTTTGTAATTTTAGTTAGGAAACCTACCATATTATGATTTTACTAACATAAATGACATATTAGCTAACTTATTGGATGTTATAAATGATAAAATGGCATTTGGACACCTTGGTAAATGTGCCACTTACACGTATGACCTTTAAAAGCACATTTAAAGACTCCAAGTGATAAATAGGCTAATACAACTAAGACCAAAGCTAATATAGAATTAAATAGCATCAAATAAAATTAAAAAAAATTAATTCCAATATATTATACCCCATATAGACCTAAATAAAGTCAAGTTTTTTACTAGGGGTGTCCCAATTTGACCTAAAAGTGAAATTTGGTCAACAACTATGAACTTGGATTAGATGGATGATTGATTGACTAATTAATTGATTTTCAAGCATATATCAATGATTTAACCTATATCATGGATTATAAATGAGACAATCATGTTGATGGATGACAATATGTTGATAGGTTGACGTAAACATATGTGCGGATGGTATGACAAATTTTTTAAAGAATGAAGAAGTCATAAAAAACCAAGCACACAAGGATGCCCCAACTAATGAAATAATGATTGAATAATCATGTGATAAGATTTGGATAGAATTGGATAAATTTTAGAAGAATAGGGTATTGTTAGTTAGAAGAAATGGATAATGGAAATAGGAATTTAAAAATGGTGAATGGTGGTGGTTGAGCTAACCTCATAAACTCCATGTGACTAAATGTTGCCTACATAGTCCAAATAGACCTCAAGCCAATGTAGTTCTCCCAAAATATGAGGAATATGATGAATAAAATATGAGAACTAGATGTTGATATAATTTTGATAAATGTTAAAGAGGGATGAGATGATTTGATTTGAAAAGATGATTTTGCAAGGGGATAAATTGTCACTTTAGAACATCTCTACCTAATTTTTTTAACTTGATTGTTTACATTTTACACAATGGTATGCATCATGATATAAAACACCATGATGACTTGGCCATAATGTGTGTGTAAGGAATAAGCCTTGATCTAACAGATAAATGAGATAAATGCATCATGCTATGAAAAAAAAAGGATGGCATTGTTGTCGTATATCGATGGATGGACTCAAGTACAATCATGTGATAATAGGCACCATGATATAGAAGAACCTTGATGATAATTTTGGTACACATGGATTTAGTCAAGGAACAACAAGAAAAACAAGCAAATAAGCAAGCAAGCAAACACACACAAACTTGAAATAAAAGCAATGGAAAACATCTTGCAATTAATCAAGTCAAAATCCATGTGTGGATGCTCAATGATATTGATAGGTGGAATTTTCCCTAAATAAAATACCTAGTGAAGGCTAAAATGATGATTTTACCCAAGAATGGTGGATGTGGGAATGAAATATCATGATGATGAGTTGCATGCTTGAGTTGCCCCAAACAAGGTGGAAGTTGTGAGTTGTGATTAGATGAATGATTGTTTTGACTCACCCTAAGTAGGGAAAATTTAAGAAAGACACACCCCAATGGTAGTTAAAATGAGTTGATTAAGGATTTTGACTAGATTTAGAATAAGACAAATATTTTTTGGATTTTGTGGATTTATATCCCTTTTGGATATTTTTGGCCTTTTCTGATTTTTAGGCTTTTCTAATTTTTTGATGTTTTTAGATTTTTGGATTATATGATGTTTTTGGATTTTTATGTAATAAGTATATACAAAGGGGTTACTAGTAAATGGAAAACCTATTCTAGCATCAATAATGTGTCAAGTGATGTAAGATGGAACGGGTTTCAAGATGATGTTAGATGACATTGGAGGATGAGGGAATGGATTAGGGATCTCTAAGGAGCATATCGCATGGGAACTAAGTGTCCATTCATCAAAGTTTGTTCAAATGATATGCCAAGATAGTTTCATACAAGTCTCAATACTTATTCCACTTCCTTATCTGGGTCAAAATGGGAAGAAAGGATGGGCACAAATAGGATGAATAAGAGCATGATATTAGGATGAGGATCTAGATAGTACAATTGAATATGATTTGAATGGAATGGATGAGGACAAGGGATTTAGATGGGGATGGGATGGATATGACAAAGGATGTGATTGCCCCCAAGTGTCAAGGTACTCTTAGACAACAAATTATTTACACATAATGCCATAAACTTGGTTTTCATCATGTTACTTGCCCAAGGCACCATAAACATGATTTTCACCATTGGAAAAATTATTTCTCTTTCTCTTTTAATTTTTGATATTTTTAGCATCTTAAATCATTATAGTATTATGAGATGCATAATGTTGACCCTTTGATATTTAAAGTGCATGCTCTAGAGATGTCATCATGAACTTAATTGATGTATAGATTGGCTTCATCCAAATTTATGAGGATGTCATCATATGCTCGATGAAAGAGGGTGATACTAATGAGGGTGAAGCAAAAGCTATATTGGATGGAGGACGTGCATTGATTGCACAAAGGATTTAAAGGGATGTGGGGATCATGATGTGAAGAGGTTTTGGGACCAATAATCTCATGTTTTACATGACTAAGAATATTTATCTGATTGTGATTTTGATTTTGGCTTGATAATACCTCAAATAGGTTTTCACTAAGGGACTTGGATTTTTGACTTTCTAGATTTTGATTTTGATTGTCCCATAGTCCCTCAAACAAGGTTTCCCCATGGGTTTTTCATTTTGAATTTCCAATATTTTGAATTTGATCACCTCATAGTACCTCAAACAAGTTTTCATTAGGGGATGTTGATTTTGGATTTTTATTTTGTAGGTTGTCTCATAGTTCTTCAACAAGGTTTCACTGAGGGACACTAATTTTGGATTTTTTTTGAGGAACTTTTTTTATTCCCCGAGATGTGATGATGTATCTTTATAATCTTCTAGATGGATGTTAATCATGAGCTCTATCATTATTTGATTACTATGGAAGAACATTGATGGTAAGTGATTTTATCAGTCATAATCACCAGGTGTAGAAAATTGAATGCCAAAATGGAAGAAACGATGGATGGCATTGATAAGAGGATGGGAGAGATCATGGTCCTCATAGGGACTATGAATAAAACTCGTTTCAATGTTAGATGAGGCTTCCTCATAAACTCTACAAGTGTCACAAGTATATTTACATGGATTTTTATATGGTTTGAAGCTAGTGCGTGAGCACCTTTATGTGTATGTACATAGATGGGATTAATAATTTCATATTCATGAAGGCCAAGGCTTTTCCCATTGTAGTTCATGCTCTTTGTGGATTTTGTTCGTGAAAAGATATTTGATGCTTTGAAAACAAGCCAAGGGGTTGTCTCCATGTAACCATGTTTGATTTTTGTTTTTGATTTCTTCTTTTGTAAAGAATTCATATCTGATAAATGATGTCTTAACAAACTCATAAGATGTTGATGTCAATTGTTATTGATGTTTAGCCTATCTAAATGGAAGGCTCATTGATTTTTCTTGTCTATAAGTATCATTTCCATAGAAGGCAGATCATGTTGTGTAATGGAAGTTTTTCACATTAATAGGCCAAGGATGGTCTCGTTAAAGATAGCTTCATCAAAGACCGGTGATTGGTCAAAGATAGGTCCTTGGTCAAAGATAAGTTGATTAAGGATAGATGGCTAGCCAAATGATGGTTCATCTAAGATTGGCTAATCAAATATGGGTCATTCACCAAGTACGAGTGGGCCAAAAATGGTTTAGGATTAGTTAAAGATAGGTATTCGATAAGAAAATCAAAAATGGGTCGACTATGTTGACCTTGATTTGGAAGTGGAGAAGTTTCTTTGTGATTTGGAAGGGGATCTTGGCATATCCCTAATGGATGATTTTAGGACTTGGATATACCAAAATCTCACATAGATAGAGATCCTTAGAATCATGATGGTAGAATATGATTGGATCGTTGGATTTGTAGTGGCTACAAGGCTAAATGAGTGTTGGATAGCAATTTTTTTAATGTTATGACTCAAGGGAATTGGATGTCAAACTGGTGAATGAAGGGCCCAAAAGGGATGTTATGTGGGATATCTGTTGGCTAATCTATAGGATTTGGTCAAACATTTTTTGATGTTGGGATGGTGATACTAGAGTAAGATTGGGATTGTGAGATGTCATGGGTCTAAAGGAAATTTGATGTAGGATTGGTTGATGTTTGGATAAGTTGATGTGATTTGATTAGGATTTTAGATTAGATTTAATGTTTGATTAGATTTTTTGATGTGATTAACCTTAGATTGAATTTTGAATTTGATTTGAATGGAATAAAAGATTGATGTTATGATTTCATCATTCTCAACTGATATGTGTGAGACATTGAATGGAAAGACAAGGATATGATTTGAATTTAGATGTTCAATTGATTTGGAATTGATGTGACTTGGTAAAAATAGACTTGATTTGACTTTGTTTCAATGTTTGACTTTGGACTTGGTCAAATTTGACATAATTTAACTTTATTGAACTTGGTCAAAGTTGACCAAATTTGACTTTAATATACTTGATCAAAGTTGACCAGAATTGACTTGATCAAAGTTGACCTGATTTGACTTGGACATGTCAAATTTGACCAGTTTTGATGTTGAATTTGGTCAAACTAGACCTCAAAGTTTGAATTTTTGAATGTTGACTTATGATTTAGATTAAGTTTGATCTTTTACTTTGGCTTGTTTTGACTTCAAAGGTCGATCTTGGAAAAGTTGGACTTGAATTTGATTTGACTTTGAATTTAACATTAGACTTTGTAATGTTTGACTTGGTTTGACCTAAAAAGTTTAAATTTGACTTGATTTGGAAAAGGTGGATTGGATTTGAATAATTGATTTGGAATTAGATATTGGTTAAAATAGACCTGATAGGGTTTTGGACATGGTTGAAATTGAATAGTGTAATGGTATAATGTGGATAGTGTAACATTACTATTGGATATAATGACTCTTGATTTTGACAAAGTAATGCCTTAATGCATAACATTATAAATGGATGTGACAAGGTTGGACTTAAGAAATTTAGAGTTGTTTGAGGTATATGGGATAAAAATAATACAGATATTGATAAAGAAAAAGTAATCACACAAGTATAATTTGTATGCTTATTAATAAATGGGTGTTCAACGTGACCACCAACTTATCGATTTACTTTCACAAAGCAGTGAATAAGTTGGTCTCTCAACCCTCACTAAACATTTGTATGTGATGGGTAATATTCAAGAATGTTATTTTCCCTATATTATGTGTCATTTTCGACTGAAGGTCTTAAGCTAAACATAAAAAGGTTTATCTAGGTGTGTTCCTTATATACCTTGTGGTACATTGGGGTCTAAGTCTATGGAAGAGGGTGATAATAGTATTTATAAAAGGGTCTTATCCATTCACTACCAATCCAACTATAATATTTTAGTGGAATGTCATTGAAAATCATTCTAGGAGAGTGTTGTTTGAATCTTGGTGTCAGAGAAAAATTCCTTACCTTCACAATTGTGCTTAAAACACATAATTGCTTAGCTAATGTCAATAGTTTCTCTTATTTTATATAGCCCACTAGAACATGGGGTTGGTATGTATGTTTGTGGATGAAATCTTAGTCATTGCACCTTAAGGAATTGTTGTTGGTGATCAAGGTCCAACTCATTGAACCAAAGAGAAAAAAATAAAAATAAGTTATTTATGATCCTTAAGGTCTCATGAGGGGCAATATGAGATCATATGTAGTGTCTCTTTAGGAAAGGGGGAAAAGATAACTTAAGTGTTTTTTATCACCTAGAATCCCAAAATCAGGTAAGGGGAGATCATACACATGTCAAGTTACTGCAAGAAAAGACATAAACACAAAAGAAAACTCAAACAAGGTCATTTTAAACACCAAATCTAAGTGTTTATTCCTTTTAAATACACCAAAATAAATGTTTGTGAGATGTTCGATTGAATAATCACATGACAAGTGAAAATCTATAGAAAATAAGTTAGTAGTCTGAAATGTGATATTTGACGAGTGTATAAGGTCTCAGAAGTCAATGATTTAGGTCTTTGTTTATGTTTTCATCATTATCTAGAGTAATTCCACCTTTTTAAAGGTCAATTTAATTATTCTGTAAGAAAAAAAATAGAAAATTGTGTTTCCACTATTAAGGTTAACAAATTTGTTACTATGAACCAAGTTTTTGCTACTACAAAAAATGTTTTCTCCACTACATAAAAATAACAAACAGAGAGTAGAAAATAATGATATCACCAATACCTATAGTGATTTCATCACCACCCTTTGAAATTCTACCATTACGTAGGAAAATTATGTCACTCACAATCTTTTATGTTTGTGTGCATATTTTCAATACCTTCATTTTATCATAAATGAGAGGTTAAATAGATACTCGAGTCAAAAGTTATGGCCTCTAGAAGGTAGGTAGTGCAAACAAAAAATTAAGCATGGTGTTTTCACCACTTAGTAGAGCGATTCTACCACTAGAAACTCTGCCACTTAGTAGAGTGATTCTATAAAAAACTCAGAAGCTTTAATTGACAGATATTTGAAGAACACAAAAATAACACAATAACAATGAATTCGCTGAGAAGAGATGTTTTATTACTCAAGATCGCAATACAACTATATGCTTATCTCTGGGAAGAGATGTTTGATTTCCATTTTAGGTTACATCTTCATTTATACACATTTTGAAAGTAGGAGGATGTGGAAGGTCACCAATCTTGAGGGAGATTAAGTGGTTTGACTTCCATGATTTAAAACAATATAGAAGTCGAAGAATTATTATTTTTAGAAACTTACTATTTTTATATTGCACTACTAAAATTGAAATTTGGGGCACTTCCATTGGGTTTTTGGGGGTCAAAGACCATCGAGTGGAGATCCATTCCATCTCACCATGTTATCCTTGTTCTTAGATTTTCAACGATTCAAACGGTGAGTCAATCGGAACTACAGTGCAAAAGTTATGTCTCCCAAAAGTTTCATCATCAATTAGGGTAGAACCATCACCCGAATTGTCACCTAAATTGTTGCCCAGATCATTTAGTGATTTCAACCATGAAATCATGATTTCATCATTTTTTAGAGCATTTGCATTGATAATAACCCTATTTCTATCAATTCTATAAAATAGATAGATAAACAGAAATCATTTTTACCATTTTCAGTCATGATATCACTATTATTAGGAGCGTTTCCATTAATTAGTAAAGCATTTCTATCGATTAGCAGTGTGTTTCCTCTATTATACTAGAAACAAAAAATTTGACAAATTTGAAAGAAAATATGAGAAATTAACTTAGTTTTTGAATTAAATTTTAGCCGAGAATGATGAGGAGATGTCCTCAAAGCTTATTGTGGGGAGCTAATCCCATCGGATGTGCCATATGTAACACACAATTAAAAATGTTGGTTTTTGGTTAGTATGAAATCAAAAATAATTGAAAACATACCACTAAATAAAGTGTGCATCCTAAAATTGAATAAGATAAATAAGAAAGCAAATAAATAAGAAAACAAACACAAATGGTTATACCTTTCCTTGTGATCTCCTTGTCAAAAAGAGTGATGTGATCGAATGTAGTTGTAAAAGGGCTTGTAAAAAATGTGTGAGCAATCCAACAATGTAACCCCTTTCTAGCTAGATTATTTGAGGATAAGTGATGCAGTGATTGAAGCTTTGTAGGGCTATTTGAATAACACTTTGTTGTCAATTGAAAGCTTGTTGGAATGAGGAAAGGGATCCTCAATTTATATATTTATCATATCAATGTGGACCATTGATCTTAGATGAAGATCGATGGTGGAGGATCAATGCTACAATGAGAGATAAGCCTTTAATGTTATGATATGGAGTGTGTAATAACTTCGTAATAAGATCTATTCATGAGGGTTTAGAGTGTGTGGGTTCATGCCATAGACCTTTCTTGTATATTTATCCTCTTGCATTAAACTTGCTTTGTGAAGAACATTTTGACTTTTGAAATGTGATTTTTATATTTCCAAGTGGGTGGAGTGATGTAAGAAATTAAGATTTATTCAATTTTGGTAAATATGACATGCATTCCATGTAATTTATTATTAGTGATTGATTAATTTAATTAATTGAGACTAAATTAACTAATAAGATGTGATGTGAATTTTATGGGTAAGGAGATGATCATGGAAGAAATAATTAATTGATCAGGAGGGGGGATGAATAATGATTAGACTATATATGTTAGTACGAATAGAAGACTGATTAGATGATTTAGGACGGTGTTAGTATGAATTAGTAAGATATTTAAAATTGACACAAAGTGTTTGATTTTAGGTGTTTACAACTTAATTGCTTAATTTGGAGCTCAAAGAGACAAAGTTTCACTACGCCAACTAAACTTATTGAGAGTGAGAGGGAATGGTTAGATTTATTAATTTTTAGGATGATTGTGGACCGTTGATCTTGATACAAGATCAATGGTTGAGGATGAGTCAAATTTTGGAAGCTGAATCATAAATATGAGTGGTTGAGAAGGAGATGGGCATGTCATAAGTTTTCCCTTGCATTATTTTGGTGAGATTGCATTGGGTTGGATGTTGATGTCATTGATTACATTGATGGGTTAATGTGAGATAAAAATACTTATGGAGTTATGGAAAATATGGATATTTCAAATTCCATGGATTTTATTATTATGGATGGGTTAGCTAGTTAACAATGGTTAATTAATTAAAGTGATGTGAGGCGATTTATGTGGGATTGGCAAAGTTCAAAATAAAACATGATTAATTGATTTGGGTGGGATCAATAGTGCTTAGGCTAGAAATATTAGTTGATGACGGGATTAGAGAATGATACAATGATGAATTAGGGTTTAGTTAGATGTGATGAAGGGGTTAGGGATGAATACTTAAAATTGATATGAGGTGTCCGATTTTAGGTGTATGCAACTAAAAAATATAAATACAACTATACAACCCAATAGATTTAGGCCTTTATTGTGTCCCATGTGATTAAAATATTAATAAAATACTCAAAATGATAACTAGTCTTTTCTATATATAAATAAAATAATGACAAAAGAGAATCCAATGTAGTAAATAAATGCAATACATGATAATTTAGAAAAACATAAAAAAATATGCCCACAAGAGTTCAAAATAAAATGCATCATAAAAACATAGAAAAAGTGTACTAAAATTAAGGCCCAAATGTAACACATATCATATCGATATTGATCTTAAACTCAGTTACCCACAATAATATTAAGAAAAGATTTGTGCTTAACTTGTAATATGTTCCAAACTCGTCACAATTAGGTGTTCTATTGAAGTACTTCGCTTCTAATAATGATAAGGTTTTTCTCTCTAAAATGTTTAAAATAACCCCCAAAATCGCTCAAGGAAAAGGAGAGCCTTTAGAAAATACCTTCACTAAAAATCTCACTTAAAACTAACATGAAAGATGATTATCGAAAAAAAAATATTGAGCAATGAGGAATCACAAGAACTTATGAAGTCAAATCCTTCAGTTTTGTACATAGGTTCAACAATTGTACAATAGTCGCATAATCCAAACAAAAATACTTAAACATATGGCATCAAATCAAATATGGTAGCAACACCTCCTCTATTTAGACCCTTTAACAGACCCTGTACGCACTCCTCTAGGGTTTTATATGCTTTCAGATTTGTTTTGGCAATGCCCAAAATATTATGTAGATAATCAGCTGCAAAAGACCCTTTTTGATACCCCATTGACACTCCACTCGCTATCCTTGCCTCCACAGTTGCCATAGTAGGCTTACATTGATCTACATTTAACATTGAACTGCAACTAGTTGGATACTTTAATGTCATACTCATACTAAAAAGTAGAAATCAAAGTCACTTTAGGGGAAGTATACACTAAAAAATAGAACATAACAAGAAAGAGAAAGTTCTACCATATTTGCTTACACACCTTTCCATGTAAATCCATGCAAGTAGCCATGTACTTTTATAATGTTTTGAGTGTTTAATACTGAGTAAAAAATATTATTATTATTATTATTATTATTATTATTATTATTATTATTATTATTATTATTATTATTATTATTATTTATTTTAAATACAATGGCAAAGTGGGGGAGAAGGGCAAGGCCATATAAAACATACAAACAATGAAAGATTTCAAGGTAAGCAAAGTGGTAATGGTGAAGGACAATGATAGGATAATTCAGGGGATGTGTGTGTGTGTGTGTGTAAAAATGCATATTATTATTATTATTATTATTATTATTATTATTATTATTATTATTATTATAAACACACACATCCCCTAAATTATTATTATTATTATTATTATTATTATTATTATTATTATTATTATTATTATTATTATTATTATTATTATTACAACACACATACACATCCCCTGAATTATCCTATCATTGTCCTTCACCATTACCACTTTGCTTACCTTGAAATATTTCACTGTTTGTACGTTTTATATGGCCTTGCCCTTTTCTACCACTTTGCCATTGCTTAAGCTCGTTTAAAAAAAAATGTCTCCTCCCTACACAATGCATTGCCACATCGTTTGGAGGAAGACAACCTCATTTTCTATTGTCACATCCACCAAAAATAGCATACTGTCATTTCTTAATGCTTTGTGCACCAAAAATCAAATGGAGTTAATAATCATGGGTTTCAAGTTAAATACAAGCATTACTACATATATTAATAATAAATATCTAATTATATATTATAATATACAATTATTTAATATAATATATTTATTTATAATAAAATAATAAATATTTATTAATAGTATAATATATTGATACTATATATAATATACTAGTATAATATATATATGGGGGAAAGGTTTTAGTAGTAGTGCACCTATCAATAGTGGAACAAGGTTTTTGTTTAGGTATGTTCTATTGATGATATATATTGGTGTGTATAAATATTAAAGTGCAGTAGTAGTGGTGCATGTAATATTTAATACTTGTTCAACATTTACTTTATAAAATTAAAAGTAACCAATCACATTTTAACAAGTAAGACTCAAGTATTGATACTTTAATGCATAGTTATTGGTACAAATCAAAAGTTAAGTTTTGGTCATAAATTTAAAAAATGTATTTTATGATCTCTTGTGATAAAATCAATTATAAATAGTTAAGACGACATATTAAAATGAGTAAAAATTTCGAAATCTATTATGATATTGTAGCACCTTAATTCACTATCCAAAATTAAAATGCACTATTATTAAAACCTTTCCTATATATTATTATTATTATAATATATTTTATTTAGTAAATTATAGAATATTATATATAATATTAATTTGAGCATTGCATATATAGATAGTGTCTTGTTGGTTCAATTAAAATAGCGCTCTATACACTGTCAGTCGTCACGCTTTCAATAGGATCTACCTACAAATAAAACGAATAATATATAATAAATTATGTCTAGTGTCTCTTAAATAAATAAATAGTAATTCATGTCAAGTTCTACTTCCACAAATATGTACCAAAAAAACTAAAAAGTGAAGATGCTTGGGATGAGCCGAGGCTACAGCTGCGCATGCTGGGAAAGCGGGCTGCCAATACATTTTTAACGCTCATGTTTTAAAGGAACGTTTTTATCAATGACTACCAAATGGAGAATAGAACAAAAGATAAAACAATAATATTTTAAAAGAACATCTTTACCAGTGACTATCAAGTGGGTTATAGAACGAAAAATAAATCAATAATGTTTTAAAGGAACGTCTTTACCAATGACTACCAAGTAGAGAATAGAACAAAAGATAAAACAATAATATTTAAAAAAAATGTCTTTACCAATAACTACCAAACGAAAAATAAAATGAAAGATAAAACAATATTATTTTAAAGAGACATCTTTACCAACAACTACCAAACGAATGACTAACACCATCACCAACAAATAAAACAAGAAACCAAAAAAACTTTCCAAAAAAATTTCTACAAAACTTCCACTAAACAGCTTAGAGGGACTTAACCGCAGATAATAACTACCTATAATGAAGATAATTATGAAAAGATTTGCATTTTGCGCTGAATATCTTTTTAATATATTGTTTATATATCCTTTCTCAAGATTGTGTCAACTACTTTTCAAACTTGCATTCTTTTTGCATTACAACTCTAGAATTATTGCCATGGACTAAACAAGGAAAAAGGTTGTCGGAGAAAATAACGTGCAAATATTAAATTTTGAAAGGTTTATTATAATTTAATATCTTAATTTAATTTTGATAATTTAAATAATTAAAATTTATTTATTGTATTCATTTTTTATATAAATTTTTAAAATTTATAATTTATTTATTAGGAATAAATATTATTAATGTTAATAAAATTAATTCTATGATTTATTTTAATATATCTATTTTGTCTTATTTTTATTTATATAATATGAATTAATATTATCAATGTTAAATAATGTAATTATAAGTTTTGATTAAAACTACTAATAATTTATTTATAGATTATAAATAAATATTATCAACACTAAACAATTTAATTAAATAATTATAATAAAATAACTCTCATTTAATTATTAAAAAATACATATCTTAACAACTAAATATCTATAAAATAATTTTTTTAAAACTCAATAAAAAATTATTAAATGACAAGACAAATTACTAAATGACCCTTATATTAAAATTAACCCTACATACATACATACATAGGTCTATCTTATGGTACTGACATTTTATCATATCCCATGTAAAAATATTAAGACCAGAAAACAACCACTAATACCTTGCTTAAAAAAAAAGTAAATGCAAAATCGTATGGCAATTAACGCTACCACATAAACCCCTCATCAAGAATTCCCCCAATATTTAAAATGTATCATAAATTATGACTAATGAATGAATGAAGGATTTTAATAACGTCCACGAGACCGCTGCAGCGTATGGGACCCATCCGTCGCACACATCCTCTTCAAAACGAGACCTCAGCCACAATAACGTTCCCTACGTTGCTTGAACTTCCTTTTTGAGATCTTCCCTTCTGCTGTGAAGTTTGATCACGAGGTTCGCCGTATTACCCAGAGTTGTTGTTTCAAACAGGGTGTCCAGGTTGGCGATTTTCATAGTTTCACCATAAATGTATTGGATGTCTTTGTATGCCTCGCACTCCAAGAGGAAGTGTTGTTCCATCTCCACCACGCATTTGTTGCAAAAAAGGCATATTCTCTCCTCCCAATCCTCTTTAGGAGTTAGCCATCTACCCGTTTCACACCTAAGATGATGAGAGCTCATCCTAAGTTGGGCAATCAACATTTTCGCTTTCCACTTAATGTCTGCTCCTATATAGGGTTTTTCTTCAAAATCCCCTATGGGGTTGAATTCTTTGAAGTAGTATTCCTTTTTATGGCCCATTTGTTTTGTCCACATGATGCACTTGAATTTTTTTCTCACATATTTTTTTATTTCTTCATTAGTATTTGGGCACCCTTGCATGCTAATATCCCACCTCTTTATCCATTTGTCATTTTGCTTTCTCCAAGTGTTCTTTTTTCTAGTTAGTTCTTCCTCCATAATTAGTCTAGGCCCCCTGTGCTTCTCCATGTTTTGAATCTTCTTGAGGTAGCTTAGTAACCATATCATCGCCGATCCTGTAGGGGGAAAGACCCTGTTTCAGCAAGTAGGATCTCATACGGCACCGAATTCTTGACTTTGAGATTGCTTATGATGAAGTGTTTCTGGATTCTCTCTATCTGTTTCCATTTCTGAACTGACATACTGCTGCCCCAAATTTCACATCCGTAAAGAATCACCGGGATAACCAACAAACTGAAGAGTGTTCTCCTAGTCTTCCAATCCCATAACTCCGCAATCCTGCACCTATTTTGAAGAGAGTACCACACTTTCCATCATCCTTGGATTCTTTTTGCTCTACACGTTTCCCAGCTGAGCTTGTGGTGAAAATCAAGCTCGAGGTACTTGTACTCTTCGACTATCTCTAATGCACTGCCTTCAAAGGTAAAGGTATATTGTTTCTTTTTTCTTTTCGGAGAGAAGATCATTACTTTGGTTTTGCTCCAACCTCTTAGCAAAAAGTTTCAAGTGCTCTCAAATGTTCCCTCACGCTGCTTGCTATTCTGGGAATTAAAATGAGGTCATCTGCATAAAGACGCAGTTTTATAGCATACTTAGCTAGTTGGATCCCCTCCCCATTATCCTTATTTAACCATTCTTCTAATTTATCAATGTACAGTCCAAATAAAGTTGGTGAAAGTGGGCAGCGTTGTTTGACCCCTATATCCGTGTTAAAACACTCTGACATTCCATCACTAGTTCTGATTTTAGCATTTACTTGCTCATATAATCTATGGACATCAGCGCTGAGCTCATCCGAAACCCCCAGCGCTTTCATCCTATCCCAAAGTTTATCACAAAAAATCGTGTCAAAGGCTTTTTGGAAATCGACAAAGCAGCAAAAGGCTTTGTCTCCCTAAAAAACAACTAATAACCCACATGAAAAATACAATCAACAATCTTCATGACATTGAAGCTGCCATTGGGTAAGAATCCCATGGCATAGAAACCGTGTCATAAAGTCATAAGATTTTTTCTTATTGCTATAAATAGCCATCAAGCATTCGCAGGTATCGTCATAAGTAAAGTCGCCTCCCAAATAAACATTAAAAATGGGGGTGGAAGATGTGTTCAAGACAGGTCCATTGGATGTTCAAACCCTTACAATCCCAGCTGCCCACTGCGATGGGCCTCCAAAGCCTCTCTTGCTGGTATTTCCCTGTAAGCAAGGAGATTACCCTCCCCTGCTCTTCCAACATGGCTACATGCTTTGCAATTCTTTTTACACTCAACTTCTTCAACGCATCGCTTCCCACGGATACATCACCATTGCCCCTCAGGTACGTAACATACTCTATGTATATATATAACACAATGAAGATACATATACTCTATGTATATATTCAGTGATATACTCGATAATGCATTTTTATTTTATTTTAACACAGATGTATTGTATAGCGTGTCTGGACGCAACATCGGAGATAAAGAACGCTGTGGCCATCACCGACTGGCTGCCCGGGGGTCTTTCTCGCCATTTACCTCCACAAGTGCGGCCGGATTTCAACAAACTGGCAATAGCCGGTCACAGCCGCGGCGGCAAGGTGGCCTTCGGCGCGGCCCTGGGGCTAGTAACAGCGCAGCCCTGGGGCTAGTAACAGCGCGGCCCTCGACACCCTACGTCGCCATTATCGGCGTCGACCCTGTCGGCGGCACCGTGCCCAAAATTCTAACCGGCGAAGATCACTCCTTTAATTTGAATATTCCGGCGTTGGTGATAGGCTCGGGGCTAGGCTCGGTTAAAGCCAATGTGTTGCTTCCTCCGTGCGCTCCCACAGATGAGAACCACGAGAAATTTTTCCGTGAGTGCCGCGCTCCGGCATACCATTTCGTGGCGACGGAGTGCGGGCATATGGACTTTTTGGACGACTATACGGGCGGCGTGAGAGGCAGCGTAACGTACTGCCTTTGCAAGAATGGAGTGGCGAGGGAGGTCATGCGGAGTTTCAGTGCGGGGATTATCGTTGCCTTTCTCAACGCATGGCTGCACAATTCTACGGACGACTTGGAGAAGCTTTTGGAAGATCCTTGGCTGGCGTCCGTCAAACTGGAGCTGCCGGAATGTTACCTTTTGGAAAAGGAGGTTGTCACACTTTAGGGGTTGGGATGCCTCATTTCCGGCCCCTCAAGTAGGAGGAGCTTAGGTCCTGCAACACACACAAATATTCTCTCTATTTGATATTGCATTGTCCTTGTTTATTTTCTTGATGTAATCTTTCAGTTAAAAAATATTCAGCGACCAATCAAACAGAGGCTTAAATCGTGCCTTTTTAGTCGAGATTTTTCATGATTGAAGAAAATAACAGAAATAAATAAATACATGGGGAACATATCTGGCGTGAACGTTCTTCGTTTTGAGCAGGAACAGTGGATATATTTCGGGGAAATGCATTTCCAGATAAACTGAAGGAAATAAAATGAGGGTATTTGTTTTTTCCCACTTTCCAAACGGAACAGTTTAGGATGATAATTTAGGTTTAATTTGTTTTAAAAGCCCAAAAGAAATTAAGCATTCTTTACAATGAAGTCCTACAAGGTAAAATTCTAGAAATGTGGGCCACCTTTTATATGGACCCCAAACAGTGACAACATTGTTGGTATCCAAAAAATTTTACTTGGAATCTAAACCTGGTGTCACGGGGCCAGCTTAGCGAAGCCAGAAACCCAGTGCAGCACTGCTTGACTTGTCGGGATTCCCTCTCTGCGATGGGATTCACAAGGACTACGGACTACGCCTTCAGTGTTTACCTGCACAAGCATACCACAAACGCAATGGACAACAACTTGCATGAATAAAGGATTAGCAGCGGAAAACAAACACACACTTGCAAAGATCGGGAAATCGGCCCAACACACATGGACATTCACACAATGCAAGAAAACTGGGAGTAACGTGTATTTTATTCACATCTCAAGACAATCCGGTCCAATGTACAATAATCGGGGCCAACTGGCCAACATACACAACAACCACCGAGTCGAGCTCAGCCAATAATGCTCAGAACCATTCGTATGATTACAATGAACAATTCCCTCCTAGGGTCTGATCACTCTCAGCCCAGGACAACCTAGCCCTTGCTTCACAAAATCTGAGACCACAGAACTGCTCACAAACACCCGCACAAGGCTTGCACGGAACGTGCCCACGGTCCACTTAACATGCACTGACACCAGCTTGTGCCCACGGTTCACATAAACTTGGAACTGACATGGCTTGCTTCACATCGATTCGCTCTTCACCACTTTGGTAGCTTCAAACTTGCATTCACCCAAATCACTATGCAAAGAAAGCTCATCAATCGCTTGATCATGGACGGACCAAACATGTGAATGATTCTGGGATGTTGAAGCATTGACATCCCTCATAATCTCCCCCACTTAAAATTGGCGACGTCCCCGATGCCGGCACAACTCCACTGGCAGGAAACCATGAGGATGACCAACTTCAAACTAGGCTCAATCCGGAGCCAAGGATTACCCCATCTCTTGTTCAGACCCATTCCAAGCCAAGAGAACAACACTTCCCCTTACCAAGCTCTTTACGGAAATCCAGGATCAAGAGATCACCACGTCCCTTCTTCAGACCCAAAGCCAAGAGTTCACCACGCTCTTCTTCAGGCTCCCTTCAGAGTCAAGAGACCAAAACACCTCCTTTGTAGACCCAAAGCCAAGAGTTCACCACACTCTTTCCAGGCTCTCTTCAGAGTCAAGATATTCCAAAACCAACCCCATTGTAGACAAACCCAAGCTAAGAGAAACACATCTCCTTACGAAGATCTTCCAAGTTAAGGGATTACTGCCTCTTCTTCAAACCCAAGAACCAAGAGAATACACATCCCTTCTGCAGGCTCCTTCCAGAGTTAAGAGACTCCGGCCTCTTCTTCAAACCCAAGAACCAAGAGAAAAACGCATCCCTTCTGCAGGCTCTTTCTAGAGTTAAGAGACCAAGGCCAAGTGTTTGACCTTCACGAGGGTAACAACTGCTCTAGCATGCTGAAAACTCCATTCCAACTCCACCAGAGCCTCCCTCCGCTTCAAACTGCCAAGTAACCCACAGTCACCACCTCAACAAACTGTTCCAACTGCATGCAGAAGGGTGCCTAGGCAGGAATCATCTCTGATTCAGCTTCATCAGTGACTAAGGCAAACTGACTGGTTACAAAACGGACACTCCAACTGAATCTCTGGCAACTTCGGCACGTAGACAAAGCTTGTCTACACAAGCTACACCATACTGATGCAACTTCACAAGATCAATCTGGATCTTGCCAAACCCCAAACACTGGGGTGGAGGAAAACGACTCTCTTGATGATCCACCTCTTCAGGGCTCTGTAACCCTAGTAGCCCAAGTGACCCCATCGAACTTTCCTCCAAACAGTACTGAAACTCTCAACCAAGAGTATAACAGGCAAAAAATAACTCTTCAATTCAAACACCCCAGGCCCATTTACAGGAACATAATTCTTCCACGAACTCTCCTCTGGAACCAATGCGATGCCACATGACCAATTATCTTCCCACTGTGACACAACAAAGTGATGCTTCCTTGGGTATACGCCATGGCTGTGAAGAACCCACTCCACTTCAATGAGAAAAAGAAACAAGCTGCCCCTTTCCATCCCAACTGGCACCAAGCAATGCAAAATCCACTGACTCCTCACCAATTTTTGCACTCTTTTGCGTACTCGACCCAACACCACTTTCATCTTCCCAATCCCACTCCTCTGCACAATCTTCACCTTGCACGTCTGCAACAGATTGTTGGGGATCAACCAACAATGGATTACACTTGTGAAAGCAATGAATGCGGAAATAAATCAGATAGATAAGTAACTGAAATGATAAATAGCACAGAACAAGATATACAAGAAAACACCCTGAAAACTTGTATTAAAAACTCTTTACAATAGGAATACAAATGAAGAACTTCGTTCTTCCACACCTCTCTCAGATGCACACAAGATCTCTCACTAGATCTCTATTCCTCAAGAGCTCTCTCTCAAGTACTGTCCTTCAAACATTCACAATGTTCTACTCTTACAGTTCAACTCTCATACACACACAATAGCTTAGAAGATCTCTCCTACATATAGAAATAGGAAACTTGAGCATGCTCTTACAACAAACAGTTAAGCCTCTTCAACAAGGGCTCTAAAAATAATATTGCTAACAATAGAGACGCGAGCTTGAGTCTACAACTCAAACTCATCATGCAAACACTCACTTCTGTCCTCGGAAATCGCTTTCTGGACACACAGGTAACTGACGTCGGTTCCTGCCTGTTCGCCTGTGACCGTCGCCGGCCGACCCTACTGCCGACGTCGGCGCCTCTGTAACTGCAACTGACCGATGTCGGTCGCTCCTGACCGACGCCGGCGTCTGTGTAGACCCGAACCTGTTTGAGTTTGCTCCTTGGTGAAGCTTTTAGCTCCACACACCCTAACAATCTCCCACTTGGAGATAAACCAGCTGCACCAGTACCTGTACAGCAACATCTTCTAGCTCCTCCATCTTCAACTCAATCATGAAGACCAATAAAAGTTGAATGAAGATTCAACTTCTCCTTAGTAACCAGCTTTGTTAGCATATCAGCAGGATTCTTGTCTGTATGGATTTTCTCCAGCTTCAACTCACCATCTTCCAATACCTGCCGTATGAAATGGTACCTTAGCTGTATGTGCTTGGTTCTTGAGTGAAAAGCTGAGTTCTTTGCCAAATGGATTGCACTCTGACTGTCACTATACAATCTGTAACTTCCATGCTCCCTTCCAAGCTCTTCCATGAACCGTGTCATCCATATCATCTCCTTGCTAGCTTCCGCAGCTGCAATGTACTCTGCTTCTGTAGTTGACAAGGCTACAACCTTCTGCAACTTAGATATCCAACTAACTGCCGTTCCACCTACAGTAAAAACATAACCTGTGGTGCTCCTCCTGCCATCCAAATCTCCTGCCATATCTGAATCTACGTAGCCATGTAGAGAAGTATCTGAACTTCCATAGCATAAGTGTCTACTGTTGGTTCCTCTCAGATATCTAAGGATCCATTGTACTGCTTTCCAATGTTCCTTTCCTGGATTGGCCATATACCTGCTTACAACTCCCACTGCTTGGGCAATATCCGGTCTAGTACACACCATTGCATACATCAAACTTCCTACCGCGGAAGAATATGGAACCTTACTCATGTACTCTACCTCATCATGTGAATTGGGACATTGTTCTTTACTTAACTTAAAATGTCCAGCCAAAGGTGTGCTTACCGGTTTAGCATCCTGCATATTGAACCGTTTCAACACCTTGTCCACATAATCTTCTTGAGACAATATCAACATGTGATTTTTCCTGTCTCTCTTAATGCTCATGCCAAGGATTTTCTTTGCTGCTCCCAAATCCTTCATAGCAAACGTTTGAGCTAATTTTACCTTAAGCTCAGAGATATCCTGCATGTGAGATCCTGCAACCAGCATATCATCTACATACAACAATAGAATAATGTATCTACCGTTATCAAATCTCTTAAAATATACACAATGGTCGGATTGACACCTACTATAGCCATGCTCAGTCATAAACCTGTCAAATTTCAAGTACCATTGCCTAGGAGCTTGCTTGAGGCCATACAAGCTTTTCTTCAACCTGCACACTAGTTTCTCCTTACCCTTGACCTCAAAACCTTCTGGCTGTTCCATGTAAATTTCCTCATCCAAATCTCCATGAAGAAACGCTGTCTTAACATCTAGCTGCTCAAGATGCAAATCCTCAAAAGCAACCAAAGACAGTACAACCCTTATAGAAGTCATCTTAACAACCGGAGAAAAAATCTCACCAAAGTCAATACCTGGATTTTGTGCAAATCCTTTTACTACCAATCTGGCCTTATATCTCATCTGTCCATCCTCACCTTCCTTCAACCTGTAGGTCCACCTGTTCTTCAGTGTTCTCTTACCAGCTGGCAATTCAACCAAATCCCATGTTTGGTTCTCTCTTAAGGACTCCATCTCCTCAACCATGCCACGCTCCCACTTACTCCTGGACTCCACCTGTAAAGCTTCTTCAAAACTCTCTGGTTCTCCACCATCGATTAGCAATAAATAATATAAGGAAGGAGAATATCTAATTAGAGGCTTACTTACCCTTTCAGACCTCCTGATTGGTGTCTTGGACTCGTTCTCAACAATCTGTCCACCCAAATTTTCTGACAGTAACCGACCTCGGCCACCTGTAGACCTGTTACTGGCCGACGCCGGTTCTTCCTGGCCGACGCCGGTGCCTGGTCTGCCGACGTCGGTCTCTGTATGACCGACATCGGTTTCTGTACTGTCGACGCCGGTTCCAAACCTGCCGACGTCGGTCTCTGTGTTTTCCTGTAAGTGATTATTTCTTTTTCTCACGAGCTCATTTTGGACCATAACTTCGTCTAACTCATTATTGCTCTGCCCAGCTTGATCTAGCTTCCTTATCTGATCACTGTACATCACTCTTTCATTGAAAACAATATCACGGCTCCTAATTACCTTGTTAGTTCCTAGATTCTAAAATCTGAAACCAAAATCATCTGAGCCATAGCCTATAAACGTGCACCTCATAGACTTAGCATCAAGCTTCTTTCTATTTTCTTTATCTACGTGCACAAAGGCTTCACAACCAAAAACTTTGAGATATGAGAGATCTACCTTTTTACCTGTCCATGCCTCTTCTGGAATTCCACCATCCAGAGCTGTAGAGGGTCCTCTATTGATCAGGTACACTGCGGTGTCAACTGCTTCTGCCCAAAACTCTAAGGGCAACCCTGCATGCAATCTCATACATCTTGCACGCTCCATAATAGTTCTATTCATCCTTTCAGCAATACCATTCTGCTGAGGTGTCCTTGGAACCGTCCTTTGTCTTCGGATTCCACGAGTGTAACAATACCAGTTAAACTTAAGACTGCAGAACTCACCGCCATTATCAGATCTCAAGCACTTTAATCTTCTGCCTGTTTCATTCTCAACCATGGCTTTCCAAATCTTAAAAGTCTCAAAAACATCAGATTTCTTTTTAATACAGTAGATCCATACCTTTCTTGTGGCGTCATCTATGAATGTAACATAGTACTGTGATCCGCCAATAGAGGCTACCTGAGCCGGTCCCCACACGTCTGTGTGAACAAGCTGCAACTTCTGCCTTTTCTTAGTATACCCAGTCTTTAGAAAACTAACCCTTTTCTGTTTTCCAAATACACAATGCTCACAAAATTCTAGATCCATACTTTTCAAATCTGAAAGCATACCTTTAGACTTAAGGATTGACATCCCCTTCTCACTCATGTGGCCAAGCCTTGAGTGCCACAATTTAGCATCCACATCTGAAGTAGATAAAACTGAAGGAGATTTGTTAGTAACACAATTACACAAATAGAGAGTACCTTCTCTCTTACCTCTGGCCATAACAAGTGCACCCTTGGTCACCTTCCAAGAATCTGCTGTGAGAGTTACTGTACAACCCTCGTCACCTAGCTTACCTGCAGAAATCAAATTTCTCTTCAAACTAGGAACATGCATCACATCCCTCAACACCCATGTGTTGCCATTCTGCATCTTTAGCTGCACTTTACCTTTGCCAATAATCTTACAAGGCTCATCATCCCCTAAGTACACTATTCCAAAATCTCCATGGACATAGTCACTGAAATATTCTCTGTTAGGGGTAGCATGGAAAGATGCACCAGAATCTAATACCCAAGATTCTATATTATTATGCAAAGAGAAAATAAGAGCATCCTGTACAATACCTGCAACCTTTGTCTCTTCCTTTCCTTCGTGCTGATTGTCCTCCTTAGGCTTTGACCAGCAATCTCTGCTTATGTGCCCCAACTTTCCACAGTTCCAGCATTGTGGCCTTCTGCCATTCCTGGATTTGGATCTGCCTCTTCCCTTAGACTTAGATCTTGATCTCCTCTTGCTCTTTTCTTTTTGCCTTCCCCTGCTCTCAAGATTTAAAGCATTCCCGGATGTCCCAGATGTCTCTTCTGTGCTTTTCCTGCGAATTTCCTCATTCAAAATAACACTAACCACATCCTCTACTTTTAAAATATTCGAAGCAGAAGCAGTATTAGAAACTGCCATTACCAAGCCATGCCAGCTTTCAGGCAAAGAACATAATATTAAAAGAGCCTTTATTTCATCTTCAAATACAATATTGACAGAACTTAACTGATTAACAATACCATGGAAATCATTCAGGTGATTAGGAACAGATCCACCTTCTTGCATATGCAAATTAAATAACTGCTTCATCAAATATACCTTATTTGAAGCGGAGGGTTTTTCATACAAATTTGCTAACGTGGTCATTAACTCTACCGTAGTTTTTGCCTGTGACAAATTAGATATCACAGTGGAGGCCAGACTCAGTCTTATAGACCCAAGAGCCTTTCTGTCAAGAACTTCCCATTCTTCATCCTCCATGTCCTTGGGCTTCTTTGCTATCCCACCTAACGGTAAGTAAAGATCCTTCTAATACAGATAGTCCTCTATCTGCATTCTCCAGTGTTGATAGTTCTTGCCATTAAACTTATCCATTCTCAACTTACTTTCTTCTGCCATTGCTTCTCCCACTCAAACAGAAATCCCTGTGAGCAACCTGTAATCCAAACACACTACACAGATCTGAACCACCTGTTAGTGAACCTGAGCTCTGATACCACTTGTTGGGGATCAACCAACAATGGATTACACTTGTGAAAGCAATGAATGCGGAAATAAATCAGATAGATAAGTAACTGAAATGATAAATAGCACAGAACAAGATATACAAGAAAACACCCTGAAAACTTGTATTAAAAACTCTTTACAATAGGAATACAAATGAAGAACTTCGTTCTTCCACACCTCTCTCAGATGCACACAAGATCTCTCACTAGATCTCTATTCCTCAAGAGCTCTCTCTCAAGTACTGTCCTTCAAACATTCACAATGTTCTACTCTTACAGTTCAACTCTCATACACACACAATAGCTTAGAAGATCTCTCCTACATATAGAAATAGGAAACTTGAGCATGCTCTTACAACAAACAGTTAAGCCTCTTCAACAAGGGCTCTAAAAATAATATTGCTAACAATAGAGACGCGAGCTTGAGTCTACAACTCAAACTCATCATGCAAACACTCACTTCTGTCCTCGAAAATCGCTTTCTGGACACACAGGTAACCGACGTCGGTTCCTGCCTGTTCGCCTGTGACCGTCGCCGGCCGACCCTACTGCCGACGTCGGTGCCTCTGTAACTGCAACTGACTGACGTCGGTCGCTCCTAACCGATGCCGGCGTCTGTGTAGACCCGAACCTGTTTGAGTTTGCTCCTTGGTGAAGCTTTTAACTCCACACACCCTAACACGGATCGGGCACAAAAGAATACTGAGATATAGGAAAACTGCCACTTTACCCAACCCTGGGTAAAACCCTACCTCAGCACAACACGGATGACTTGTAACTGCTCGAGCCTACTCGAACCCCTGGAGGACTTGAGGCCAAGTTTACATGGCTACACTAATTGACTTCCAATTGTAGAACACTCGAGTCCGCGAGCCCCCATCCACAATAATCAACCCATCACATTACACCACTGCCACCGCCGAACTCAAGCTTTCCTTCAGCATTGAGCTCCCGTGAGCACACTTCCTGTCTGCTCACACCAGTTCATCCGGATTCCCCCTTCTGAACTCAAACACCAACTACCGATTCGGACAATCTCGCTTGTAGTGATTCCCACCACACGTCCAACACCTCAAACAGGACTGATTCCCACTTGATCGCCCACCCTGTGACTTCATCTCGCCACTCGTGGAAGTGCTCCAAGACTTACAAGATCCCTCTGACGGCACCGGAGTAATCTCCCTTCCCTGGTCACCCCCTGGCTTCCCCGAAGACTTACTCCACCCCTTACCAGCGCTACCCCAGCTGGGTGTGCAAGGGCCCCAGGGGTTTCTAGATGAATAACCCTCTCTATAATCTAAGAAACAGTCTGCTACAACAATCGCTTCGCTAAAATCGGACACTTCATGGTGATGGAGCTCCTCCTGAGCCCATGGCTGAAGACCTTGAGTAAACTGAAACAACTTATCCACCTCTGACATGTTGGTGGCCTCCAACAAAAGCCTTTGGAAAGCATGGATATACTCACCCATCTCCCCCACTTGCTTCAAGCGACTCAACCTGATCCTTGCCATCCATGCTGCATTTCCAAGTCAGAACTGAGCCTCAAGGGCTTCCTTCAGATCCTCCCAAGAGTCCAAACTTCTCGCCGAACTCCTTGATGCAATGTCATTAGCCAGGTTTCTATACCAAACCTTCGCAGCACCCGTAAGGTACCTTCCTGCAACTCGCACTTCTTGTGCGCCTGACAGCCCTCCTAAACTTGCCAGGTACTCCCCCATGCTCCAGAAGAAACTATCCAGAAGACGGTCATTCCTATCACCGTCGTAACATTCTGGCTCCTTCAACTTGGGAAGTCTCACAGATGAAGAAGAACCAGATCCTAATCCTTTCACCAAACCCGACAACGCCATTCAGACTAAAGTCACTTCATCCTACAACTTCACTTAGAACATCAAGCTCTTATCCAACTTACCAGTAAGTTCCATGATAGTGTGATTCCCAAAAATCACCTTCTGCTCCAAGGTAGTCACCTTCTCCTCGAGCTCGTCAAATCTCGTGCCCACACAATCCCTACTCAACTGGAATTGGGCATTAACTTGCTCAACAAGGCCTTCACCCACTGCAGGCACTATCGACTTACCAACGTGGCGACTGCCACCACTTGCACCTTCACCTTTGCCCTAATTTTGCTCATGGCCGCTTCCCTGAGCATCATCTTCCTGGACAGATCTCCTGCCATACAGACTTAGTTACACCAGACACAAACTGGACTAACTCGATAGGGGAAGGGGCACAAGACTGTTTGACTCTAGGCAAACACAATACTACAAAACACAAACCGTGTGCTCTGATACCCACTATCATAGGGCCAACTTAATGAACCCAGAAACCCAATGTGGCACTGCTTGACCTATCAGGATTCCCTCTCTGCGACGGGATTCACAAGGACTACGAACTACGCCTTCAGTGTTTACCTGCATAAGCATACCACAAATGCAGTGGACAACAACTTGCATGAATAAAGGATTAGCAATGAAAAACAAACACACACTTGCAAAGATCGGGAAATCGGCCCAACACACATGGACATTCACACAATGCAAGAAAATTGGGAGTAACATGTATTTTATTCACATCTCAGGACAATCCGGTCCAATGTACAATAATTGGGGCCAACTGGCCAACATACACAACAACCACCGAGTCGGGCTCAGCCGATAATGCTCAAAACCACTTGTATGATTACAATGAACAATTCCCTCCCGGGGTCTGATCACTCTCAGCCCATGACAACCTAGCCCTTGCTTCACGAAATCTGAGACCACAGAACTGCTCACAAACACCCGCACAAGGCTTGCACGGAACGTGCCCATGGTCCACTTAACACGGATTGACACCAGCGTGTGCCCACGGTTCACATAAACTTGGAACTGACACGGCTTGCTTCACATCGATTCGCTCTTCACCACTTTGGTAGCTTCAGACTTGCATTCACCCAAATCACTATGCAAAGAAAGCTCATCAATCGCTTGATCATGGACGGACCAAATACGTGAATGATTCTGGGATGTTGAAGCATTGACATCCCTCATACCTGACCTGTCTGCATCATGTACATTATTCGCTCATGGTCTCCATATGTTTAAATCATCCTCTCAATGTATCTCATCTTTACCTCACTCAAACTTAAACCTTGGAATGCGGAGTAGGAGAAATTAGAATGCATTCATTTGGTTGTGTTCCTTAGGAAATTAGGCAACCATTCACCGAATTTTTTTTGGTAATAGATAATTAGGTTAGGACAAAGGTCTAAGACGTTGAGTATGTTTTAATTATTGGAGAGTGTGATTGTTAGGGTGTAGTTTATTGATGAATATATTAGTATAAGTATATAATTTTTTGTGTTAAAAAATAAATATTTAGTATTTAATATTTGTTTAATATATTTTTAATAAGAGTTTAACAAATTAATAAATTATAATATGTAAATTTTGAGTATTCGTATTTTAAAGGTCAAGTTTTGATTATAAATTTAAAAAATATATATAATCATTTCTTATGATAAAATTGATTATATCTTAAAATGTTTAATGATTCAAAATTTCAAATTTTAATTATAAATAATTAATATGACATATTAAAATAAGTAAAATTTTTAAGGTTTAATATGATATCACGACAAATTTACATAATCACGAAATTAAGGTGTAGATTTTTCCTTAAATACGTGTATTTTTTAAACTTAAATTCTATTAAAGGACCAATTCAGACTTATCTATAATACATTCAAATAAAATATTTGTGGTGGATATGCACTGTTTATATTTTTTATTATTATATGAATTGTCTGCATTCCTTAATAAATCAAGACTATTCCTCACCAAACATATATGTGTTGTAAAATCAATTTGACCCATCATTTCCTTTTAAGGGAGCATTTATAAAAATATTATTTATGGTTGTTAACTTAGTTTTAAAATAAAACCAATAGAAATATTATTGATTATGTCATAAAGCATTTATATTACAATATAATTAAATAAGTTAGAACAAATAATTTATATTTATTAAATAACAATTTTTTATTATAATAACTGATAAAAGCAATCTCATCCTTCCAACATACTCTACACCTTAAGACCAATTGTTAGTTAAATATAGAAGAAATATTTGATGCATAGCCATTGAGCTTCCTACACATTTGTTGGATTTGTAAATGGTTAGGTCCAAGACAATATTATAAAAGATAAAGTAAATTCAATGTAATAAAAGATATTTAGCATTTTAGAGATTTGTTTTTGAAAAATATATTATTAAAATTAAATATTTAAGGCTTTCACAATCTATATATATATATGATTTTTTAATGATTGATATTTTAGATTACACTCTGTGATCTATCATTAAGAAAAATATATCCAAGAACAAAAAACTAAATGTCTTTATATAAATTATTTTAGTCCGGTGCAATGATATCAAAAGAGACCCACTTCAATGTAACATAACCATTACAACATTTATTAAATATTGCATCAAGTATTTTAAAATATTAAATACATATTGCCTAAAGTGTTTAATAAAGTATTAATAATATGCCTTCACGAATGACTCAAGCCTTAGTCATCATCCATATTCAAATTGTGCATGTACTTTCCAATTTCAATGGGTTCCCTCAAGTAGTGCTTATGATAATGATTTTCAATAACAATTACTTTAGCATCTTTGATGCAAATAGAGTGTTTTGTCTTACTAAAGTGTTATGCCAATGTCAATTTCTCATTCTTCTCAAGGTGGATGTTAACATCATGTTCCTTGATCTTTGATTGGATAGATCTACTTATTTATCCAATGTGAGGGAGTCTACAAAATACTCAACTCTATAAACACCACTCTTTTAACTCAATTCCAAGTGGTCTTTTACAAAGTTTAATGCTTTTCTTAACTTGTTTTTAAGAATAAAAAAGGTTTAATATTACTAAAATATTTTGTTGACAAAAATTAATAATTAATTTAGAAGACACATTAAAATTTATATGGTATTGAAGGTACAAGATAAAAGTAAATAAGATATTTGTGAAAAAGAATCTTATGATATTTGTTGATGTTGAAGGAGCAGCGTCGGGATCTCACTTCCAGCCTAACTTATTGTATTATTTAAGACATAATTTGTTTGGTGGAGGCCGACAGGGAAATTGAAGAGATGCGACTCTTTCCTCTCACTTGTATATATATAGAGTGATTTCTCAATGTTGAAAAAGAATAATGAGAAGCAAAATTCACAAGGCAGAGCAGAGTTCTAAGGAGTAGATCAAGTTATTTCAAGAGCAAATCAGATTTATCAAGTGTGATCTTATTCTTTGTGCTTCAAGAAGTGAAGCCATCCCTGTAGGCCTTGGATTTGACCATTATCAAGCAAATTGTTGTTCTTATCATTCAATATATAAGAGATTTATTGTCGCTGGGTTTTTCCCTTCAAGTGGAAGGGTTTTCCCAGGGTATATTGTTGTGTTCATTGTTCATTGTGTTGCATTTTCTGATTGTTTGAATTCTGATCATAAAACTAACAATATTGAATTGTGTCATAAATTTACATAGAACTCGTCACCAAGAATCAACAACTAATAATCCAAATGAAAAATACAACAAGAATTGTATGGTATTGAAGCTACAAGATAAAAGTATATGAGATATTTTTAATCAAGAATCCTATAATATTGAAATTGTGTCATAGTCTACATGAAACGCATGACTAAAAATACACTAATAATCCAAATAAAATATATGAAAAAAATATATATGGTATTAAAGTTGACCCACATGAAAAATGGGATAAAAAATTATACATCATTAAATCTCTATCATAAAGTAAGCTAAAATATTTATGATCAAGAATTTTATAGTATTGAAATTCTATCATAACCCACTTTGAAATTTTTTACCGAGAAACTACCACTGATAATCTATTAAAAATCAACAAATAATCCAAACAAAATAATATGAACAAAAATTATATGATATTAAAGTTGACTCACATATAAAATGGTACAAAAAATTTATACAACATTAAAAACCCTCTCATAAAGTAGGATAAAATATTTATGACCAAAAATTATAGAGTATTGAAATTCTATCATAACTTTCTTAAATTTTTCAAAAAGGAAAACCATCATTCGGAAAAGGGGATGAGTAGTTGGGTGGGGTTCAATAATTGTGGTCCCATAATAAAATGATTTTTTAATTATAATTATAATATTTTTATTTAATTATGTATAAGTGTTTGTGTACTTTTGGTCAAAATAATATATTCATCTAAATAAAGGTATTATTATTATTTGAATATATAATATAAAAATTATGAACTTATATTTATTATTTGAATAAACAATATAAAAATTATGAACAAATATTACAAATTTTTAGTACTTAATATTAATAATTAAACACCATAATTAAAAAATACATATCTTATTCAAAATTAAATACATTTTACAAAATATTATATCTTTTTCATAGATTATTAGATGCTAAAACTTTCAAAATACTAATTTTTAGTTTAAATTATTTGCTCCAAGTTTTCAAAATTTGAAAATTTGGCTCCAATTTTTAGCTCCCAACTATTCAAATTTCAATCTTATGGCTCCAAATTATTCAAATTTCATTTTTTTTACTCCATACATGCATCTTTTATAATTAATTTAGGTTGATTTTCAAGACTTATTTAGTGTTTAGTCTAAACATTGGGTGGTATGTTGGAATAAGATACAGGCTAAACATTGGAGAAATTATCAATAATGTTGATTCTATTTACATGGGAAAACCTTGAGTCAACTTGGTTTCACTTGATTTTTTAGTTTATTAAGCTAAAGTTTTCACTATCAAACTTAGGCTTGATGGTGTATCCAACTTTAATGGATGGAAAATTAGAATTGTGTGTTGGCTCAATTCTAAGTTGGAGATGAAAAATCAAAATCCATAAATTTTGGCTTTGATTGCAAATTTTCTAGGGTTAGAGTTATCTCTTGTAGATTTTTTAGATGTGTGGGTAAAAGCATATGATGGATACATGGAAAGAAGAAAATCATTGTTGTTTCTATTTTTTTTTTCTAAGTTCATGGGAAGGCATGGTTACCTCAACCTTTATTGCTCCTTTAGGCAGGCATATTTTCTCTCCATCCCCTCCTAAAAAATCTTAGGTACTTGGCATTGCATATACCAAGACATACCTAGCACGTTTGGTAGAAAAATGATTTCTTCAGGTACCTGAAATTGACTATACTAAGATGTTTACATCAGTTGTCAAAATGAACTCAATATAACTCACTCTCACTATTGCCACAACACATCATTGTGATATTCATCAAATGGATGTGAAGAGTACCTTTCTTTATGATGAACTCAAAAAATAAATGTACATGGAGCAAGCACAAGGATTTCTTGAAGATTCTTTCTTAGTTTAAAAACTTAAGAAATCTATGTATGGTCTCAAACAAGCTCTTTGAGATTGGTATGCCAAGATGGGCTCCCTTATTCTTTCAGTTGGGTTCCCCAAATGCCATTCTAATCTAAATGTCCATATTTTACAATATGATGATTCAATGTTTATTCCAATTATCTATGTGGATAACCTATTAATCATAGGGAGTTATTTATTCAACATCATAGCAGTGAAAAATTCTTTGTCTGACAGGTTCTCAAAGACTAACTTGGACTTGTTGCATTACTTCCTAGGGATTGAAATTTCTCAGTCTGACTCCAAGATCACTATTTCACAATCCAAGTATGCTCTTAATTTACTTGAATGGTTTAACATGGTTGACTATAAGCTAACACCAACTCCTTTTCTATTTGGTGTGAAACTTGAGGCTTATTATCTATCTCCTTTGGTTGATACTACCTCGTATTAACAACTTGTTGGTAATCTCATCTATATTATGCACACTAGACCTAATATTTCATATAAGGTGGGCATGGTCTCCAGATTTATGTAAAAACCACATGAGTTGCACTAAAAAGTAGTTAAGTAGATTATCCACTACATTTAGGGTATTCATAGTTTTGGGATTCACTATGGCATGGGCATAGACATTGACATAATTGGTTACATAGATTCAAATTTTGCTGGTGATATTCAAAATCATAATTCTACTTTGGTATACAATTTATCCCTCGATTCAAGTCTGATTAGTTGGTCAAGCAAGAAACATAATGCTATTACTTTATCTTCTATAGAGGCAGAATATAAAAGAGATGTTAATGCTACCATTGAGACTATTTGGACTTAGAGGATTCCCACAGAGTTTGGCATCCAATTTTGATGACCAAAAATCATCTTCTGAGATAACCAAATCACAATCTAGATCTACAGGAATCTGGTCCTCTATTAATGGAATAAGCATATTGATATTCACATGCATTTCATTTGAGAGCTCATCCATGAGCAAGTCATTGATCTCTGATACATCTAGACAATGAGGAAAATTACTGATATATTCACCAAACCCTTCATTGAGAGTAAGTATCTTCATTTTCAAGCTCTTCTTGGGGTTCAAGCAACTCCAACATCTACCTCTAAGGGGCATTTTATTGTACTTGGGTACCTCATTAGGCCTTTGTGCTGGGACCCAATTCTACTACCCACCTAAATTAAGATTAATGGTGGTATTAGTGCAGGTTTTTATTTTATTTAATAGTTTTTACCTACATATGTTTATTTAATTTACTTAGGTGTCCTTTTAGGTCATTGTGAAAGATAATCCCACATTCATGAAGAAGTGAGGACATGTTTATCTTTCACTTATATAATGTGCATTCCTAAAGCTTTTATGGATAATGATGCTAATTGTAATATTGTAATCTTTCAATTGTTGAGTAATAAGCTTCTTTTGGTTCATGTTTGATTTTTCTACTATATAAAGGTAATTTATTCGTAAATTAAGATTAATGGTGGTATTAGTGCAGGTTTTTATTTTATTTAATAGTTTTTACCTACATATGTTTATTTAATTTACTTAGGTGTCTTTTTAGGTCATTGCGAAAGATAATCCCACATTCATGAAGAAGTGAGGACATGTTTATCTTTCACTTATATAATGTGCATTCCTAAAGCTTTTATGGATAATGATGCTATTTGTATTATTTTAATCTTTCGATTGTTGAGTAATAAGCTTATTTTGGTTCATGTTTGATTTTGCTACTATATAAAGGTAATTTATTCATAAATTAAGATTAATGGTGGTATTAGTGCAGGTTTTTATTTTATTTAATAGTTTTTACCTACATATGTTTATTTAATTTACTTAGGTGTCTTTTTAGGTCATTGTGAAAGATAATCCCACATTCATGAAGAAGTGAGGACATGTTTATCTTTCACTTATATAATGTGCATTCCTAAAGCTTTTATGGATAATGATGCTAATTGTAATATTGTAATCTTTCGATTGTTGAGTAATAAGCTTCTTTTGGTTCATGTTTGATTTTGCTACTATATAAAGGTAATTTATTCGTAAATTAAGATTAATGGTGGTATTAGTGCAGGTTTTTATTTTATTTAATAGTTTTTACCTACATATGTTTATTTAATTTACTTAGGTGTCTTTTTAGGTCATTGTGAAAGATAATCCCACATTCATGAAGAAGTGAGGACATGTTTATCTTTCACTTATATAATGTGCATTCCTAAAGCTTTTATGGATAATGATGCTAATTGTAATATTGTAATCTTTTGATTGTTGAGTAATAAGCTTCTTTTGGTTCATGTTTGATTTTGCTACTATATAAAGGTAATTTATTCGTACATTCAACTCTATCTAGTAGATCCTCGATTGTGGCCCACTCTAACACCCTTCAGTGTTTATTAATGATATGTATGCTTTTTATTATGTCCTTTAATTTTGTATTAATGATATGTAGGATTTTTATTATATCCTTTGTGTACATTTTTTCATATCACTTTTAAAACAATGGATGCAAATGTACCTAACTATTGGTCCCATTCTTGTAAACAATTAGATTTATAACAGTTCATTGGATCACTTTTTATTTTTGTTCCATGTGATTGATGTCCACCAAATTTTTTATTTTTGTTTTTGGTTTATTTAACATAAAAAATAACCTCATTGCCCTTATATGCATACAAAGTTAGTTGCAAATATATTAATAAAAATATTAGTAACTATTACTTTCCCAAAGGTGCAAGTTACCACTTGATGTTTTTGGTAAAACAAGGTTTTGTAAAGTGAAAAAGTGTAAATTGACAATTATAATTCACTCTAAACCTATAGCTAGTGACTTCGTTTGACCTTTTATGATTATAACATAAATAAATAATAATTTTATATTTTTGGTGGAGGTGTGGTGGCCCCAAAGGTGCAAGTTACCATTTGATGTTTTGGTGCAAGTTATAAAAATTTAGAATGCATGATTGTAATCCAACAACTACACCTATGGAAGTTGGGATGAAACTCTCAACTAAAATTGATTCACCATTAGTCAATGAAAATATGTATCATAATTAGGAGGTAGTTTGATTTATATTATTACTACTAGACTAAGTTTATGTTTTGTAGTGAGTTATCTTTATCACTTCATGGCTAAACCACATGAAGAACATTGTCAAGATGCAAAATGATTTCTTAGATATGTCAAAGGCACTCTTAACTTTGGCATTTTATATAAGAAATATATTAATTTTAAGTTAACAGAGTATATTGATTTAGATTGGGCAGGATCAGTTAATTCTAGAAAATCTACAATAAATTATGTTTTCACTCTTGGTTCAGGAGAATTTTCATCGCAACTTAAGCTTCAAAGTACAGTTGCATTTTATTCTAATGAAGAAAAGTATAAATCAATTATTAATGTAGGTCATGAGTTGATTTGGATTCAATCCATATTGGAGGATCTTCAACTTGATTCATCAACACCCACAATTATTTTTTGTGACAACCAGAGTGTACTAAAGTTGGTGAAAAAACCAAATTTCCATGCTAGGACTAAGCACATTGAGTTTCATCACCAATACATCCAAAAATTGGTTAATAATGAAGACATGTTTTTATTATTGTCCTACCTCCAAATAACCAGTTGATATAATGACTAAACCTTTGTGTAAAGACAAATTTGTAAAATTTTGAGATAATCTTGGAGTTGTTTTTGGGTCAATCATTAAGGGAGAGTGTTAAAATATTTATGCATATTATTGTAAATAGCTGGTTTGATTACCAACAAACTATTGATCCTTATGTTATTATTGTTGTATAGGTCAAGCTTATCTATAGATTCCCAATTCTTAGTTATTTTTACTACCTTCCTTGTTTCTAGGAGTTGTTATAGGCTTATATATATATGAGCCTCTATAAAAATGAATATAGTGGATTCTTGAATCTTATTTGTACTTTAATTATTTTAATGAAAGATATTTAGCACTTTCGAGTTATGAATTTGAAAACCTATTATTAAGATTAAGTATCTAAGGCCTCCACTATCCTTATTAGGTGTGTGTGTGTGTGTGTGTGTGTGTGTGTGTGTGATGACCATTATTTTAGATCGCACTCTATGATCCATCATTAGAAAAACCATATGTAAGAATAACAAACCACAACTATTTATATATATTACTCTAGTAGAGTACAATGATATCAAAAGGGACCCACTTCAATGGAAATTACATGAAAAATAGCCATTACAACATTTATTAAATATTGCATCAAGTATTTTTAAAACATTAAATAAATGTCCCCTAAACTGTTTAATATTTTTTAAAATATTAATAATAGGCCTTCATGAATGACTCAATTCTAAGCCATCATCTATTACAAATTACGCATGTACTTTCCAATTTCAATCGGTTCCCTCAAGTAGTGCTTATGATAATGATTTTCAATAATAATTACCTTGTAATGGGTATGTACATGGAGTTGGGGGATAATTTTGTGGACATTTTAGGTAGCACGGTCATGTTATTAAATAATGTGACCACATTATTTAATTAACATGATTGCATTATTTAATTAACGTGATCGTGTTATTTAAATTATGGCTTGATAATTACCGATCCATATCACATACACATTATTGATAAAATAGTAATGCATATGCATTTTATTAATTCAAATAATGCATATGTATTGTATAACATGTACGTGTTATATAGTGTATTATATAATGTGTACATGTTTCTTTGTTATAATACTCAAACCATCTCCACGAGCATGTGGGAGTTGCACATGAAGCCAACTTTGGCATTAATCTTATATTTACTAGTCTAAATGTTA
The DNA here is from genome assembly GCA_037957365.1 of Torreya grandis. Classification (NCBI taxonomy): domain Eukaryota; kingdom Viridiplantae; phylum Streptophyta; class Pinopsida; order Cupressales; family Taxaceae; genus Torreya; species Torreya grandis. Next base: position 1,579,994 of record JARHVA010002623.1, read on the forward strand.
AGTATAAGTAACAATATAAATGTAAACTTATACTTTAAATTTATTTTAGTAAATATAAAACATTAGGGTCACTTAACATTTGATAGAGTTGGTCTCATAATTGCATGCCTTACGATGTGAAAAATAGTTTTTCAAAATCCAATTAGGTCAGTAATTAGGCATTTTTAGGGTCTACGTATTAAACATAGGGATTTTAGGACATAAATTTTACAATTGATATCCATTTTTGGTAAACATATAGTCACTTTTTAGGTTTTTGTGCCTTCCAGATTGATTCTTGGCATTTTTAGGAGTCTTAGGTTTGTCAAAATTGAAGTTTACAAACCACTCACTTTGAAATTAATGCAAAGTGGTGTGATTGGGGTAGCATAGGTCACATTGATGACCTTCACACATCAAACCACCACTTTGTATTAATTTTACTTGATCATCATCCCTCCCTCATCCTTGATCACTTCCTACTCATACCTCATCACCCCTAATCACTCTCTCATCATTATTCATTGTCCCTAATCACTCCCTCATTAACCCTCACTATCCCTAGTAATCTCTAATCACTCCTTCATGATCCCTGATTAATCCCTCATTGACCATCATTATGCTTCATCATCCCTAATAACTCACTCTTTGTCCCTCATCATCCCTCATTGATACTCACCATCCCTCATCATATTTAATCACTCCCTCATCATTCCTCATCACTCCCTCATTGGCTCTCACCATCCCTCACCATCCCTAATCACTCCCTCATTGGCCTTTACCATCCCTAATCACTACTTCATCATCCCTAATCACTCCCTCCTCATCCCTCATCATCTCTAATCACTCCATTATTAACCTTCACCATTCTTCATCATTTATAATCACTCCCTCATTTCCCCTCACCATCCCTCATGATGTAGAGCCCTATTGCATACTTTATTTGTCCAAGCTCTTTACTAATATCCACCTAACTTTTACTTTGTATTTTCTTGATTGATGTTTATATTTAGACCCTATATACATTTCAATTTCACATATACATTTTAATCCTTTCATTTGTTCTCCACCATTCTTCGGATGGTCTCACTAAACTATTCATTCTATTATCCTTACTCAATGCATTCAATCTCTCTTACTTTGAGACTATCCCCCTTACTAGTATTTATGCTTTATAACAACTTGGATCAAATCTTGTATCTAGTTCCTTAGGATTTAATAGGGCTCTAACAAACTTCCTTCTACTCCTTTGAGTTCTCTCTAACTTATTCTCAACCCTACTTAACTTCTCAACACAATCCTCATATCATACACTACCTCTTACTATGTCATAGACTCTTCTTGTATGGACTCAAATCATCAAATAAACCTCATTTATGGATACCTTGTAACATATCCCATATATTCACAAATTTATAGGCTTTGGTTCAACTATTTGATAACTTCTTTTGGCCTTTCTACTCTCAGATTAGGTCTTTAGGTTTCCTTCTACCCTGTCTACCACACAGTCCTCCCCCTTTCATACTTATCCATACTTACACAAATTAAAAAAACTATATTATCTTTTTTCATTTTTAACTAAAAAATTTAACCAAATTTCATGAATTATTGATGGTTACAACTCCTAAAAAATCACTTTGAAAGTAAAAACCCTAATATAGGGTTTGGACTAGTTTTATAGACTTGAGAAGGGTCAAAATGAGATTTCAATCTTATAAATGTGTTTCTAATGAATTTTACTATTGTATTATGTCTGATTTAACCATATGCATGTTTTACAAGTGTTATATTTCCATTTTTAAGCTACATTATATTGACTTAACCAAATTTGAATAGATTATGTTCTTAGTCACAGGTCTATAGTAATTTGAGAAGAGGTTATTTATTCTAAGTCATTATAAAAAGGGTTATAAATCAACATGAAGGTTGAAACTCATCTACATAATGTTTACACACTTTAAAAAATAAATGCCTTCCATCTATAACACTCAATTTTCCAATTTCCATGAGATACCACTTTGACTGTGTTAAGTTTCTTGATGACTATAGGAATGTGTTAGTTTTCTTTTTGCTCATCCAAGTATATGAAAGCTACTTGAAATACTATAAGACTTTATGATCATATGATAATAAAATATCCAACATATGCATTTGAATATTCACTCTAATACATGCATATACCTTCTCACACAGATGTATACTCATAACTTTTGCTCATAGTAGACAAGGTTGTGTTGTTTAATACAGAATGTCCCTAGCAGAATAAAAAAATACAATGTGTTAATAATATTAAAGAATTTTTATCAAAATTTACTAATTATTCATACATTCAAAAATCCCACCAAATAGAATCTCCTCTTCTACAAGACTCTGACCTTCACTCAAATTTCAAGGCACAGTTTGTAAAAGCATAAGGTATACAGTTTGTAATTTGAACATTCAAAAGATTTGAAACTAAAATGAAAAATTATATAATCACCATTAAAAAAAAGGTAATTTTAACTTACCACTCACACCAATATCATAACTAACTTGTTACTAATCATGTTTCACAATCATGCACACTGTCAATTATCTTTGCACATATTCAAGAAGATCTAGGGTCTATTTGCTTTCATGTTTGCAAATAATCAAAACTTGTCTTTATTCACTTGTTTAGGGTTATTTACATTCATAATTTTGAATACTACCCCCTCCAACTCTCTTGAATCTGACTCTAAATACAAAATAAGACATGGGCAAGACTCTTATTACCAAATAACCATCAACATAATTCTAACTTCTTTTGTATGTTGAGAGTGTCCTCAACTAACTCAAATACTGACATATATCTCAGATATGAATTTAGGTATATGTGTTATAACATCCTAAAATGCTCACTAAACCACACCAAATTCAATATTGGACTTCTTGAAACAAGATTGAAGTCTCTATGAAAGTTCAAAAATTCAAATGAAAGATTTGGCAGGAAAGTCAAATACAACTCTAATTCAAAATTGACATAAAACTAGAAAGTTATAAAGACTCCTATAGACTTCTTATGACCTTGACCACCTTATAAAGACTCAAAACATGTAAAATATATCACTATTTATATTGGGTAGTGATGTTCCTACATCACCTCATCATCCCTAATCACTATTTCATCATAACTCATCATCTCTAATCACTCATTCCTCATCCCTCATCTCCACTAATCACTCCCTCATTAATATTCACCATCACTCATCATCCCTAATCACTCCCTCATCCTCTCTAATCACTTCCTCATTGACCCTCACCATCTTTCATCATCCCTATTTAATCCCTCATCATCTCTACTCAATTCCTCCTCATCCCTCCTCATCCTTAATCAATCCATCTAATACATTGATGGTGGTATTTTGTTGGGGTTTAAAAATGTTAGGAGCTACAAGTGGAGAGTTGAGTAATAGCATAAAATATAAGACACAGTGATCAAAATAATGTGGAGGCAAATTTGAAACATAAATATTTAACACCTATGAAAAAATATGGGCCTATTAAAATGATGTAATTCACAATTGAAAATCCACAAGAAAAAGAGAAGCAAGTAAAACCATCATACCACCAAAAATGGGTAATAAATACATGAGGATCACCAAGCTATGCAATTTACTGAAACCAATCAATTGCTTTCCATATGAAGACATTTTATGATTTGAACAATTATATTTAAGGCCTTATATTTGTATGCATATTGATTGAGTCATCATAATAGAGAGTGGAAAATAATTTTAAAATTATTAGAACAAGTATTCCAAGATTGGAAAGTGGTTCTTAATTCATAACTTCAATATTCAATTCAATGAAGAGTGTTACACTATGAGATATCTACTTGCACATCTTGAGAAGTGGGTACAAGTTATCTATCACTATAAAAATTTAAGTAAATAATAGATTATGAACCCAATGATATGGTCAGTACTAAAAATATCTCTACTTCCCCAATAAGAAATTATATGAATTAAAAATATTGTTTCATTAATAAATGTAGATCAATGTTGAGACAATACACTTCATCATTTATAATGGAAGTCAAAAGAATTTATTTTCTCCTAAATCATATTTTCAAAAATTTAACTTGAATTTTATAAATCATTCATAACCATATGGTAGTGTATGGTCTAGTGTAGGCCTTGAGAAATGGATCACCTAGTAGTGTCACTTGGTGTACAAAATCAAACTTTTTAAAGATGCAATACTTTGTGACATCTCACTATTATAGGTGTGTGATGTCTTACATGTGGTCAACCATGTATTTACCATTGACATGTTGTCTATGAAATAAATCTTTGAAATTTTGTGATAGATTGTCATGATCTGAAATACCATATATCGTAGTTAGTTCATAAGCTTTCAGTCATTAGTGCCAGGAAGTGCAAGAATATTGTCAATTTTAGTAAGAAGTATAATCCTAATGGTAAGAAGTAAATGTTTAATGACATACTTATGTCACCATATCATAGTGTGGTTTATCTAAAAATAACAAAGACAAAATAATTGAACCATAAACTAGATGAATACAAGGATATCTTTCAGTCATCTAAATAAGTTCCTATATACTATACACTAAATAATACTATTGATTTGATCCCTTAACTACATCTACCTAAAACCTATTTATACAACATATCATTTCTAGAGAATGAATAGATGAAGTGGTAGATCTATGAAATCATGGATAATGGACACATCATGCCCAAATCAATGCCTTGCAAAAACCCAATTGTGTTTGTGCCAAAGTTGTGAATCAAGTAAAAAAATATTAACAAGATTAAAGTGAAGAATTGTTATCCTCATTAAATATTAAGGTATTTTTCTGCCATATCCATACTGTAGAAATATTTTCCAAAATTGATCTTAAGTTTGGGTATCATAATATTCATGTTAAACCTCTAGGCATTTAGAATATAATATTAAAAACAAAGGAATAATTGATTGACTAGTTGGTTATGCCTTTTAGGTTAACTCATATAAAGAATCCATTCATTTCAAGATGTTGAACAACATCCTCGGGCCCTTTACCTATGTCATTTTTTTAATCTACCTTGATGACATCTTAATCTTTAGAAAATATGCGATGACCATCTACACCATGTTGAACTAGTGTTTCACATTTTGTAGAGCCATATTTTTTTGATAACATGAATAAATGTTCATTTTTCATTCAAGAGATAAAATATTTGGGACACATTACACACACAAGGAGTGCATGTGTGAACCTCACCAAGATTCAAGTCAAACCGGAATGGGAAACACTAAATAACTTTGTATCTGATTCAAATCTTCTCAGAATGAGAAAATTATACAAGAGATTTGTGTTTAATTTTTGTCTTTTGAACCAAACTACCAAAGTTGGAGATGAATAAAGTTTTATTTAGTTAATTTCACAACAAAGATAATTCTATGAACTAAAATGTAAACTCTATTTTGTATTAATACTTATGCTACTTGACTATAAATTTAGAAGATCATCTAATTCATTCAGTAATAAAATTGACTATCACAAATGGGTATTGAGAACACAAGTCCTAGAAAAGAGTTAATTTATATTATAATGGATTAAATAACATATGATTGGAATCAAAGATATCTTTAGATTATATACTTATGCTAGATGATGAGGGAGTAATTAGGGATGGTAAGGGATGGTGAGAGTCAATGATAGAGTCATGAAGGATGGTGAGGGATGGTGAGGATCAATAAGGGAGTGATTAGTGATGATGAAGGATGAAGAAAGACTAATTAGGTATTATGAGGGATGAAAAGTGAGTGATTAGGGATGATGAAGGATGATGATAATAGAAGGAGGAGTGATTAAGGATGATAAACCCAAGTGATTAGAGATGATGAGAGATAATTAAGTTTAGTGAAGGAGTGATGAGGGATGAGGAGGGAGCGAATAGGGATGAGTAAGTGATTAGGTATGATGAGGGATGAACAAAGAGTGATCATGGATGATGAAGGATGGGGAGGGAGTGATTAGGGATGATGAGGGATAGTGAGGGTAATTGGAGGAGTGATTATGGATGATAAGGGAGTGATTAGAGATGACTAGGGATAATGAGGGTCAATGAGGGAGTGATTAGGGATAATGAGGATTGATGAGATAGTGATTAGGGGTAATGAGGGATGAGTAAGAAGAAATCAAGGATGAGAGAGAGATGATGATCAAGTGAAATTAACAAGTAACGTGTTTGTTTGATGTGTGCAGGTCATCAATGTGACATATACTACCCCAATAACACCACTTTGCATCAATTTCAAAGTGAGTGGTTTGAAAAATTTAATTTAGACAAACCTAAAATTCTTAAAAATGCTAGGAATCAATCTAGAAGGCACAAAAACCTAAAAAAATGACTATATATTTACCAAAAATAGATATCAATTACAAAAGTTATGTCTTAAAATCCCTATGTTTAATACCTAGACCCTGAATATGCCTAAGTATTGACCTGATTAGATTTTGAAAAACTATTTTCCACATTATAAGGTGTGCAACTGTGAGAGCAATTCTATTAGATGTTGAGTGACCCTAATTTATTATATTTACTTAGACACTATATAACATGTGCATTTTATTTGAATTTATAATAACACGTATACATTATTTGAATTTAAATTAAAAACTGAGCCTTTAGACTCAAAAATGGCTTGGATTGCTAAGCCAAAGGCTTGTGACTATGCATCTACAACCAAGACCGAGAGTTTTGAAAAAAACCAACAAATTTCAACTTCAATCACTAAATACGCTATTGATTTCAACATAAAAATTTGAAAAATTATTACCGTGACAATGATCACATTCTTCTCTTTCTAAATATATGATTTTTGTAAATTTTGGACAATTTTAAGGGTTCAAACTATATTTATTTCTAACTATACCTTTTTTAGGCCACTACATGCCGCAGCTATATATGCCTATTCATGTTTATCTAATTTGTTTTTTATTGATCCAATTGAAAAATGAATCATATGGTAATAAACTAGGCCTAATTCTAGACATTCAAAAAAATCAAATTTTTTTGAGGTAGTTAGGCTAGGCCGCATGGCTGGCTATCCATTTTTTTGTCAATTTTTAGGATCTACTTAATTTTAAAATTAATTAAAAATATATAAAACAACTCTGTAACACACTAGAAGATCTTATCTAAATATTTACCAAAGGGTTTCAAACAATATTTAACAATACTAAAAAAATAGTGGGCCAAACGACCATCTATTTACTATGTTTTCTTAAAAAATAGGAGGTCCTCTTAAATTTTTTCATGTTTAACTTATTTATACTTAACATTTTTTCAAAAAAAAAAAGTTTTTTGGAAACTAGACTCGAAATGCTACAATTCATGTTCTTATACCATCTTCAAATTTTGAGTTTAGCCATCTCAAATTATTTGTAGAAGTTCACATTCCTAAATTTTTAGAAAAATTATGTCCACAAGTAGGCCCTTTTTTGTCCCCCAATTTTGTGCACTTACCCTAATCTTTGATGCGTATAAAGAATTTTGTTTTACTGGAGTATTATTAAAAATCAAAAATATATATTCACTACAAATTACTAATATATATATATATATTCACAATTCACTGTAGTTTTATTTTTATATATTTATAATACTAATTTACAGTGAATTGTGAATATATATATATATATATATATATATATATATATATATATATATTCACAATTCACTGTAAATTAGTATTATAAATATATAAAAACAAAACTATATATATAACATAAACAAAATCTTACTTTCTTGTTTTGTGGTTTCAGGTCCCTGTAAAACCTGTTTTTGATGTTGCTCTGCAGTAGGCGATAGGTTTGTTTTTCCTGTGGTTCATTTTTGTTATATCCTTCTTCCTTTGTTTCAGGGTTTCGGGGTCCCTTCAAAACCTATTTTTACCTTAATCTAAAACATAAACAAAATATTTCAAAATACCCAAACTTGCACCCATACTTAGCGCCTTTTATAAGATTAATTTAAAGTGAGATTGGAATTTGGTCTCATAAAACTATATATAATTTATAAATCTAATTTGCAGGGAATATATATTACAGTGAATGGTTTTATATATTCATAATACTAATTTATAGTGAGAATTGAGATTGGTAATTTAGACTTAGACGAATTTATATATATTTATAATTCTAATTTGCAGGGAATATATACTATAGTGAGAGGTTTTATATATTTATAATACTAATTTAAAGTGAGAATTGAGATTAGTAATTTACACTTAGATTGGCTTATATATATTTATGATTGTAATTTGTAGAGAATATATTAATTTATGTATTAAAGTGAGCAATTTTATATATTTATAATACTAATTTATAGTGAGAATTGAGATTAGTAATTTACACTCAAATTGGTCTCATAATATATATATATATATATATATATATATATATATATATATATCCCTTACAACTGTAAATTAGTAATATAAATATATATAAAAATGAAAAATATATATTCACAATTTCAAAGTCAAATCAAAATACCCATAAATTATAATATGTAAGACTATATCCATAATCCTCTACGGATGCAAATTTGTATTATCATAAATTTCTAAACCATAGTTACCCTACATAATTGCTTTCCAAAATTCCATGCCACCAAATTGCCAATGGCCATCATATTATCATAATACTTAATTAAATCCTTTTCATTTATTTGCTTAAGAAATTAGGGAGTTTAGTTACCAGTATTTACCTAAATCCATAGAGTGCAAATTGTAAATTTATAATCAATCTCTAAAGACTAAACAACCTTGCACATTGACACCACAAATCCAACTAGTTCAAAGTTTGAACTTTGATGGATACACAACCTTGCAGTTATAGAACAACAAAAATGCCTTCTACCCTTCATGAATCACCTTGTGAATTTTTGAGTAGAAATCCAATCAAAAGTCTAAACATGAAACTAAGTCTCTAAGCCCACGCTCAGAGTAGCCTAAGCCAAAACCATAACCCACAACCACCACCTTTATTAATTTCAATGTGTTGGCAGCTCACATTGGAAATGGTAGCCACATCACATAACATATTCATGATAATTTGGCAAAGGCTTACTGTAAATTGTAAATGCAATGCAATTAATGCATTAAAATAAATTTAACCTCCATCGACGTCGACTATAAGTAGTCGAATGCATTAGCAATTTAGCTAAACTAATGATAAGTTATAAACTTGTAACTACAAGTTTTGGCAGAATGCATTCGCCGATGTTTTTAAAACAAGTTAAAGTTTTAGCGAAAATGTGGGACTGGAAATTTAATGTCACATAAATGTCATTAATGGAATTTCGTGGGACTAGGAGTGGGTAGTTTTCACTTGTTAACTTGTTTGTCCATTTACCTTCTTGAGTGTAAATTACCATTTACCAATCTTGATTCTCACTATATATATATATATATATATATATATATATTCAAAGGAAAATTGGTCTCATAAAAATCAAACAATACAACTCATTTATTGTTATTGTAAGGCAAAGTGTATATTTATTACATCAACTTTTAATTTTAATTTTTTTCATTGAGTGGGTATAAATTTTGAGAAAATGGCTTCTATTGGTTGTCCTAAGAAGGATAAAAGATAACTATCACTTGTTGATGCATTTCGTATCCTTCGAAATTTAATCAACAATCCCAGTCTAGAAATGAAGATTTTGATGTTCATCTGCATGAATAAAACTATAAATCAGATGGAGAATAGATTTAGGAAGAGGAACACACATCAAAGAAACATGGAAGAACATTGAAGTCCAATTGGAAAACAAGATTTCCATGGGTTTATGCTATAAAAGATTGCAATGATGTTGAAAGGATAAAATGTTCTTGGTGTGTAAAATATAAGAGAGAAACTCCATTTGCTAAATATGGGAATACCACCCTTCAATTCATTGGCCTAAGAATACATGTAGAATTAGAGCTTCATAAAATTGCTTTCCAACTTTTAGAGGTAGAAAGCAAGCGAAATAGTATTCGAATTCCCAAATATGTATAACTAATGATAGACGCTAAAAAAAGATAATCATATCTATGATAGAAAATATGTATTTTATTACCATACATAATTTACCTTTTAAAATATATAAATGAATTTATAATTTGAATAGTTATAAATACACTCCACACATTCCTCTAACAAATGAATACTCTACACATTTTGGCTTTGATTGTAGAAAATAACACAAATAAATAAATACACGGGGAACATATCTGGCATAAACATTCTTCATTTTTAGCAGGAATAGTGGATTTAGTTTGAGGAAATGCATTTATAGATAAAATGAAGGAAATAAAATGAGTGTACTTGCTTTTTCCCACTTTCCAAACAAACACAATTTAAGATGATAATTTAGGTTTAATTTCTTTTAAAAGCCCAAAAGAAATTAGGTATTCTTTACAATGAAGTCCTGACAAGGTGATGTAGGAGCATCAAGGAGAGACAAAAATGTTTGAAGGGATCTTCAAAGTGTTTAGGTGTCGTAGGAGTGTTGGACAAGTTTTCCCTCCAAACATTTGTTCATTCAAATATTCAAATGTTTGTAATTTGCAAAGAGGCATTAATAAGGTAAAAAAAAAATTGTATTAAGGAAAGATTGTACGATATTTGCATCCAAACTAACTTTAAAGATCATATTTTATATGATCTCAGGTTGTTTGGATGTCATCTAGGGTAGTTAGCATCTTGTTTGGTTTGGAAAGTGGTTAACTCCAATTTTAGAGTTTGTTGTAAAGGTCTAAAATGGAGATTTAGGTGTTTGAATTAGGATTTTTGGTTTTGGTGAGTGATTATTTCACCATAAAAAAATGTAATATTGTGTTTTAGATGTGCAATGAGAAGATAGAGCATTGAAGAGATGAAAATTGGAGTTTTTGCTTGTTTTCACTTAAGACTGTGACTGTAGGAAACAGGGGCAACAAGGTGAAAGTTGACAACAGATGGATATAGGGTCCATCCATTCATTATGAGTGATTAGATAGTTATAGGAGCTTTAAAAAATAACAATGTAATTTATTTTGGGTCTTGACTCCTCCTGGTTCACCCTGTGGGCTCATTTGAAGGTCTACTAGGTCCAAACTAGGGCTTCACTGTTCTCAAAGAATGGTATAGTGAAAAATCCTAATTCTTTGTAATCTCATTTTTATCTATGGGTAGGACTACTGTTCAAAATTTTGGGGTCTAAATCAAAGGTTAAGATAATTTTCTAAGCGTTGTCGATATTTTAGCCCTTGTAGGCCTGAGAGGACTGAGATAGAGGTATTTTATCATGATTTTGAATAAAGAGTGGCTATATTTATTATTGAATAGTCTTATCATGTCATTTAAGATTGGTTTGATGAATCTTAACCCTTGAATTCCCCCATCCTCTCTATACCCTCCTAAACAAGGCACTTGGAGGCCTAATTAGGTTTGTACATTATCCTGATACTTGCATTCCATACAAAGGAATCTCAACTGATCTTCAAATATGTTTTGCATATCAAAATTGGGTATCCAAATTGTGCTTTTTTTTGGTGAGATCATGAGTGTAAGGGAAAATTTGGGGAAAAATAAGTCAAAACAAGGATATAAGCCCATAACACGATCAACAAGGCAAGTATGATCTCATGGCTTATTGCACTCATTTTGATCATTCAAAAGTCTTGTTTTAGTTGTAAATAGGTAGGTTGAGTGAGTTTTGAGTGTCTTGTAGTGTGTAGAGTGTCCATAATTTCTTGCACATAGTTTTATGTGATGAGTCAAGTGCCAGTACAAAAAGTGGTTTAGGCAAAACACCTTGTAAGAAGTTTTGAAGTGGATCCACAAAAGATAGAAGTTGATAGTGTTATTAAACACACCATTGAAGGTATTATCATCGACACCCCAAGGTAAAATTCTAGAAAGGTGGGCCACCTTTTATATGGACCCCAAACAGTGACAACACTATTCATATTGAAAAGATTCTTATGAAATCTAAGTGTGGCCTGTCTGCATCATGTACATTATTCATTCATGGTGTCGATATGTTTAAGTCATACTACAAATATATCTCATCTCTACCCCACTCAAACTAAAACCTTGGATTTTAGGGCATGAGAAATTAGAATCCATTCATTTGGATGTGTTACTTAGGTAAGCATTTACACCCCACCACCACCACTGTCAGGATCTAGGAAGCACAACTGATTACCATATACAAGCAACTAACATGCGGAATTAAATCAGAATCACAAGTAACTAGAATTCAAAAATAACACAAAATATGAGAGACAATACCAAATTGTATTAATACTCTTCCAGAAGGAAATACAACAAAGAAGATGCCACAGTCTTCTTCCTTACACACCTCTAGGGCATAAACAGTAAATCTCTTCAAGAGCTCACTCTCTCTCTTACGGTCCCAACACACAACTCAAACACAGAGTTGGTGTTCACCTCCAACTAGTTAGTTTCACTACTGCCAGTACACCAAGTATACACACATACTCAATCGAGTACACAACGTACTCCAAGTAGATCTCCCATGAACTTGCAACAACCTGTAACTCAAATGATCTTACTTTGGAAGGATCTACCTTGACTTCCTCTATTGCTCTCCAACTGAGTACACACCGTACTCCAAGTAGATCTCCCCTTACATTGCTCCCTGTTGTGTTGCTAACCTCCCTGATCTTGCACACCTGTAAATCAATTTGGTTCTGCACACCTGCAAACCTAGATCTCGCACACACATACACCTACAAATCAATGATCTTACTTACCATGTAGATCTCCAAACGTGGCCTTGCACACCTACTGACCAAGATCCTACATAATGAAGAATCCTTCTAATTCTCCAAACCAGCACCCATACTTGGCACTGTGGCACTAGGAGGAACACACATTGCTCTCTTCACTCTAAAGGAGCTAATTTTTGCTCTCTTACTCTCTAGCACACATTACAATACAACCCATGAGTCTATTATATAGATCTCATGCAAACAATAATTAGACACCTAATTACAATAATTAGATCCATAGCTTCAAGTCTATAATTGGCCTTCTACATGCAAACAACTGATTCATTAACTAACTGTTCATGCAACTGACAGTTATGGAATCGCACAGGCGATTGACGTCGGTCCATGTCTACCTAGAGGTGACTGACGTAGGCCAACTCCTGACTGATGTTGGTTGCTTCTTGTTCCACCACTGGTCGACGTCGATCAGCCTAACTGACATCGGTGATTGTGACACTCAGCAAGCTCCTCCCTTATTTGCATTAGTGAAGCTTTTAGCTCCACAACCTAACAATATCCCACTTGGATATAAATAGCTGCACTGTACCTGTACCTATACCCCATCTAATCTATTTCCTGGCTTGTATCCCTCTTCAAGCTCAACCTTGAAGACCAACCACCACAAATCCTATGGTGCACCTCCTGTCATCCAAGTAACCTGCCGCATCTGCATCTACAAACCCATGTAGAAAATAACTTGACCTTGCATATCATGTCGACCTGCTACTGGTCCCTCTCAGAGACCTGAGAATCCACTGAACTGCCCTCTAGTGCTTCTTTCCTGGATCGGCTCCAAACTTTCTGATAGCTCCCACTGCGTGGGCAACCTCAGGTCCAGTACACATGTACTTAACCTCATCATATGAATCAGGACACTGTTCATAGAACTGTCCAACCCATTGGCATGCTAACCGGTTTCACACAATCATCTAGAGACAAAATCAACTTGTGATCTTCCATGTCTCTAGAATAGACTCATGCCAAAGAATTTTGCTGCTCCAAATTCCTCATGACATGCCACTGAACTAACCTTACCCTTAGCTCAACAAAACCCTGTATGTCTGAACTTGCACCAAGCATACCATCCACATACAGTAACAGGATAATGTTGTGACCATCATCCACCTGGTAAGACAAACACAATGGTTATACTGACATTGACTAAAGCCTTGCTTTGTCATCTACCTGCTACCACCTGTCAGACCTGTACCACTGTCCTACAGCTTGCTCAAGACCATATGACTTGGCCTTCTGTCTCACGTGTCCATTCTCTCTATTCTTTAACTAAGGTATCCATTCATCTTTCAGTGCTTTCTTCCGGCTGGCAACCCTACCAAATCTCCTGTTTGGTTTTGCATCCTAGGAATCAAATTCCTCATTCATGCCATGCTCCCACTATTTCTTGGATCCTTCCTGCTCTGCAGTGAGCAATGAGTATAAAGAAGAGGAATAATGAATTTGAGGCTTACTTACACTTTCAATCCTCCACATGGGCGTCTGAGACTCCTTGATAGCTTGCTGTCCGCCCAAAATCTGTTCCAGTGACTGACCTCGGTCACCACACAGTCTGCATCTGACTGACATCAGTTCCATGTGACTGTCTAGGTCACCGACGCTGGTTATCCTACCGACGTCAGTCTCCACCTGCCTGACACCACCGACTTTGCCTATTTGCACATGACCGATGTTGGTTCCTGTCTGTTTGACGCCGGTTTTCCCTGACCGATGCCAGTACCTATGTTCACTTGTGAGTGATGAATTTTTACTTGCAAGCTCTCTTTGGATCAAAACCCTGTCCAAACTATCCTGCTCAAAGTAATTCAGTCCCGATCCGCTGATCTCTATCTATCATCTCCTCCAAGAACACCAAGGCTTTCCAGTTCTTAAGTTTGTCAAATACATTAGTCTTCCTTTTCCTGCAATAAATCCAATCCTTTCTTGTAGCATCCCACTGCTTACAGAAATCTCAGTCTATGCTCTCTGAAGCTGAACTCTTTCCATTTTTCTTAAGAACATCCATTCCCTTCTCACTTTTGTGACCAAGCCTACAAAGCCACACCTGTGCAACAGAAGTGGAATCAGTAATACAAGCAGGTAGATAAAGAGTACCTACTTTCTTACCACATGCTAATTTAAGTGCATCCTTGATAACATTCCAAGAATCCACTGTGAGAGTTCCTGTGCATCTCTCATCACCCAACTTTCTTGAAGAAATTAGCTGCATCTCCAAGACTGGGACCTACATGACCTTCAACACCCATGTGTTGGCCGTCTGCAATTTTAGCCGCACTTCCCCTTTGCCAATACTTTGACAAGACTCACCAACCCCTCTAATTCGAGTTACATGGAAAGAGGCAACAAAATCTATAAAACAAGATTCTACTTTATCTAAGAAACATCCCAGAGCATCCTGTGCAACAACACCTGCAACATCTGCTTCTTCAGTTCCTTCATGTTGATCTGCTACCAACCAACAATCTTTCTTTTCCTGCTCTTTCTTTCCATAACACCGTAATTGACCATTCATGATTTTCAATTCCTCCATTCTTAGCTTACTTTCTTCTGCCATTGCTCTACTCCCACTCAATCAAAAACCCCTGAGAGTGACCTGTAATCAAACACAAACCTGCTCCCTGCAACCTTAGCTCTGATACCACTTGTCAGGATCTAGGAAGCACAATTGATTACCATATACAAGCAACTAACATACAAAATTAAATAAGAATCACAAGTAACTAGAATTTAGAAATAACACAAAATATGATAGACAATACCCAATTGTATTAATACTCTTCCAAAAAGAAATACAATAAAGAAGATGCCACAGTCTTCTTCCTTACACACCTCTAGGGCTCCCACACCTCTATGGCATAAACAGTAAATCTCTTCAAGAGTTCACTCTCTCTCGTACGGTCCCAACACATAACTTAAACATAGAGTTGGTGTTCACCTCCAACCAGTCAGTATCACTACTTCTAGTACACCGAGTATTCACACATACTCAACCGATTACACAATGCACTCCAAGTAGATCTCCCATGAACTTACAACAGCTTGCAACTCAAATGATCTTACTTTTGAAGGATCTACCTTGCCTTCCTCTATTGCTCTCCAACTGATTACACACCGTACTCCAAGTAGATCTCCTCTTACATTGCTCCCTATTGTGTTGCTGACCTCCCTGATCTTATACACCTACAAATCAATCTGGTTCTGCACACCTGCAAACCTAGATCTCGCACACACATACACCTGCAAATCAATGATCTTACTTACCATGTACATCTCTAAATGTGGCCTTGCACACCTACTGACCAAGATCCTACATACATGAAGAATCCTTCTGATTCTCCAAACCAGCACCCATACTTGGCACTATGGCACTAAGAGGAACACACCTTGCTCTCTTCACTCTGAAGGAGCTAATTTTTTCTCTCTTACTCTCTAGCACACATTACAATACAACCCATGAGTCTATTATATAGATCTCATGCAAAAAATAATTAGACACCTAATTACAATAATTAGATCCACAACTTCAAGTCTATAATTGGCCTTCTACATGCAAACAACCAGTTTGTTAACTAATTGTTTGTGCAATCGACAGTTTTAGAATCGCACAAGTGACCGACGTCGGTCCCTGTCTGCCTAGAGGTGACTGATGTCAGCTGACTCCTGACCGATGTCAGTTGCTTCTTGTCCACCACTGGCTAATGTCGGTCGGCCTAATCAATGTCAGTGACTGTGACACTCAGCAACCTCCTCCCCTGTTTGCATTAGTGAAGCTTTTAGCTTCACAACCTAACAATCTCCCACTTGGAAATAAATAGCTACACTGTACCTATACCGGTACCCCGTCTAATCTATTTCCTGGCTTGTATCACTCTTCAAGCTCAACCTTGAAGACCAACCACCACAAATCTTGTGGTGCACCTCCTGTCATCCAAGTAACCTGCCGCATCCGCATCTACAAACCCATGTAGAAAAGAACTTGACCCTTCATAGCATGTCAACCTACTGCTGGTCCCTCTCAGATACTTGAGAATCCACTGAACTGCCCTCCAATGCTTCTTTCCTGGATCGGCTCCAAACTTTCTGACAGCTCCCACTGCATGGGCAACCTCAAGTCTAGTACACATGTACTTAACCTCATCATGTGAATCAGGACACTGT
The DNA here is from genome assembly GCA_037957365.1 of Torreya grandis. Lineage (NCBI taxonomy): Eukaryota > Viridiplantae > Streptophyta > Pinopsida > Cupressales > Taxaceae > Torreya > Torreya grandis. Next base: position 1,596,950 of record JARHVA010002623.1, read on the forward strand.
TCATAGAACTATCCAACCCATCGGTGTGCTAACCAGTTTCACACAATCATCTGGAGACAAAATCAACCTGTGATCTTCCATGTCTCTAGAACACACTCATGCCAAAGAATTTTCCTGCTCCAAATTCTTCATGACATGCCTCTGAACTAACCTTACCCTTAGCTCAGCAAAACCCTGTATGTCTGAACCTGCACCAAGCATACCATCCACATACAGTAATAGGATAATGTTGTGACCATCATCCACATGGTAAGACAAACACAATGGTTATACTGATATTGATTAAAGCCCTGCTTTGTCATCCACCTGGTACCACATGTCAGACCTGTACCACTGTCCTGTAGCTTGCTCAAGACCATATGACCTGCCCTTTCATCTCACCTATCCATTATCTCTATTCTTTAACTAAGGTATCCATTCGTCTTTCAATGCTTTCTTTTGGCTGGCAACCCTACCAAATCTCCTGTTTGGTTCTGTATCCTAGGAATCAAATTCCTCATTCATGCCATGCTCCCAGTGTTTCCTGGATCCTTCTTACTCTGCAATGAGCAACGAGTATAAAGAAGAGGAACAACAAATTTGAGGCTTACTTACACTTTCAGTCCTCCACATGGGCGTCTGAGACTCCTTGATAGCTTGCTGTCCCCCCAAAATCTATTTCAGTGACCGACCTCGATCACCACACAGTCTGCATCCAACCGACGTCAGTTCCATGCGACTGTCCAGGTCACCGACGCTAGTTATCCTACCAATGTCGGTCTCCACCTGCCTGAAACCACTAACTTTGCCTATCTGGACATGACCGATGTCGGTTCCTATCTGTTTGACGTCGGTACATATGTTTGCCTGTGAATGTTGACTTTTTACCCGCAAGCTCTCTTTGGATCAAAACCCTGTCCAAACTGACCTGCTCAGAGTAATTCAATCCCCATTCGCTGATCTCTATCCTTCATCTCCTCCAAGAACACCAAGGCTTTTCAGTTCTTAAGTTTGTCAAATACATCAGTCTTCCTTTTCCTGCAATAAATCCAATCCTTTCTTGTAGCATCCCACTGCTTACAAAAATCTCGATCTATGCTCTCCGAAGCTGAACTCTTTCCATTTGTCTTAAGAACATCCATTCCCTTCTCACTTATGTGACCAAGCCTACAAAGCCACACTTGTGCAACAAAAGTGGAATTAGTAATACAAGTAGGTAGATAAAGAGTACCTACTTTCTTACCACATGCTAATTCAAGTGCATCCTTGATAACATTCCAAGAATCCACTGTGAGAGTTCTTGTGCATCTCTCATCACCCAAATTTCCTGAAGAAATTAGCCGCATCTCCAAGACTGGGACCTGCATGACCTTCTTCAACACCCATGTGTTGGCCGTCTGCAATTTCAGCCGCACTTCCCCTTTGACAATACTTTGACAAGGCTCATCAACCCCTCAAATTCGGTTTGCATGGAAAGAGGCAACATAATCTATAAAAAAAGATTATACTTTATCCAAGGAACATTCCAGAGCATCTTATGCAACAACACCTGCAACATCTACTTCTTCAGTTCCTTCATGCTGATCTGCTACCAACCAACAATCTTTCTTTTCCTGCTCTTTCTTTCCATAACACCATAATTGACCATTCGTGCTTTTCAATTCCTCCATTCTTAGCTTACTTTCTTTTGCCATTTCTCTACTCCCACTCAATTAGAAACCCCTGAGAGTGACCTGTAATCAAATACAAACCTGCTCCCTGCAACTTTAGCTCTGATACCACTTGTCAGGATCTAGGAAGCACAACTGATTACCATATACAAGCAACTAACATGCGAAATTAAATCAGAATGACAAGTAACTAGAAACTGGAAATAACACAAAATATGAGAGACAATACCCAATTTTATTAATACTCTTCCAGAAGGAAATACAACAAAGAAGATGCCACAGTCTTCTTCCTTACACACCTCTAGGGCTCCCACACCTCTAGGGCATAAATAGTAAATCTCTTCAAGAGCTCACTCTCTCTCTTACGGTCCCAACACACAACTCAAACATAGAGTTGGTGTTCACCTCTAACCAGTCAGTATCACTACTGTCGGTACATCGAGTATACACACATACTCAACCGAGTACACAACGCACTCCAAGTAGATCTCCCATGAACTTACAACAACCTACAACTCAAATGATCTTACTTTGGAAGGATCTACCTTGCCTTCCTCTATTGCTCTCCAACCGAGTACACACCGTACTCCAAGTAGATATCCCCTTACATTGCTCCCTATTGTGTTGCTGACCTCCCTGATCTTGCACACCTGCAAATCAATCTGGTTCTACACACCTGCAAACTTAGATCTCGCACACACATACACCTGCAAATCAATGATCTTACTTACCATGTAGATCTCCAAACATGGCCTTGCACACCTGCTGACCAAGATCCTACATACATGAAGAATCCTTCTGATTCTCCAAACCAGCACCCATATTTGACACTGTGGCACTAGGAGGAACACACCTTGCTCTCTTCACTCTGAAGGAGCTAATTTTTGCTCTCTTACTCTCTAGCACACATTACAATACAGCCCATGAGTCTATTATATAGATCTCATGCAAACAATAATTAGACACCTAATTACAATAATTAGATCTGCAGCTTCAAGTCTATAATTGGCCTTCTACATGCAAACAACTGGTTCGTTAACTAACTATTCATGCAATCTACAGTTCCAGAACCGCACAAGCGATCGACGTCGGTCCCTGTCTGCCTGGAAGTGACTGACGTCGGCTGACTCCTAACCGATGTCAGTTGCTTCCTGTCCACCACTGGGAGACATTGGTCGGCCTAACTGACATCGGTGACTGTGACACTCAGCAACCTCCTCCCCTATTTGCATTAGTGAAGCTTTTAGCTCCACAACCTAACAATCCCAACAACAATTATAAAAAAAATAGCTAATAGATAATTAACTTAAGGAAAAGGTTTCATAAGTTGAATGTGTTTTAATTATTGAATAGTGTTATCGTTAAAATGTGGTTTATTGATAAATATATTGGTATGGATATATAATTTTTTGTATTAAAATTTGAATATGTAGTATTTAATATTTATTTAATAATAGTTCAAAAAATCAATCATATTATGATATATAAAATTTAAGTTTTAGTATTTTAAAAATTAAATTTTGATTATAAGTTTATATATATATATATATATAATGATAAAATTGATTATATTGTAAAATATTTAATGATTTTGAGTTTCAAAATTTAGTTATAATTAATTAAGACGTTATATTAAAAGAGGTAAATTTTTAAAGTTTAATGTGATATCACGATAAATCTATGTAATCACGAAGTTAGAATGTTCAGCATTTGAAACCTCTCTCTTAAACCTATGTATTTTTTTCACTTAAATTCTATCAAAAGATCAACCCAAAATTATTTATAATAATACATTTAAATAAAATATTTGTGATAAATATATACTCTCTGAATTTTTTTTTTGGGTTGGTTATAATTTAATTTAAATATTAATTTTACAGTAGGCTAAGAATGATCTATGGGATTCAAGAGAATATTACATGAATCCAATAAGACAACATATTAGATGAAGAACATAAGAAAAACAAGAAGATAAAACAACATTCCCACATTGTAATTAATAAATCAGCCAACGTAGATAGCCATGTTGGCATCTTCCCTGAGTCACTGGACGCCATTTCCATTTATTAATAGTTTTTGTAAGTTCATTCACAACTTCAGAGTAACAAATATTGGCTCCAAGTTTTCAAAATTTAAACTTTTGGCTCCAACGTTTAGCTCCCAGCAATTCAAATTTCAATCTTTTGGCTCCAAGTTAGTCAAATTTCAACTTTTTGATTCCATACATGCATCTTTTATAATTAATTTAGGTTGATGTGCAAGATTTATTTAGTGCTCAGTTTAAACATTAGGTGGTCTGTTGGAAGAAGATATAGGTTGAACATTGGAGAAGTTATCAACAATGTTGATTCTATTTGCATGAAAAACCCTGAGTCAACTTGGTTTCACTTGAGTTTTTAGTTCATTAAGCTAAAGTTTTCACTATCGAACTTGGGCTTGGTGGGGTATCCAACTTTAGAGGATATACAAACATATTATATGGATGAAATATTAGCTATGTGTGTTGGCTAAGTTTTAAGTTAGAGACAAAAAACCAAAATTCATTATTTTTGGCTTTGATTGCAGATTCTCTAGGGCTAGAGTTATCTCTTGTAGATTTTTTAGACATGTGGGTAAAAGCATATGATGGATACATGGAGAAAATAAAAGTATTATTATTTATATATTTTTTGTTCTAAGTTCATGGTTCCCACAACCTTTATTTCTTCCCCAAGCAGGCACATATTCTCTCCATCCCCTCCTAAAAAATATTAGGTACCTGGCATTGATTATACCGAAACAAACTTGGCATATTTGGTAGCAAAAGGTTTTTTTTAGGTACTTGACATTGATTATATTGAGACTTTCACCTTAGTTGCCAAAATGGACTCAATCTAACTCACTCTCACTATTGCCACAACACATCACTAGGATGTTCATCAGATGGATGTGAAGAGTACCTTTCCTCATAATGACCTCAAAAAGGAAATATACATAGAGCAACCAAAAGGATTTGTAGAATATTAATCCTTAGTTTAAAAACTTTAGAAATCTATGTATGGTCTCAAATAAGCTCCTTAAGATTGGTATGCCAAGATAGAATCCTTTCTTCTTTTGATTGGGTTCACCAAATTCCATTCTGATCTAAATGTCTACATTTTATGGCATGATGATTCAATGTTGATTCCAGTTCTCTACATGGAGGACCTATTAAACATAAGGAGTACTCATCCACCATAACAGTAGTGAAAACTGCTTTATTTGATAGGTTCTCAATGACTGACTTGGACTTGTTGCATTATTTCCTAGGGATTGAAATTTCTTGGTCTGACTTTAGAATCACTATTGCACAATCTAAGTATGCTCTTGATTTGCTTTCGTGATTAAACATGGATGACTATAAGCCAGTTCCAACTCTTTTTCTATCTGGTGTGAAATTTGAGGCTGATTATCTATCTCCTTTAGTTGATGCTAACTCATATTGACAACTTGTTGGTAGTCTCATCTATCTTGTGCACACTAGACTTGATATTTGATATGCAATGGGCATGGTATATATATATATTTATGAAAAAACCACATGAAATACAATGGAAAGTAACCAAGTAGATTATCATCTACATTTAGGGGGTACTCATAGTTTTGGGATTCACTATGGCATGGGAATAGACATTGACTTAATTGGTTACACATATTCAAATTATGCTCCTGATATTTAGAATCATAAGTCTATTTTAGACTATAGTTTCTCATTTGGTTTAGGTCCAATTAGTTGATCAAGTAAGAAGCATAATGCTATTGATTTATCTTATATAGAGGTAGAATACAAAGGAGTTGTTAATACTACCACTGAGGCTATTTAGATTTAGAGGATTCTTACTGACTTTGGCATCTAGTTTTGATGACCAATAATCATCTTCTATGATAATTAGAGCACAATCCATATCTGTAGGAATCTGATCCCCCATCAATGGACGAAGCATATTGAGATTCACATAAATTTCATTCGGGAGCTCATCCATGACCAAGTCATTGATCTCTAATACATCTAGATATTAGAGAAAATTGTTGATATATTGACCAAACCCTTCATTAAGAGAAAGTATCTTCATTTGTAGGCTCTTCTAGGGGTTTGGGTAACTCTAGCATCCACCTCTGGGTACCTCATTAGGACTTTGTGTCAGACCCATACCCACCAAAATTATGCTTAATGGAGGTATTAGTGTAGGTTTTTATTTCATTTAATGGTTTTTACTTACACATATTTAATTAGCTTACTTAGGTTTCTTTTTAGGTCATTGTGAAAGATAATCCCACATTGATGAGGAAGTGAGGACATGTTTATCTTTCACTTATATAATGCACCAACCTAAAATTTTTATGGCTAATGATGCTAATTCTCATATTGCAATATTTTGATTGTTGAGTAATAAGCTTATTATGGCTCATGTTTGATTTCACTACTACATAGAGGTAATTTCTTCATTCATTCGACTCTATCTAGTAGACCCTCAATTGTGGCCCACTTTGACACCCTTTAGTGTTTATTAATGATATGTATGATTTTTATTATATCCCTTAATTTTGTGTTAATTATATGTAGGGTTTTTATTATATCCTTTGTGTAGATTTTTAAATATCATAGTTAAAATGATGAATGCAAATGTACCTAACTATTGGTCCCATTCTCATAAACAATTGGATCTATAACACTTCATTGGATCAACTTTTATTTTTGTTTCATGTGATTAATGTCCATAGTTTTTTTTGGTTTCTTTAACATAAACAAATAACCTCATTGCCCTTATACGTGTAAAAAATTAGTTGTAGATCTATTAATAAAAATGTTAATAACTATCACTTGCCCAAAGGTGCAAGTTACCACTTGATTTTTTTGTGAAACAAGGTTTTGTAAAGTGAAAAAGTATAAATCGACAATTATAATTCAATCTCAACCTATAACTAATGACTTCATTTCACCTTTTGTGCACATAAAATTAAAGCAATAATAATTTGATATTTTTGGTGGAGGTACGGTGGACCCAAAGGTGCAAATTACCACTTGATGTTTTGGTGCAAGTTACAAAAATTTAGAATGCATGACTGTAATCCAACAGCTACATCTATGGAATTCGGGATGAAACTCTCACCTAAAAATAATTCACAATTAGTCAATGAAATAATGTATCATAATTAGGAGGTAGTTTGATTTATATTATTACTACTAGACTAGGTTTGTGTTTTACAGTGAATTATCTTTCTTGCTTCATGGCTAAACCACATGAAGAACATTGTCAAACTAAAAAATGAGTTATTAGATATGTTAAAGGCACTCTTAAATTTGACAATTTATATAACTAATCTATTAATTTTGAGCTAATAGGGTATATTGATTTAGATTCAACAGGATCAGTTGATTCTAGAAAATCTACAATAGGTTATGTTTTCACTCTTGGTTTAGGAGAATTTTCATGGTAGATTAAACTTTAGAGTAAAACTGCATTTTATTCTACTGAAATAGAGTATAAATCAATTTTTAGTGCAGGTTGTGAGTTTATTTGGATTCAATCCATATTAAAGGATCTTCAACTTGATTCATCAACACCCATAATTATTTTTTGTGACAAACAGAGTCTACTAAAGTTGGTGGAAAAACTAGATTTCCATTCTAGGACTAAGCTCATTGAGTTTCATCACCACTACATCTGTCAATTGGTTAATAATGAAGACATGTTTTTAGTACTGTCCTACGTCCAAACAACCAGTTGATATAATGAATAAACCTTTGTGTAAAGATAATTTTTTAAAATTTTGAGATAAGCTTGGAGTTATTTCTAATTCGATCATTAAGGGAGATTGTTAAAATAATTATGCACATTGTTGTAAATAGTTTGTTTGATTACCAACAAACTATTATTCCTTATGTTATTATTGTTGTATGGGTCAAGCATATTTATAGCTTCCCATTTCTTAATTATTTTTCCTACCTTCCTTGTTTCTAAGAGTTGTTATAGGCTTATATATATATGAACCTCTATAAAAATGAATATAGTGGATTCTTGATTCTTCTTTGTACTTGAATTATTTTAATGAAAGATATTTAGCACTTTAGGGTTATGCATTTGAAAACCTATTATTAAGAATAAATATCTAAGGCTTCCACAATCCATATTAAATAAATATTTAAAGCTTCCACAATCCATATTAGGAGTGTGAATGTGTGTAAAGATCTAAGGCTTCCAAAATCCATATTAGGTGTGTGTGTGTGTGTGTGTGTGTGTGTGTGTGTGTGTGTGTGTGTGTGTGCGCGCGCACGTGCACGTGCATGCACACATGCAATGATCTTTATTTTAGATCACACTCTATGATCCATCATTAAGAAAGCATATGTAAGAACAACAAATTATAACTCTTTTTATAGATTAATCTAGTATAGTACAATGATATCAAGAGGGAACCACTTCAATGGAAATTACATGCAAAATACCCATTACAACATTTATTAAATATTGCATTAAGTATTTTTAAAACATTAAATACATATCCCCTAAAGTGTTTAATATTTTTTTAAAGTATTAATAATAGGCCTTCATGAATGACTTAAGCCTAATCCATCATCCATACACAAATTGCACATGTACTTTCCAATTTCAATGTGTTTCTTCAAGTATTGCTTATGATAACGATTTTCAATAGTAATTACCTTGTAATCTTTGATGCAAATAGAGATTTTATTTTATTGGAGTATTATGCCAATGTTGATTTCTTATTCTTCTCAAGATAGATATTAGCAACATATTCCTTGATCCTCATTCAGATAGATCTACCTATTTCTCCAATGTGATGGAGTCCACATGAACACTAACTATATAAACACCGCTCTTTTAACTTGGTTCTAAGTGTTCTTTTATAGAGTTTAACACTTTCCTTAACTTTTTTTTTAGAATAAAAATGGTTTTAATATTACTAAGACATTTTGTTGACAATAATTAATAATTAATTTAGAAAACACAATAAGAATTGTATAATATTGAAGTGACAAGATAAACATAAATAAAATATTTGTGACCAAGAATCCTATGAAATTAAATTGTGTCATAATTTACAAAGAAATCATGACTAATAATCAACTAATAATCCAAATGAAAAATACAACAAGAACTGTATGATATTAAAGCTAGAAGATAAAAGTATATGAGATATTTGCAATCAAGAATCCTATAATATTAAAAGTGTGTCACAGTCTACATAGAACACATGACTAAAAATATACTAATAAAATAAATTAAAAAAAATAAAAAGTAATATATATATATATATATATATATATATATATATATATATATATATATATATATATATATATATATATATATATGATTGAAGTTGACCACATGAAAAATGGGACCAAAAATTGTACAACATTAAAACTCTATCATAAAGTAAGATAAGATATTTATGACCAAGAATTTTATAGTACTAGAATTCTATCATAACCCACTTTGAAATTTCCGGCCAAGAAACTACCACTAATTCTATATGTACGATTGAAGTTGACCACATAAAAAATGGGACCAAAAATTGTACAACATTAAAATTCTATTATAAAGAAAGATAAGATATTTATGACCAAGAATTTTATCGTATTAGAATTCTATCATAACCCACTTTGAAATTTTTGGCCAAGAAACTACCACTAATAATCTATTAAAAATCAACAAATAATCCAAACAAAATAATGTGAACAAAAATTATATAATATTAAAGTTGACCCACGTGAAAAGCAATATCAAAAATTGTACAACATTAAAAATCCGTAAAATAAGATAAGATTTTTATAACCAAAAATTATATAACGTTGAAAATTGTACCACTAGAGGTAAGGGCCCACTAGTTGGGTGGAGTTTAATAATTGTGATCTCGATGGTGAAATGATTTCTTAATTATAATTAAAATATTCTTATTTAATTATGCATACATGTTTATGTGCTTTTGGTCAAAGTAACATATTCATCTAAATAAGGGTCTTATTATTATTTAAATAAACAATATAAAAATTATGGACTTATATTACAAATGTGTAGTACATATTATTAATAATTAAATACCATTATATATATAAAATTCAAAAGTAAATATATTTTATAAAATATTATATCTTTTTCATATATATTTTAGGTGCTAAAATTTTCAAAACATTAATTTTGGTTTCAATTATTGGCTGCAAGTTTTCAAATTTAAACCTTGTGGTTCATATTTTTAGTTTCAAATTATTCAAATTTAAACCTTTCTTCTCCAAATTATTCAAATTTTATTTTTTGACTCCATACATGTATATTTTATAATTACCTTGGGTTGATGTGCAAGATTTATTTATTGCTCAGTCTAAACATTAAGTGGTATGTTGGGAGAAGATATAGGTTGAATATTGGAGATGTTATCACAATGTTGATTCTATTTGCATGAGAAAACCCTGAATCAACTTGGTTTCACTTGAGGTTTTAGTTCATTAAGCTAAAGTTTTTGTTAGAAAACTTGGGCTTGGTGGTATATCTAACTTTAGAGGAGATATATACATATTATATGGATGGAAGATTAGCAATGTGTGTTGGCTCAGTTCTAAGTTGGAGACAAAAAAACCAATATCTATTAATTTTGGATTTGGTTGCAGATTCTCTAGGGCTATAGTTGTCTCTTGTGGATCTTTTAGACGTGTGGATAAAAACATACGATGAATACATGGAAAGAAGAAAAGTATTGTTGATGTTATTGTTTTTTGGTTTTAAGCTCATGGGAAGGCATGGTTCCCACAACCTTTTGTAATACCCCACATGAAGGACCTCCTTCCCTTAACAATTAAGACTTTTAGCAAGGCAATTACATGGTTGTTAGGAATTTGAATTGTAGTTTCCTCCTTACATATTAATGGAGTGATGATTATTCAAAAGTTTAAAAATATTAATTAGATTAAAATTTCTCATAATGATCATATGAATTTTCTAAATTATTAAAATAAATTTTATTATTTTAAGAAGAGTCATAGGCTTCCTACAAAGCCTATGAGCTCTATCCCATAGGTTTTCTACAAAACTTACTCTCTTAGATCCTAACCTAGTTAGTAGGTATTGACTTACTTAGTGGGTTATTTTTAAAAAAATGTAATTTAAAATTCATTTGTTGTAAGGAGTCATATGGGCATGTAAGAGAGGGTACTCTCTTATTTTAGTGGGTTAATGGCTACCCTTAAAAAGTAAAGTTTGACTCTTCATTTTTTTTGATAAACCCTAGTCATTGTTTTAGGGTTTTGGGACGATAAAAAATAAAATAAAATAATAAAATATTACTAGAAATATTTATGTAACTTGGCCAAACCAACTTAGGATTTTGTAGGTCATTTTTCTTGACAAGGAGTGCCTCCATTGTGCATTTGTTTGGAGTTTCACCTCTCTTGTCAAGTTCTTGCCTCCATTAATGATACAACTGCTAGGAGAACCAAACAAAGAGTGAAGAAGGAGGAGAAGGATTGAGAGATCAGTTGGAAGAAGCAGGTACAAGTTTTACGGGGTAAGCAGATTCTTTCTCATGAACTAGCTTCTCCTTTTCAAATTTATAAATAGTGTAGGCAATGAAGAATAACTTCATTTATGTTTGAAACATGATTATGATCTCTTTGATATGCTAAGTTTTCACAAAAAATTATTTGAGAATTTAACTAAATATTGTGATAGCCTTTTTCATTGATTTGTCTCTTTATATATGTGTGTGTGTGTGTATTTACATATTACACTTCTACTCAGATTTATTTTTAGATGTGTGTGTGTGTGTGTGTGTGTGTGTGTGTGTGTGTGTGTGTGTGTGTGTGTGTATCCGTGTAGAAGTATAATATGTAAATACACACACACACACACACACACACACACACACATTTTTAGAAGTATATATATATCTATACTTCTAAAAATAAATATGTGTATAAGTATAATATGTAAATACACACACACACACATGCTATCATTGTTTATTTTGATATAAAAAAGAAAAAGAAAAAGAGTATACACATATATGAGATATATACTCATTGTTTATTTAAAAATAATAATAAAATAAATAAATGAAAATAAAAATATATATGATAAGAATAATAAAATAGGTGGCAGGGGGGGAGACTGAGCCGACCTCTCCCTCCTCCTATGGTAGGGAGGGAGGAGGGGTCAAGCCAACCGACCCTCTGCACCCTTGGCGTCTTGGCCTCCATGGTAGCGACCAGGCCACAAAACCCAATCGTCGATCATCGGCCAGGGCTAACCTTTAATAATAATAATTTAATTTCTGAAAAAAAAACATTATCTATTTATCTATCTATAATAATTTAATTTCTAAAAAAACATTATATACATATATATTTAATTTTAAATATTAATATAAACGTGTAATTATGTTTACACACACACACACACACACACACACACACACGTATAGAAATGGTGGGTAATTTATTAATATATTTTAGATAGTATATATGTATACATAGTGAATTGTAAATTCAGAAGTTTTATTATTGTTAAGTTAAGAATGCAAATAATTATGAACAATAATTAAACCGTTCATTCCTTATATTATATTTGGACTTTTTGGTCATACTAGATTCTTTTGAGAGAAAATCATATTTCATCAAGTTTTATCTGGTGACTTTATTCAGACTACAATTATAACGTGTTTATGGTTGATATTTTAAGTTTGCTCACTATCCTTTATGCTGAAACTTCAGATGAATACTAGACAGGAACCTATTAAAATATTATTGCCCTGAAAATGGTTGACCAATGGTTGGTATTATAGGTCATTATTAATATTGAAGAAAGTTAGACTCACTCGGTGTCAATGGCTTTGTTTGAAAAAAAAATCTCGTCTAATTCTACTGTTGGGAGGATTTTACCTATTTTTTCCTTACTGTGTTTTTTTGTGTGTATATACACACACACACACAAAAACACAGTAAGGAAAAAATAGGTAAAATCCACCCAACAGTAGAATTAGACGAGATTTTTTATATGTTTATTTTCATTGTTTATCTTTTTTATGCCTCTGAAAAAGGAAAGATAAATTTGTGATGGTGTTTTCACTTGCTCAGCATTAAGCTGACCCTTTTTATGTCTCCATGAAATATTTTATGTTAGAATCTATTTTATTTCATTGAAATATGTTCTTTCAATATATGTGTAGGGTAACAACATAATACTATTTCCCACTAAATGGCCAGAAATAAATTAAAAAATAAATCCTAAACAAATACTTAATGATTTTTTTTTTTTAAAAGGAAAAATTTATATGTACTACATAGTTGTACATATAGTCAAAAACATATTTTTTAATTAATTTTAGTGACCCAAACTCAAGATATTTTGAGGATAAGATGAAAGTATATATGGCCTCTTTATTGTAACAACCCCATAGGGTTAGACATAGATATACATGAGAATTTTTTTTAATACACATACCAAATATAGATTACACCATGAGAATATATAGAGACCATAAGAATTTTATGAGGTGATAATAGAAACAATAAGTAATACATTACATAATATTGATCTCTAATATCATGAGAGTACACATCATAATGCGAATACAGAAAGTAATTACATTAACTCAGCTACAACTGAAACAAGTCTACAATCACTACTATTGATTTATAATAATAAGTAATTACAACTCAATGAGAAATACAATATAATATAATATACATATAGATACATGGCTCCCTAGAGCATGAGTTCCCTGAACTCTTCAATATTTGTGTCAATCTCAAGTGTCATCTCAATTGTAGTACTATTATGGGGAGGGAGAGCATTATCCGAGTGCTTTACCACACCAACCATAGAATAACGATTCCCCACACTAATCCCATCAGGGATTGACCCTCCCTTCATGGAGGGGTAGATAGTGAAGGCATAGGAATCTAGAGAGACTAGCAAGTACCCATGTGCTATATGATTCTAAACTAAATATGAAGTGTATCATAGAAAACCATTCTTTTGCAAGATATCGCACTAATATGTGAACTACACTCATGAAATGATAATGTATCACTAAACATACTTTGGCCCAAAGCTTTATAAATAATAACTAATAATTATCTACATCAATCAATTTCATACACACCACTTGATCAGATTGCTTTTATCTAACATTGCAATGCTAGTAAGTCAATGAAGTCTGTCTCACTCCTTACTTCACATTGGCAATGCATATTGGTCAAATACAATTCAACTACAAGATTCATCAACTTACATCCTACTAGCAAATACATCACACAACATGCTATATAAAGGAGTAATAACAACATACTTTTAGTCCATCAAACATATGCATGAATCTTTTATTATTTTATATCCTATACTAGAAATAATGATTACAAATACACCACCTAGGTAAACATTCAATTTAATTTTACAATTCAAATAATATACTTGGTTACCAGTTATCTACACCCTATGGTAACCCATATTAACATAATCCAGTGTTCAAAGACTTAACCAATAGTTTTTCATAGTCAATCATATGAAGTAGTCTTAAACACATGAAAGCAAAATCATTACACAATAACATTCTAACATATCATTTTCTAAATTCTCATAGTTTGCATGCATACATACACAAGTCTACCAACTATAAAAACACACACTATCCACAATAATGACTAGTATGTATACAATATATAAATAAATGTAGATATGAGTTGGGTATAATAACTACAGTAAGTACCTCTCAAATATAACATAATTTTATATCATAGTACCCTATGATATCCCATACTATCATAGGTTCCCAACTATATAAAAACACATAAGCTAACTTACAAATTTCAAAACTTAACTAGTCCATGTAGTTAACAACAAGCAAATAGTAAAGTATTATATCACTCAAGTATAATTTACATAAAAACATGCATCATGACACATCATTATGCACTAAGTATAATTGCACATTTAACACACTCATAATTTCACATGAGTATTCGATATTGAATACATATGACAAATAGTCATTCATATTATTAATTGTGAGTCAACTAATTCATAAATCTCATTTTGACTTTGTACCCTAATGACTCATTACTTTTGGGAGCTTATTCCAAGGGTTATAAATCACGATTTTTATGAACCTTAATGATTTATTTAAATAATCTAATAAATTATAGGTATAATCCTTATATACCAGTACCTACCCATCCTAACATGAACTGCATATATGTATTATAATACCATGCAATATCTAAACCATGGTTTAATGTTATTAAGCAAAACTACTAATATTTGAAACCAAGCTAATAAAGTAGTCAAACATACATGGAAACATGCATTGTATAAAACAACTAGTACAACCAGAACTTCATTTTTTCTGAAACACAAGAAATCTGATCTGACAGTCAATTTATATTTAGGGGTTTATAAGCAATCATTTGCTAAGTTTACTTTAATCATTTCTTTCAATTTTTAGTTAATATTTCATCCAAGAATAATAACTAAAAAGTTTTATAGAATATTTCAATTCATTTTCCTGTTAATTACCCCTGATGATAACCCATAGAATAAATTCTAAACTATCATTTATCTTGTCATAATCTACTGAAGAACGAAATTATGGATATCAATAAGCTTGAAGGAGATTTATGAAATTGTTCAACCATTACTTTTTTTTTTTTTTGCATTAGACATCTTGTAACTTATTTACACATTTTAATATACCAATTTTATATGACTAATTACATGAATATAATCCCATATATCCAATAATTCAAATGATCATTTTTTTTATATACACATATATTTTAAATCTCCCCAAAAAACTTTTCCTATGTTTAATATTATACTAAATATCAAACCTTTTAAAATTCATATATATTTTTAAAAAGTGAAACTTGCGGCTTTTTAGTCATTTTTTTTTAAAGTCTTAATCTCCCAAAATAAAGAATTTAATAATATAAATCCACGCCACCCCAAAAGCTTTTAATTATGGTAGATTTGATTAAAATTATGTTATATTAAATATTGGCATGGGACGCACCCATTTATTTAAAACTTTTAGTCCTTGGTGAATTATATATTTCACCAAGGATTAAAATTTTTAAATAAATGGGTGCGTCCCATCCCAATATTTAATATAACATAATTTTAATCAAATCTACCATAATTTTAAATATATTTTTAATGTTTATATTTGACATGCTCTGAATATAAGAGTACGAACAAAAATAAAATAATGTTTATATTCTAATTAAGTCATAGTAATGCAATCTCTAACAAAAATTAAATATGATGTGGCATAAGAATACGAATGCCAAGAAACTTATCTCAACTCCCTTTAAAGTTCTTATCACCATACAACATCGTGATCTCCCATTATTTGTTGGAAAATATAAGAGTAACTAGTTTAAACTACACGAAGTTTGACACCCTTTTAATATATATTATTATTTATAATAATATATTACTACAAACATAATATGGATTAATGTTTAGATCATTAGGTTGTGGAGCATAATATATTGAATTTAGCTCGAATTAAGAATGATTATACTTATAAACAATATATAGTTTGTTTTAGCATACTATTATATACATTAATATTTACTGTATATTTCAAGAAATATATTAATGTGGTATTCCAAGTTAATAATATAAAAATAATAATTATACTCTCATTCGATCATTTACTAGATTAATGGACTCATATATTCCATTATAAAAATATTATGCCCTGCAAGTAAAGTATTAACCTATGTGTAAATTTTTTTTGATGAACAAGTTACCACTTAAGATCAGATCTAAGATGCTTAACAATAAATTTATTGTTTATGGGACTTTTAGGGCATACATTACTCGGTTACAATAGAGTTTTGTTAAAATTTATTCAATTCTATCGCTGGTGATGCCACAAATAACAAATTTTTGTTTAAAAAGAAGATAGATTAATTGTGTAATTCGACGCCCTGCATAAATACTTCTGCAAAGTTAACTATTTTGCTATGTTTGGTTGACTAAATGGTATTCTATGGTGGACTAAATAAGATTCACATATGCAAATCCATCCAATAAAAGACTTGATCAATGGTGTATTTAAGTTAGAAAATTACTAGAAAAGAAATAAATAACAACTGTATAAATCAATGCTTTTAAAAGTTAATTTTTCAATTAATCAAAGACGTCTTAATAAACTATCTCTACAGACTTTAATTGTCACATATCTCTTGTAATATATATATATATATATATAAAATGGAGAAATAATATTGATTTTTTAGATAGGTTGAATAGCATTAAAAGATTCCAATGGCTTCTAAAACTCAAGTTATATTGTTATTTTTTTCCAAATTCTAAGTGCTTCATCTATTGAGTTAAATATATGTATATACAATTTAATATGTCTCCCAAATAATTTTTGTTTCTTAAGTTCACTATCAATGCAAGATTCAATCTTATTATGCATATACTAGGACCATACAAGTACGAATTTAAAAACATCACCTACCTAGAAATTGCTAGTTGATCTTCCACACTTCCTCTCCTTAAAAACTATCCTAATTCTCTTCCATCTTTTCTCTTAATCTAGATTTTTTTTTTTTTTTTTGTTTTTTCTTATCTTTTTTTTTTCTTCTATTTTTAAGACCTCTAATTTTTTTTAATTTATTTCTTTATTTCTATTTTTAATGTTTTTCTCTTTTTCTTTTTCTTTTTATTTTTAAATAATTTCCATTTTTTTAATATGAAATTTTAGTTTCATATTTAACCCATTTATCATTTAATCATGCTTTAGCAATTTAATGGTAAAAACATAAATAATAACCTGTATCAAATTTTACCTTAATATTGCCTTTACATGTATTAGGCTAAACTCATAAGGGAATTTATTTCCATAATTTTACTTAAACAAACATAGAAAATAACAATTTAAACAAACACCAAAAGTAATAATTTTAAATACATTTCTATAATGACTAACTATTATGTGTGTGTGTGTAGGGTTTTGCCAGCACTCTGTAGACTTTCAACATCTTTATCTACACCACCCTCTCTAATGATGCTCTACCTCTAACACATTCGAGGGATGAATTCTCTTATGTCCACCTCACAACACATAAGCATTTAGGTCTTTTTACATGATAATCATAAGTAATAATATATAACTAGAAAAATCCATTAATATGCTTAAAATGTAAACACATACTTAAACCAGTTCATAATAAGCATTCATTTATTATCATCTAAGTAACATTCTATTTTTTTTTAAATAGCATAAATCTCAAACTTAGTCAGAAATATAACTAAATCTGAATTTGTCAACTAAAGTTTTCCATGTATAATCTAGCAAGTTTATCTAGTAAGGAATCAAGATGCAACATCCTTCCTTCTAAATCTAGTCATCACCCCTAATGACACTTATTCCTAGACAAGTTCTTAATCAAAAACATTTCTTAATATAGCAATAACATGATATACAATGTCAAGGTAAGTAAATAAATAGAAAATTCTCTATAGAACTCACCATAGTTCTTTTAAGTTGCATTATTCTTGGAATATTGGTCCCATAAGACCCTACTTAATAACATTTTTTTTATGCAAACAAGGTTTGTGAGCATTACTTACTCTAATTGATTCTATCATGACCGTCTTGAAGTCTAGAATCATCAAGACAAGCCTATATACTATAGGATTGACCACTTCTATTACCTTGAAGGGTATCACATATCTTAGTGAAAGTTCAGTGAATTCTTAAAACACATAAGATCATCATATAAGTCAAAGTAAATGACTAAGGAGAGTTTCACAAAAATATTCTAGCCTTCAACACATCTCTCTATCTTAGAGAGTGTTTTTCTCATCCTAGAGAAAAGTAATTAGGGAATTTGACAAGAATAATGTGTATATGTTAATACTATTACTACTCCACGTAGTTTTGGATAAGTATAACATGTCAATACTATCATTACTTCGTGAAGCTCCTGACAGGGATGATGATGAATAG
The DNA here is from genome assembly GCA_037957365.1 of Torreya grandis. Classification (NCBI taxonomy): domain Eukaryota; kingdom Viridiplantae; phylum Streptophyta; class Pinopsida; order Cupressales; family Taxaceae; genus Torreya; species Torreya grandis. Next base: position 1,615,603 of record JARHVA010002623.1, read on the forward strand.
GAACAGTGAAAATAAGTTTACAAAAATCATGGAATACTCATCCATATGGAATCTATGTCCACCATATATATGTGTATGGCTATATGATTGAAATTGATAAGTTTCACTTATCGAATCTCAGATTCAATAAGTCCATATGTCGATCAAACTCAGTACCAATAATTTGAGTTAATGTGAGGCTAAGTAGGATACCATCCTATCGCTTAGAACTCATGTTCCCAATTTACCACTCTTCCCTTAGGTCATCATGACCTAATGATCTTAAAATGCACACAATGTTTCAAAGAATCAAAATTTTATGTTATCAGATCATTGAAAGTAAATTTATATGCTAAATAATTCTAGATGTATCCTCATACATATAAAAGAGATCATACAATCAATTCGTAATTGTATTAAGTTACTACTATTCAAACATACTAGTTTCATATTTCATGGTTAAGATAAAATAATGTTATAATTAACATAACATACATAGGCTAAGAATCACACCATTCCTTTCAGCCTTATAAAGGAATAAATGAAATATTATCTCCTTGTTTTCCCACACAATAAGTAAAATGTTTATTCTAGCATCCAATAAAAGGTACAAAAATATTTTTTTAAAACAACATGTTTTAAGCAAAAAGAGAGCAAATGTTAATCTAATCATGAGCGTATAACATTATGCTATTTATAATCAACTTATAATTCTTAGTATAAAATTAAATATATAAATTAGGGTTTGCCACCTTATGTGGTCTAAAAATCACAAACTGGATCAAGTAGTGACTCTAAGTAGTCAAAATTTAGAAGTAGAAAGCTATTATCTCAAAAAACTCCTACTTACCCTCCCAAGGTAAAAAGAAAATATCACAACTCAATAAACACCACCTACTTACCCAATCTTGTAAGTACAGTATCGTAGTCTATTTTCACAAATGAGGGAAAGATATGTCAACCATAAGACGTGTCCAACCATCCAATATTAAAAATTATCTCTCACTAAGAGTAGAAAACATTCTCCCATAAATTTCAAGGGAGTACAGTCAGACAATGGTTAGAAAAAAATTTCATAAAAGAGAACACTAAATCATCATGCACATAAGAATTCTTTCGACAACATCATAATAATGTCACAAGAGAATAAGATGATAACAACTCATCTCTATGCCAACTATGAGGGATGACACCACATATCTTAAGAGTGAAAATTCCATAAGTGAACTCCTAACACAAAGGAATTATCAAGCAATACAACTACACTCTACTAAGAAGATTTTCTACCACCCTAGGTGGTACTAAAAGAAAAATAGTCTTATAAGATTTTCCACTCTTAGGATTTATATATATAGACACAAAATTAAAGAGCATAGATTTTAAGTGAGAAGCATCCTAAGATTATCAAACACTCATAAAACACAAATGGTGAAGGTGACTTGATAATCAAGAAAAGGTTTAGTCACTCTTGAGGTGTTTGTTTTAAGTGATCAAATTTTGGTAGAAGACTTTTATTCATAACTCATGAACTATGCTATATACTTGTCTACCTGAACCTTGAATACAACCATCACTAATGAGACACTCGATAACCAATCTCTTAAAGAACTCAAAAGGATACGAGTGCTCTTAAGGGTACACACTAAATGTCCCACACACATTTTATGAATGTCATAAAACTCCAATCATGGTGTAACATGGTTCCACACTGAGACACCACAAATCCAAGTTCTAGTACAATACTTCATGACACTAGGTTCACACCAATGAACAAAAACACAAAAATGCTAATGGACTCATTAGGTCCAAGAGTTCAATCCATAGTTCTGATACCACATGTAACAACTCCACTGGATTAGACATAGAAATACGTGAGAATTTTTTTTATTAACACATATACCAAATATAGATTACACCACAAGAATCTATAGAGACCATAAGAATTTCACAAAGTGATAATAATAATAATAAGTAATACATTGCATAATATTGATCTCTAATATCATGAGAGTACACATCATAATGTGAATAAAAAAAGTAATTACATCAAATCAGAAACAACTGAAACAAGTCTACCGCCACTATTGTTGATTTACAATAATAATTAATTACAACTCAATGACAAATACAATACAATACAATGTACATATAGATACATGGCTCTTCAGAGCATGAATTCCTTGGATTCTCTAGTATCTGTGGCAATATCAAGTGTCATATTAATAGTAGTACTATTATGGGGAGGGAGAGCATCATCCAAGCACATTACCACACCAACCATAGACCAATGATCACCTATAATAATCTCATCATGGAATGGCCCTCCCTTCATGAATGGGTAGATAGTGATGGCACAATAATCTAGAGAAACTAGCAAGTACTCATGTGTTGTATGATTCTAAACTAAATATGCAGTGTATCATAGAAATCCATTCTATTGTAATATATCATACTAACATGTGAACCACACTCATGAAATGATAATTTCTCACTACACATACTTTGGCCCAAAGATTTAAAAATAATAACTGATAATGATCTAGAACAATCAATTTCATACACACCACTTGATCGAACTACATTTATCTAAAATTGCAATGCTAGTAAGCCAGTGAAGTCCATCTCACTCCTTACTTTGCATTAGCAATACAGATTGGTCAAATATAATTCAACCACAAGATTCATCAACTTACATCCTACTAGCAAATGCATCACACAACATGCTATATAAAGGAGTAATAACAACATATTTTTAGTCCATCAAACATATGCATGAATCTTTCATTATTTTCTATCTCATACTATAAATAATGATTATAAATACACCACCTAGATAAACATATAATTTAACTATACAATTCAAACAATATACTTGGTTTATAGTTATTTACACCCTATGGCAACCCATATTACCACAATCCAATGTTCTAAGACTTAACCAATAGTTTTTCACAATCAATCATATGAAGTAGTCTCAAACACATGGAAGCATAAATGTTACACAATAACATTCCAACATAGTATTTACTAAATTCTTTGAGTTTGCATGCATGCATACATGACACTATCCATAACAATAACTAGTATGTATATAGTATACAGACAAATGTAGATATGAGTTGGGTATAATAGATATAGTAAGTACCTCCCAGGTATAACATATTTTTATATTATAGTACCCTATGATATTCCATACTATCATAGGCTACCAACTACATAACAACACATAAGCCAACTTAAATTTTTTAAAACTCAACAGGTCCATGTAATTAACAACAAGCAAACAGTAAAGTATTATACCACCCAGGTATAATCTACATATAAACATACCAAGGTATCTATTGACCAAATTTGAATTTTGATCAAATTGGGTCAACCTATACATATTTAAAATTTTCCAATGTTTCTATATGTCTAATAGGGTCTCATGTTAGTCTAAATATCTTACCTATCCTTCCTCTAGCTTTGGTCTAACCCCATCTCCCTTGTACTTGCCTAGTCATCCAAAGTCAACCCTAGTCAAAGATGGTAAAAGGATAAAATTGTATTTAAAATGTTATAATGTGATCATTTATATGTTTTAAGGTGTCTTCAAGTCATTAATTTATTCTTTACCATGTTTCATATGTCAAATATGCCTTTTGGCCACATTTTTAGCATAATAAATGACTTGTACGGATATGTTGAATAAAAAAATTTGTCAAAAAGATTTAATTAAACATGGAAGAGGTTATAAAATGCTAGAATCAGTCATATTTTAGTCCAAGAAGTAGTTATATGCATAATAAGGTGATTTTCCCTTGATTTTAGGCCCTTATTGGCACTTATACGGACTTGGGAACTCCACTTTCAGCTAAAAACATGGGTAAAGTGTCTTTTCATCTCCCTATGGTATTTTTCATGATTGGTGTGCAGATTTTTCATCATAAAGTTCATTCTTTTCTTATGTTTCTTCCTTATTATCCTTGCAAGCCAAGAAAGGTCAATTTAGAATGATTGGTGTGAGCCATACAGGTGGAGTTGGGAGGAATGCTCTTGAGGGTTAAAGGAGGACTGAGTGTAATTTAAATACATGGGAAGAAGTTTTGATTTCATAGCTTATCCTTTATGAACCATCATTTAGACTCCAAGTAGATTTTTTATGCACTTTCATCTAAGAGGGGTCACTATTTGAGCTAGTTTATGAATAATTTGCTTTGGTCTGATGGATTTGATTATTTCATATGTTTTCCAAGATCCCTCCATATGTTTTCCATGGTTATTTTGGTTTTATAAGTCTCAATAATCCAAGAAGCCTCTTCTATGCTTGTTCTTGGTCTATTTTCAACTTCACTACTCTATACTCAAAATGTGCACCTACAAGTGCCTTGAATGCAAGTTTTCCATGTTAGTATCAGGCATGAAACATGTCTCAGATGTTTTGAAGTTATAAAGGTGCACTTGATGACCAAAGTAGGAAAATGAAGCCCAAATCATGCACCTTGTCCACTTTTCTCCTTCACTATCTACATAATTCAAAAGGGGTACACCTGCAAAGGTCTCCATGATGACATCATTACTTTGACAGTAACCTTGGTAATTTTTTCAACTTATTGGAGATATTAGGAGTGCATTTGAGGAGTTAATTTGATTCACATTTTATTGAGGTGATCATAGCAATGCTCCATGCCTTTCTTGTATTCACTACCCACTACATCTCATCACTACCTACAGGTGGTACCATAGAGATTGGAGAACCTTGTGTGAAGGATCAAGTCTTAACAAAGTCACCCTCAAATTTTATGCATTGAATTTCATCTTGGCAGACCTAGTTCTAATGTCATGAGCATTGGAAGAGGCAAATCATGATCAAAAGAATGTGACTATGATTTCAGTCCTACTATCCCAAAAGGGCCAAAACATTTCTCCTCAAGGTTTTTTGGAGTTTTCATAGTGAAGGCACAAGAGCTTATGATGTATGTTGATTACTTGATCTTATATCCCTATCATTAGATAATGAATCTTCTAATTAATAAGGACATTTGACAAAAAGGAGAGAGGTTTCCTAAGGGTCCAAAAGTGTCATGAAAAACATTGATTCCATTCAGTGTTAGCTACAGGCTTCTAAGCCTAAGAGACCCCTAAAACCTAAAAAAAACTACAAAGGCCTAAACTGGCATTAGAGGACCCTTATGAGAAGATAAACTACCATGAATCCAATAAATAAGACAAGGGAGAATTGAAAGTGGTTTGTATTCTCTGACCGTTCTCACTCCCTATCTGTACACAGTGCAAGATCCACCTATAACAGGTAGGGTGCACTAATAGTTGAATTAACATGAGACCTTGATGGGATATTCTAAGTCTTATCAAATGACTAAAGATATTTAAAAAATTTGTGACTTCATGGGATTAAAATTGAGCCTAACCACATCACTATCAATCTGATAGGAGGCTTAACGGTGACCTACAGGTAGAGTTCATAGTCAATCAAATGCAACTAGCCTTGGGAGTTTTTCAAATCCAAGGTGTGGAGCCAAGAGGAATATATATGAGTGTAGGTGAGGTTTATTTTTTATGACCTAATAAGGTGTCATAGGGAGATAATTTACATCATGAAAAAGTGGAAAAGACCCATGTATTCACCTACAAGAAGGGCTATGGGTAGAGCATCCTAATTTAAGTAGTGACATGAGAAATTATGCAAAATAGTGCCTTATAGGTTCATAAGGAGGAGTAATGTGTGAAATGACATGATGTGAGTTTCAAGGTGAACTAAAATGGTTTCCAAACATCCCAATAAAGTTTCTAGAGATCAAGGTGATTACCTACAACAAGCACTAAGAGTGTCTCAGCCCTATAGACAGAGACCCAGTCTTAGTGGTTTCAAAGTACATTAGTGTAGTGAATGGGAGTTTAAAATTAGTGAAAAAATGATTGAAAACTTCAAAGATAATTTTATTTATGTCATAAAACCATTTCAAAGTCAAATTCAAGTCTACATAGGATCCTAAAACCCCTATATACACCTACAATAGTGTCCTAAAGGGCAAAACTATCTCTGTTAAGCAAGGTCCTAGTTTCAAGGTGTGTAAGAAGCTTGTGGGAGATTGAAGTGTGAATGGAAGTTAAGACATTAATACAAGATATAAAAACTTATTAACACATTAATTATGGATAAATAATCAAATTAGCGCCCCCAATTTCAACAAACATAGTCTTGGCCTAATACCCTGCAGGCAGTCTGCCTTCAAAAGCTAGTTTTGGAATTCGAGAGAGATGGTGGGTCTATATTTGGATTTATATGATTAAATTTGGTATGGATCATACCTATGACCTGTAAAACACCTTAAAATTATTTTTATCAGGAGACCAATAGGATAATACACATCTTTTCTATCTCAGAGGTAGGGTAATTTTCACCTTGCAAATACCTTGCAACTTTTGGAAAAGGGGGTAAAAACATGGACCAGAGGTCACAAAAAACCTAAAATAAGGTTTGTGTCATTGGATAATACATCATAACACATGGAAAAATAATTAAGATATTTGGAAGATAAATAGGGTAACCTAGGCAACAAGGGTTGTAGTCAAACCTAATAGGCAGAATTGAGGCCAATTGGCCAAATAGGAGGTCATTTCCATTTCTAGTCCTTGGAAAACATTTTAATTCTTTGATTAATAATTGTAAATGTACAATGGATTTTTCAAATCTACTTATGTGTAAGGAAAACATCAAAATATCATCCTAAGCCTAAGGTTGTAGGAAGACCCTTTGAATAAGGTCTAGGCCTAGTTCCTAAAAGATGGTCATTCTTATTTATAGCTCTTGATGAGCTATTATAATGATTGAAGCATGTGTATGGGACATATACAGAGGTGTCTAGACCCTCATTTTATAGGAAAAACTCATCAAGAATCCATTTTGACTTGTAATGAACTCTGACCCTATGGAATGCATGGAAAGGGCTCAAATATCTTATAAATTTTCACTTAATCACAAGATATATTAAAAGGGGGGGTGAATCAGTATATCATATACCTTATAAAATTTCACTTAATCAAATTCCACTTAACCATACATTCAATATATGTGATAAAACTAAAAAATAACATGCACCACGAGAGAGAGAGAGAGAGAGAGAGAGAGAGAGAGAGAGAGAGAGAGAGAGAGAGAGAGAGAGAGAGAGAGAGAGAGAGAGAGAGAGAGAGAGAGAGAGAGAGAGAGAGAGAGAGAGAGAGAGAGATCAGATTTTTATGTAGAAATCCAATGTGGGAAAAACCATGGAGAATAATCTCAAGTATATGAATTAGCACCAACTCAAATTACAAAGTTCACAAGCACCAACTTGAAGGAGCACCAATCCCTTTTTTGAGCACCAACACAACAATTATTTGTGAGCACTAACCCACAGGAGTACCAACCCCTCTTGTGTATAAAACATAACTATATCTCAATGTTTCTTTCTCAACAAATGATAGAAATATACAATATCTCTTTCTATTCTCCCCTCTTTTATTATATAAAACAATTACAAACCATGCACTCTCTTGCATATTAAAAATATCTTCTCAAGCCTTTATTTATAACTTTCCAAATGACCTTTGGCATTCCCCCTTTGTGACACTTCACTCCTCATGGAAAATGGTTCCAAAATTGCATCACCCTTAGACTCCTTGTATTTGAAAATTCATAAGGTGACCCTTCATAAACAAATGCATCCTTTCCCCTTTTGTCTTTATTTTGGTGACTTTTTGTATTCCTCAAAGTGTCCCTTCATGATAAATTATGACCTTCATATTTTATCTTCACTTGGTGACTCTTGGAATTCCTCAAGATGATTCTTCATGGGAAAATTCATCCCATTCCTCTTTTGTCTTTACCCTGTGACTCTTTGACTTCTCCATGGGCCCTCTTTTGACTTTTATGCAACCAAAAATATATTTGTTAATATTAAATAAATATCAACATATTTTATTGAAAATATGAACATTAAAAAAAAATTAGACAATAAATTATATGCGGCCATTATCACCAATGTTATACCTTTGACATCAATGACAATAGTAAAATATGCCTCTGTTCTATCTTAGAGGCATGGTAGTTTTCACCTTGCAAATACCCTATAACTTTTGGAAAAGGGGGTAGAAACATGGACATAGGTCAAATAAATCCTACTCTAAGGTTTTTGGAGTTATATCACACATAATACCACATGGGAAACTAAGTAAGAGAGTTGGAATATAGACAGGGTGCCCTGGGCAACAAGGGTTATAGTCAAACACAATAAGCAAAATTGAGGCCAAGGGGCCAAATAGGAGGTAATTTCCATTTATAGTCCTTGGGAATAATTTCAATGCTTTGATTCATGATTGAAAAGGTATAATGGATGTGTCTAAGCCATATATATTCAAGGAAAACATCAAAATATCATCTTAAGCCTAAGGTTGCAGGCAAACCCTTTGAATAAGCTATAGGCCTAGTTCCTAAAGGATGGTCATTCTTATTTATAGATCTTGATGAGATATTAAAATGATTAGATCATGTGTATGGGACATATACATAGGTTTCTAGACCCTTAGTTTGTAGGAAAAACTCATCAAGAATCCATTTTGACTTGGAATGAACTTAGACCCTATGGAATGCATGGAAAGGGCTCAAATAATCAACTTAAGATGCTTGTATCTTCTATGAGCCTTTTCATGGGAACTTAAGGTGTTTGGGGATGTTATTCAAGGTCATTAAGAATCCCTTAGTGGAATTTCATTAGATTTCCAATGTTTGTTCTTTATGAATAAATGTTAAGAGTTGAAACCACTCCAAAACCCTTGTAAACCCTCACTACAAACCTAATTGGAGAAATGTTACAATTGAAGCATCCAAATGAAATTTAAATTCCATGAAACAAGATTGAAGCTGTATATGACTCTCCAAGGACCTGGCATGTGTGATTGGGGTGTACTACACTTATACGGATAGTGTAGAATAGGGCTTTCTTTGACATTTTTATGTGTTTTGTAGGTGTGAGAAGGTTTCAAAAGATTAAATCACATTTGGGAGGTATATTGAGACTTTTTATAAGTCTCCATAGTAATTTTATGAAGTATTTAAGCTCATAAGTCTATTTTTTACCTCTCTCATTTCAGCGAATCTAATGGGCAGATAGTGAACACCTAAGAAAAAAGGGTGAAACTCCATTTGGTAAGCCTTTAAGTCATGTTTGATGAATTTTATGATATGAAAACTCTTGAAAAGTGTCATCTGTCCCTATCCATGGATTATATTTAATAATTGGAAAGGTTTTGGGTGCCAAGTGTGAGAGGTGCATGGAAAGAAGTCATTTTGGGGCTGTCATGGATGATTATACATGGCCAAAAGAATAGGAATGATCAAAGACTAATCCAATGAATGTGAGGGATTATTTGTAACCCCTCATAATAAGATCCATCATCATACTTGATCCTATGCAGTGGTGAAATAGTTTTGTGAAGGCAAATCATAAAGGTAGTTTTTTGTGCAAGGAAAAGAGTTTTTAGGCCACTTTGCAAGAGTTTGATGATTTGAGATGACACTTATAGCCCCTAATATTTCATGTATCACCCCATATCTCTCTTACATGAAAAAATAAATGATATTTTCATTTTGACAAGTGTCTCTATGACTCTTGAGCTTCTCTTTCTCTCTCCTCTCACAATTTTTATAAATTCTAACCTTTTTGGCTATTGGACAGATCTCTCTACCTAGGTATGGTGAAGCCATACCAAATTTTTTCCTTGAGATAATAAATATAGTTGTTTTTACCTCATTAAATATACACTAATTTCATATAATGGTTTTTGGTCTTGTGCAAGTGTATTTTGGCTTGCCTTCACATGTTACTCTTCCTAATGCCTTGTGTGTTTTGGAATCTCTCTTTTGTAAGTCAACAAGAAGTGTCTAATTGGATTGCAGGTATAGTGAGTAGTATATTAAATAATGTTTCTTAGAATGCCTATTGCCTAAGTCCTCCTAACCTAGGCTCTTTTTAATACCCCATGCTTGAAACATTTGTTAGGTTGTGGAGCTAAAAGCTTCACTGATGCAAGCAGAGAAGGAGGTTACGAAGGGTTGCAGAGTGTCACAGACGCCGGCGTCGATCAGGCCAACTGACATCGGTAGTATCAGACAAGAAGACAACCAACGTCGGTCAGAATTCGGCCGGCGTCGGCACCCCTAGGCAGACAGGGACCGACGTCGGTCACCTGTGTGGTTCGGACTGCGAATGTTACGGGTAGTTAGCTAACGAACCAAGTGTTTGCATGTCAAGAGCCAAATTTAGACTAAGAGCTGCGGATCTAATTATTTTAATTAGGTGTCTAATTATTGTTTGCATGAGATCTATTTAAGAGACTCATTAGTTGTATTGTAAACTCATGCTAGTGAGTAAGAGAGAAAATAAGCTCCTTCAGAGAGAGGAGAGCAATGGTGTGTTCCTCCTAGTGCCACAGTACCAAGTGTGGGTGCTGGATTGGAGAATCAACAGGGTTCTTCATGTATGTATGATCTTGGTCATCAGGTGAGCATGGCTACGATAGGAGATCTACATGGTAAGTAAGATCATTGATCTGCAGGTATATGTGTGTGCAAGGTCAAGGTTCACAGGTGTGCAGAACTAGATTGATTTGCAGATGTGCAAGATCAGATAGGACAGCAACACAATAGGGAGCAGAATCAGGTGGGATCTACTTGGAGTACAGTGTGTACTCAGATAGAGCAAAGAGGAAGGCAAGGAAGATCCTTCCATAAGTAAGATCAGATTGAGGTGCAGGTTGTTGCAGGTTCAGGGGAGATCTACTTGAAGTACATTTGTGTACTTGTGGAGTGCGTGGAGCACAGGTGTAAGGTGAACACCAACTCTGTGTTTGAGTTGGGTGTTGGGACCTAAGAGAGAGAGCTTTGAGGGAATATTTACTATTTATGCCCTAGAGGTGTGGGAGCCCTAGAGGTGTGTAAGGAAGAAGAACTGTGGTAGCCGTCTTTGTTGTATTTCTTTCTGAAAGAGTTTTAATACAAGTTGTGTATTGTCTCTCATATCATGTGTTATTTTTGAATTCTAGTTACTTGTGTATTCTAGTTAATTTCCGCATGTTAAGCTGCTTGGTAATCAATTGTGTGCTTCCGATTATTTATCCCAACAACATTGATGTAAAAGGGAATATTTTCATTAGCTGAAGCGTATGTGTAGACTTCTTATTGGTTCCAAGTGTATGTTAGATGGTGTGAGTAGACAACTTATTTGGTGTATCACCTCCCCTAGATTATATTTATTTTTAGTTGTTTTCATCCCTTTTCATCCCCCCAAGTGTTAGTAGTAGGATTGATCAAAGTGATACATCAAGGGGAACTAGCCCCAAACCTAGAGATCTACCTCAAAGTTGGGTCACCCATAACCCTAAGGTTGTTCCATTGTGCCACTTGAATGAAGAGAGACTTGTCATCCCCTCAAGGAGTGAAAGTTCAAGTGAAAATAGTGTCTCAACATAAAAACATGCATCGCAACACATCATTATGCACTAAGTATAACTACACATTTAACACACTCATAATTTTACATGAGTATTTCATACTGAATACATATGACAAATACTCATTCATATTATTAGTTGTAAGTTAGCTAATCCATAAATATCATTATGAATTTACACCCTAACGACTCATTTATTTTAGGATATTGTTCCAAGGGTTATAGATCATGATTCCTATGAAACTTAATGACTTATTTAAATCATCTAATAAATTATAGGCATAATCCCTATATACCAGTTCATGCACATCCTAACATGCACTACATATATGTATTCTAATACCATGTAATCTCTAAACCATGGTTTAGTGTTTTTAAGCAAAACTACTAAGATTTGAAACCAAGCTAATGAAGCAGTCAAACATACATGGAAACACACATTGCATAAAATAACTAGTACACCTAGATCTTCATTTTTTTCCAAAATGCAAGAAATCCAATCTAACAGTCAATTTATATTTAGGGATTTATAATCAATCATTTGCTAAGTTTAATTTAATCAATTCTTTCACTTTTCAATTAATATTTCACCTAAGAATCATAACTAAAATGGTCTACAAAATATTTCAATTCATTTTCCAGTTAATTACCCCTGATGACAACCCATAGAGAAAATTCTAAACTATCATTTGTTATCTTGTCAAAATCCACCTGAAGAACAAAACTATGGATGTCAATATTCTTAAAGGAGATTTATGAAATTGTTCAACCATTACTTTTTTTTTTCATTAAGCATATTGTAACTTATTTATGCATTTTAATTTACCAATTTTATATGACTAATTACATGAATATAATCCCATATATTCAATAATTCAAATGAGCATATATATATATATATATATATATATATATATATATATATTCCCAAAAAAAAATTCCATGTTTAATATTATACTAAATATCAAACTTTTTAAAATTCATATATATTTTTAAAAAGTGAAACCCATGGCTCTTTAATGTGCTTTTTTTTTTAAAGTCTTATTCTCCCAAAATAAGTAAACATTTGGGGTATGCCTAAAACATAAGGAATTTAATAATATAATTCCACGCTACCCCAAAATATTTTAAATCATAAATATATATATATAATTCACCAAGGACTAAATTTTTTAAATAAATGGTTACGCCCCATCCCAATATTTAGTATAACAAAATTTTAATCAAATCTGATGTAATGTTAAATACATTCTTATTGTTTTTATTTGACATGCTCTGAATATAAGAGTACAAACAAAAATAAAATAATGTTTATATTCTAATTATGCCATAGTAATGCAATCTTTTTCAAAAATTAAATATGATGTGGCATAATAATATGGATTCCAAGAAACTTATCTCAACGCCCTTGAAAGCTCTTATCACCATACAACATCGTGATCTCCCATTCTTTGTTGGAAAAGATAAGAGTAGCTAGTTTGAAATACAAGAAGTTTGATGCCCTTTTAATTTATATTACTATTTATAATAATATATTACTACAAAAATAATATGGATTAATGTTTAGAGCATTAGGTCATGGAGCATACTATATTTAATTTAGCTCGAATTAAGAATGGTTATACTTATAAATAATATATAGCTTGTCTTAACATACTATTAAATATACTAATATTCACTGTATATTTCAAGCAAATATACTAATTTGGTATTCTGAGATAATAATATAAAAATAAGAATTATACTCTCATTCAAGCATTTACCATATTAATGGACTCATATATTCCATTATAAAAAATTTATGCCCTAAAAGCAAAGTATTTGTTTATGTGTAAAGTTTCTTTTGCTCAACAAATAACCACTTAAGATCAGATCTAAGATGCCTAGCAATAAATTTATTGTTTATGGGACTTGTAGGCCATACAATGCTCAGTTATGGTAGAGTTTTGTTAAAACTTATTCAATTCTATAGCTGGTGACACCACAAATAACAAATCTCTATTTAACAAGAAGAAGATAGGTTAATTATGTAATTCGATGCCCTACCTGAATACTTTTGCTAAGTTAACTATTTTGCTATGTTTGGTTGACTAAATGGTCTTCTATGGTAGACCAAATAAGATTCACATACACAAATCCATCTAACAAAAAAGACCCAATCAATGACATAGTCAAGTTGGAAAAATGCTAGAAAATAAATAAATAAATAACAACTATATAAATCGATGCTTTTAAAAGATAATTTTCCAATTTATCAAAGATGCCTTAATAAACTATCTCTACAGACTTTAATTGTCACTCACACTCACACACACACACACACACACACACACACACACACACACACACACACATATGGATAAATAATATTGAGTTTTTAGGCAGGTCGAACAACGCTAAAAGATTCCATTGGCTCCTAAAACTCAAGTTATATTATTATTTTTTTCTAAAATCTAAGAACTTTATCTATTGAGTTAAAGATGTGTATATATAGTTTAATATGCCTCCCAAACAATTTTTGTTTCTTAAGTTCACTATCAATGCAAGATTCAATCTTATTATGCATATACTAAGATCATACAAGTATGAATTTTAAAACATCACCTACCCAAAAATTATCAGTTAATCTTCCACGCTTCGTCTCTTTAACTTTGCATACAAGCTATCCTAATTCTCTTCCATATTTTCACTTAAATAGAAAATAAGTGTTAAATTCTTTTCCAAATTTTCTTTTTCTTTTTAATTTTATCTTCTTCTTTTTTTCTATTTTTAAGACGTCTATTTTTTTTAATTTATTTCTTTTTTCTATTTTTAATGTTTTTCTCTTTTTCTTTTTTTTTAAAATAATTTCCATTTTTTATATTTTTAATATGAAATTCAAAATTAATATTGAACCCATTTATCTTTTAATCATGCTTTAGTGATTTAATAGTAAAATCATAAACAATAATCCGTATAAATTTTACCTTAATTTTGCCTTTACATGTGTTAGGCTAAACTCACAAGGGAATTTAATCCTATAATTTTACTTACTCAAGCAAACATAGAAAATAATAATTTAAACAAACACCAAAAGCAATAATTTTAAATGCATTTCTATAATGACTAAATATTATGTGTGTGTGCAAGGTTTTACCAGATCTTTGTAGATCTTCAACTTCTCCATCTATACCACCCTCTCTGATGATGCTCTCCCTCTGACACTTTCGAGGGATGAATTCTCCTGCATCCACCTCACAACACCTAGGCAGTTAGGTCTTTTTACATGATAATTATAAGAAACAATATATAACTAGAACAATTCATTAATATGTGTAAAATATAAACACATACATAAACAAGTTCATAATAAGCATTCATGTATTATCATCTAACTAAGCAACATTCTTTTGTTCAAAATAGCTTAAATCTCAAGCCTAGTCAAAAATATAACCAAATCTAAATTTGTCAACTATAGTTTTCCATGGATAATCTAACAAGTTTGTCTGGCAAGGAATCAAGATGTAAAATTTATGCTAAAAAGTATGACACACTATTATGCTTTGACCTTGCAATTTTTTATATGCATATTTTGTAAAGACCCAAATTCAAGTAATGTTTATAAATGGAATTATGTCTACAATCCATGAATGTTAAATTAAATTATAACACCCCAAGAAAGACAAATTGTATAAGTGGTAACCTATTATAACGCCACTTAATATGAAATGTAAATTTCTCCCCTTGTTAAGAATATTGAACAGTAAGGATAATGCAAATAACATATCTTAATGGGAGAGCTTCAATCTAGCCTACAAGTAATGCATTAAAGTGGTTAATATAAACCACCAAAAATAAGGCCAACACACCAAAAGTGTCAGAAGGTCATTTAGTATATAGGGAGGGAGTCATGAACACTATTTGTAACATGGGTTTGTAGGTTTTAGTTTGAGTAGTCAGTATCCAAGAGAGAGAAACAAAACTACCTACATACATGCAAATGTATTACATGGTAAATGTTGAAAACTTAAAACTATATGATCCTCCTATAATCATAGATCAGGGTGAGTGTTCAAGTTCATTCTATTTATGATTTTACTTCTAAATATCTTGATGAGTTACAAGAAGATGTTTTTTTTACAGAAGAGTGTGGACTTTATGAAGGGGTGATGTGGAGTACCATTTTGTGGGTTTAGAAGGGATGTATCAAATTAAATCATGATGCATAGAAACTAAAAAGTGAGGGAGTTGTACCTTCACTTATTTTTTGAATGAAATAGACTTTTAGTGGTCCAAAAAAAAATTAATGGGACGGAGTGATCTAGGAGGATCCTCACACCAATTTGATCATATGGTCCTAAATTCTACTAAAATAGTATGCACATTGAATATCTTGTCAAGATATTTCCAACACAATTTAAATGGATTCAATATGACACCATATTCAAAATTTATGACTTGTTGAATTTGAATCCAAATAGGGAAAGAATATGGACAAGGTACAATGTTAACATCATCATGATGTATGTAATTTCACAAGTGGTCCAATCATAGCTTGACACGTGGAATAATCATATGGTGACACATGATAGATATAATTGAAATGGGTTTATTTGGTTTTGCTCTTTGATCATTAATAACGTACCTACTAGTATGGGCCCCACACTATTTATTGATTGGAGCCCTTCAGCTAGTGGGGTCCTCTTTTTATAAGGAGGGGGACCCTGCCACCTTTCTTCACAACACAATAGTGGTTAATTTTCATATAAACCTTATTTTAAGTCTCAATAAGATGCATGTGGGACTAAATTCCCATGTATTTATAAAACTTAGTGCTTAAGACAAGTGGCATCCAGCTAAGCCACCACATGGAGTCATTACCAACCACCCATTGTCCATACCAAGTGCCAAGAAAGCCAAGGCAAGTTCATAGAAAATGGTCCTCAATACCAAGTCAAGTGGTGTGGAGGCTTCCATTTCAACTAGTGTTTTTTGATAATCCCAATCAATTTAGGATAAAGGAATGACCTTTTGACTGATTAACAAGGTCAATAAACTTCCATTTAAACTTATATTTGCTTCATATTCCAACACATGTTGTATGAATTCCTAATATGGAGAATATAAACCTTATCAAAAAGTAAATGTGGGAGGTGGAATTTGATCTAAGCACCTCCTATTCCTATTTATAAGTCTTGACCATCTTTCCATGCCTAATTTTGGGTAAGACAATCCAATATATAATATTTATCTTTTAAATTTTTGGGGTCTATTTACCAAAAACAAAGCATATGAAGGTGTTTTAAGTGGGATTTAAACCCACCATCTTTGGAAAAAAGATAAGTGAATTATCCAATATTTCATAGAGCTTGAAAACATTATAAAATGGATAAATTTATATTTGAAATGAAATTTTTAGCCTCTTTTGGAATAGAACAATTAAGTTTTTTTATGTATTTTATTGTAGCAAAAGCAAATTGAAGGCCAAAAACCTATTGCACATACCTCCTAGAGATAGTAAAGAGAATGTTTAAATACCTTTATTTTTATAAATAGGCACTTGTTGGGAGAAATGTCCCTTTATTAGAGAAGACATTGATGTAATAAGGTGTATTTTGCATCATTTTAATCGATCAGTTTATAATTTGAGTGGACCTAAAGATGTAGCTCGATTTAGGTGAACTGAATTATCAAATTTCAATTTAATTATATATGTTCTTATCATTAATTTATTTAATTTAAGTTTTTAAATGATTAATTTTAATTAATTAATCCAATTTTTCACATAAAGACAAAAAATTGAGAAAATTGTTAAGGTGTTCAAAATTGGAGAGACTGAGTCAATTGACATAAACACCCATTTTTGGATCAACTTATATGCCCTAAAAATAAATGTGTTTTCACCCTATGCTCAAAATGATATTCACATGACAAAATTTATGCAATCTAAGATTGATCTTCTCTTGGGATGCTCCTACATCAATCACCTCATAAGATTGTGGATTCACCTTGTAAGATTTTAGCATCATCTTGATTGGTAAATGTGTGTTGAATGTTGTTGAATATATATAGACATTAATTTAAAATAATATGGATGAACATACTGATTATTTATACATACCAAAGTGGTAAACTATCAGTGTGTTTAACTGACTCAACTTTCCAATTATTTTTCTTGAAATGAGATAAACATTTTCTTGACAACATTCCCAATGTTCTAGTTGTGTAGAGATGAATTCTTATATCAAGAGTGATATATAAATCTCCCCTTTTGTACTTGATTACAAATTTACACTTCCATTTGTCTAAAAATATAAGAATTTAGCATACTAACTTCTATTTTTGAATTCCTAATTTTATCTTTTAAACTAACATAAAATTTTCAAAAATTGAAGTGAAAAAGATAGGTTGGAATAAAAAAAATTGCCCCCAAAAAATACCAAAAGCCTTATTTTTATTACTTATATATTTCTTGGTATATGAAAAAGGTTGGTTGGCCATTTATCCCACACCCCGACCGCCACCCCCCGCCCCATGTTTTGACCAACATTGAGTTTTTCAAATAAATTTTTACCACCTCCTCTCTCTTTCCTCTCTATTTTTTTATAAGGACTAAAATGGAGCACAAAATTTTCCCTTCCCTTAACCCCATATTAATCCAAAATTTTATTATTTATGGTGTACATTTTGCATTCATGAAAAAATATCTCCATAAAAATAATCTAAATGGCTTTTCAGTCAACCCTACTTAAGAAATTATGCATTAGAAATAGTGAAGTTCATTATCAATAATCAATATCCAAATATTAATATTTTAGGTATTTTTCTATAAATCAAATTTCATAAATGATTGGTCATTTAACTAAAGTAAGACTTGAAATAATGCTCTCAATAGGATTTTAAAATCCTTGCAGCTATGTTATGTAATGGGTTCTAGATATGTTATATTAATGATTTTGTATTTATTTAGTTATCATTGTATGATAAATTCTTTTACAATTTAAATTTAATATAAAAATAGACTATTCAATATATCTCATGTTTAATTTTTTTCATTATATGTGCACATTTATGTAATAATGTGTAAGCCTTGCTACAATTAACTCAGTCATATGTTGGCTTAACAAATAAGGAACCGGTCAAAGTAATTATTTATATATATATATATATATATATATCCCATGAAAATTATAGTTTTTAGAGAATAACATATTTTGATTTAATAATTTTGTATTTGTTAAACAAATTTGAAATGGGTTCTTCAAATTCATGCAATAAAAATGTAAAAATTCATGGGTGTATTATGAATAATGTATATTGGTAGAATGATGTGCTGATTTTTTTTTATACTGAACTTAAAATGCCTTTTTAATAAAATGTGGTTGGCCATGTCTATGAAAGTGAATAAATAATGAGATGTTTTAATTTATGGTATGGTGCTTACTAATTTCAATATTAAATTCAACCTTTATATCCTTCATGTGTAGGTTTTATTATAGCTTGACGTACCTCAGATTGAATTGGAAAAATTATTAAAGTCTAGTATGATGAATATTTTATAAAATTAACTAATATATTTTTGGAATATTTCTTAAATTCAGTCCATCATCAAATTTGAAAATATTAAACTCAAATGTTGTTGAAGTGAATGTGTTTAAGGCTAGGTGGAAACTGATCAAAGATGCATTTTTTTAATAAGCAAAGTATTTTTATCTAATTCTTGTAGGTATATCATAATCTGATCTAAATCTAGGTGGTGATACAAAAACTATTAAGGAGGTAATATTATATGATGTAGAAAAAATAGGTCAACCTTCTAGAGGTCATAACTTTTGACTCATAACTCTATTTGAGCTCTTATACGTGCTAAAATGACCATATCAAAAAGATTGTTTCTATCCTAGGGCATTTTACTGACCTAACAATGTCTTAATATTTTTTGGAGGTCGTACGTGATCATCTGAGGGTCTGAAATTGTGATTTAATAATTTTTTTAGGTTTTTTCTATTTTTAAAAATTGTATATTTTTAGAATTGAAAGTTAAATTCGGTTGAATTTTATCCCATAGTTTGATTATATTGTTTAGGATGTTTTAGGAGATTTTTGGGCTATTTTAGGAGTTTTTAAAAATAGACATTTTTTTTAGATTTTAGTTTTTTTTTTAATTTTGCATGTAAACTCTAATTTTTGAGTTGAGGCTTATTTAAGCATGGTTTGAGTTTGTAATTATTTCAAGCAATCAATACAAATCAATTCTGAGTATTATTTCAAGATCTTGGCCTATTGATAATTTTCTTATTCTTCTTAGTTTTTGGGTTCATTATTTGGTATCATAACAAGTTCAAATCTTGGAGGAGAGAAGAATGGCAAGAGGATGAGGAGGTATGGCATAGATGAATCAAACTATACAAGAACTATAGAGGAAAGTTCAAAAATTAATAGAGGTTATCACCAATCAAGCAAGGAGACAAGGTGATGATGAGGAAGACACAAATCATGATGAAGAAATTTAGTAAGAAGAAGAACAACAAGAGTAGCCACCATTGATAGAAGAGAGGATGGTTCAAGATTTAGAAGGAAGAAATGAAGGAATTAAGGTTGATGTTCTACATTATGGAGGTAGTTTAAAACCAAAGGAGTTGATAGATTGGATGAATAGCATGGAGAAGCTCTTCGAGTGGAAGACTTTGAGAGAAGACAAGAAGGTAAATTTTGCATGCACAAAATTGAAAGGTCCTACAATGATTTGGTGGTATCACCTATAGAAAGAGAGATAGAGAAAAGGTAAAGAGAAGATTAATTCATAGAAAAATATGGAGAAGTTGAGAGAATTTTTTTCCTATGGATTATGCACAAACCTTATACAGAAGATTTCAAAATTTGAGGCAAAAATATCATAGTATACAAGAGTATATAGATGAATTTTACAAGCTTTCCATACGAGTGGAGCATAATGAAATAGAAGAGTAGATGGCTGAAAGGTATGTAAATGGTTTGAAATTTTTTATTCAAGATGAATTAAGCATGCATAGAATATTTAACATGGAGGAGGCTTATCAATTAGCTTTGAAGGTAGAAGAAAAACAAAATAGACAAAAATTTAGGACATTTATTAGTCCAAAAAGAGGTAGATCCCCTCCAATAAGGGGATGAGGTGGGTTTAATACCACCAGAGGTGGTTTTAATGCCAATAAAGGTGAATCGTCACATGCTATAGAAAAGCAATATGATAATAGGCAAGGGTTTCAATACTAACAAAGAGGATGAGGATTTCAGAGAGGATGAGGTTATGGTGGTGCTAGAAGATGGTTTTTGAATCAACAAAGATTTCATGTCTGTTATATATGTGGAGAAGAAGGGCACAAAGCATTTGAGTGTCCAAACTATCAAGATCAAGAAAGGAGGCAAGAAGATCATCTAAGAGTAAATCTAGTTGAGGCTAAAATAGAAAAGTAGAATACTGAAGTTACACCAACTGACATTGGAGAGAATCTCATGATGAGAAGAACCTTGATCACTCCAAAGAAGGATCAAGTGTAGAATAAATAAGTTGGTGATTCATGGCTATGATCAAATATTTTTTGAACAAGATGTACTTCGGGTGGAAAGGTATGCAAATTAATTATAGATGGTGGTAGTTGTGAAAATATGTTTTCTAAAGAAATGATTGAGAAACTAAATATGCAATGTGAAAATCATCCTAAACCTTATTGGACTTCATGGTTTAAAAAATGGAATGAGGTAAAAGTAGATAAAAGGTGCTTAATCAAGTTTTCTATAGGAAAAACTTATAATGATGAAATATGCTGTGATGTTATTTTGATGGATGCATGTCGTGTGTTATTGGGGAGACCGTGGAAATTTGATAGGAAAGTAGTTCATGATGGAGTAAAGAACACATAAACTTTTTGGAAAGGTGGTACAAAAGTAGTTTTGTTAACTCTTAAAGAGGAAGAGAAGACAAAAAGTATGCTATGTACTAAATAATTTATCCAAGAAATGAAGGTAACAGGTTATTATTATGCACTAATAGCAAAGAATGAAGAAACAAAAATGGTGCCAATACCAATAGAATCAACAATATTGATGAAATAATATGCAGATGTTATGCCTAATGAGTTACCAAATGGTTTACCATCAAAGAGAGATAATCAACATCACATTGATTTGATTCTAGAATCAACTCTACCCAATCAAGCAGCTTATGAGATGAGTCCAACAAAATATGTAGAATTAAATAAGTTACTGAGTTACTAAGGAATAAAGTGATAAGGGAGAGTATGAGTCCATGTGCAACACCAGTATTGATAACTCCAAAGAAAGATAGAGGATAGAGAATGTGTGTGGATAGTAGAGCAATTAATAAAATTATAATAAAGTATAGGTTTCTTATACCTCATTTAGATGATATGATGGATGTACTTATAGGAGCAAAATATTTTACCAATATTGATCTAAGGAGTGACTATTATCATATTCGAATTCATGAAGGAGATGAGTGGAAAATAGCATTCGAGACTAGGGATGGATTATATGAGTGGATGGTGATGCCATTCGGGTTATCTAATGCACCTAACACATTTATGAGGGTGATGAATACAATGCTATGATAATATATTGGTAAGTTTTTGGTTATTTATTTTGATGACATTTTGATATTTAGTAATACTAAATAAGAACACTTAAAAAATTTAAGAATGGTAATGGATTTGTTAAGAAAGGAGAAGTTATATGTAAATTTGAAGAAGTGCATGTTTGTGCAGAATAGTTTGGTATTTTTGGGATTTATAGTTTCAGAAGATGGTGTGAAAATGGATGAGGAAAAGATCAATGCAATTGTTGAATGGCTTATTCCAAAAATCATTACAGACGTAAGAATTTTCAATGGTTTAACAACTTTTTTTAAAAAAATTATTAAAAAATTTAGTATTGTGGCACCAATAATAGATTGCATGAGAGGGAAAGAATTTTCATGGACTAGAGCAGCCATAGAAAGCTTTGAAATTTTTAAGAATATTATAGAAAGGCCAATTTTAGCATTACCATATTTTAACAAAGTGTTTGAGGTTGATTGTGATGTTTTATTTGTGGGAATTGGTGCTGTGTTGAGTCAAAAAGGAAAGCCAATAGCATATTTTAGTGAGAAATTGAATGAGGTAAGGACAAAGTATTCTACTTATGATGTTGAACTTTATGCAATTATACAAGCATTAAGACATTTGAGGCATTACCTGGTGCCTAAGGAGTTTATACTATTTACATATCATGAAGCTTTGAAGTATGTGAATACACAAAAAAAGTTAAATAGTAGGCATACAAAGTGGGTTTCTTTCTTTTAGGTGTATACTTTTGTGTTGAAACATAAATTAGGGAAATATAATTAGGTAGCTGATGCATTGAGCAGAAGGGTAGCATTATTAACTACTATGGTGAGTGAAGTAGTTGGATTTGAAGCTATTAAAGAATTATATGATATTGATCCATATTTTAGCAAGGTAGTTGAGAAGTGTAGGAATCCATTAATAGGTGGGACAAATGTTATTCATGATGAGTATCTTATGCAAGAAGATTATCTCTTCAAAGGGAAACAATTATGCATTCCAGTTGGGTCTCTATGAGATAATATAATGAATTAATTACATAGTGGTGGTTTGGTTGGACATTTTGGTAAGATGAAGACATTAGATTTAGTGGAGGAAAAATATTTTTGGCCAAAGATGAAGAGATATGTGAAAAGGTATGTTTCAAGGTGCAGAATATATCAAGTGGCTAAAGTACATGCACAAAATACTGGACTTTACATTTCATTACCAGTTCCAAAAGGACCATGGATAGATTTGAGTATGGATTTTGTGTTGGGATTTCCAAACACACAGAGAGGTAATGATTCAATTTTTGTTGTTGTAGACAAATTTCATAATATGGCTCATTTCATTGCATGTACAAAATCCAATGATGCCACTATAGTTGTAGAATTATTTTTTATGGATATTGTGAGATTGCATGGTGTTCTAAAAACTATTACTTTAGATAGCGACATGAAATTTATAAGTCATTTTTGTAGGAATTTATGGAAGAAGATGGGTACTAAGCTAAAATTTAGTAGTGCATATCACCCACAAATAGATGGATAGATAGAAGTTGTGAATAGGAGCTTGGGAAATTTATTGAGATGAATATTGGGAGAGAAGCCAAAGCCATGGGACTTGGCTTTACCACAAGCTGAGTTTACATATAAAAGTTTAGTGAATAGATCGAAAAGAAAGTCACCTTTTCAAATTATTTATGGGAGAAATCCTATGGGTATTTTATATTTGGTACAATTTCTAATTATGGATCGAATTAGTGATGATGCAGAAGCATTTGCAAAGCATATGCAACAATTGCAAGGAGTAAGAAGAAAGTTACAGGAAAGTAATGATAAATATAAAGCAATAGTAGATGTTAGAAGAATATCTAAGGTATTTTAAGAAGGAGAGTTGGTAATGGTT
Source organism: Torreya grandis (assembly GCA_037957365.1). Classification (NCBI taxonomy): domain Eukaryota; kingdom Viridiplantae; phylum Streptophyta; class Pinopsida; order Cupressales; family Taxaceae; genus Torreya; species Torreya grandis. Next base: position 1,639,535 of record JARHVA010002623.1, read on the forward strand.
TACTTGAGGAAAGAGAGGTTTCCAAAAAGCACATACAATAAGTTAAAGTACAAAAGAATTAGGCCATGTGTAATTATGAATAAAATTAATGATAATGCGCATGAGGTAAGTTTACTACATAATTTTGATGTATCTCTAGTATTTAATGTTTTAGATCTATATGAATTCCATGGAGAAGATGGTGAAGATGAAGAAGTAAATTGGGAGCAACAAGTTCCAAAGAAGAAGAAAGAAAAAATAGTGCAGGTTTTGGATATGAAGACAATGAGCACAAGGCAAGGAAATTATAACAGGTATTTGGTGTAGTGGGAAGGATTGAATCAAGAAGATAACACTTGGATTATAGAATGGGAGATGAAGAAGATTGATAAGTAAAAATGGCAGCAGTATAATTAGGGCAACTCACAGGATCTAAGTTGTTTTCAACTAGAGGAGAATGATGTAGAAAAAATAGGCCAACCTTTCAGAGGCCATAACTTTTAACTCGTAACTCTATTTGAGCTCTTACACACACCAAAATGACCATATCTAAAAGTTTTTTGATGTCCTAGGCCATTCTATCAGCTTAGCAATGTTTTCAATACTTTTTGGAGGCCGTACATGATCATCTTAGGGTCTGAAATTATGATTTAATGATTTTTTTGGGTTTTTTCTATTTTTAGAAATTATATATTTTTAGAAGCAAAATTCAAATTCATTTGAATTTCATCCCATAGTATAATTATAGTGTTTAGGATATTTTGGGAGAGTTTTGGGCTATTTCAGGAGTTTTTTAAAATAGGCATTTTTGTTTTAGATTTTAGGTTTTTTTCAAATTTTGCGTGTAAACTCTAATTTCTAAGTTGAGGCTTATTTAAACATGGTCTAGGTTTTTAATTATTTCAATTAATCAATACGAATTAATTCTAATTATTGTCAAGATCTTAGTGTATTGGTAATTTTCTTATTCTTGTCAGTTTTTGGGTTCATTCTTATATGCCTTGCATTTGCATCTCCATTAGATTTAACATGATAGAGAGATTATTTCTTCAAATAATATCATTTTGAATAGTGTTTACTTTCCTATAAATGAGAATTTAATTAATAAGAGTGTTATTTTTTCTTCTGCTTCTTCAAAGATTGGCATTCTTGTGCTAGAGAAAGGATACAGTGGTGTGGTTTCAATATAACTTGAAATTTTCATTACATAAATAATATATTAAGTAGTTTATAATCTATTTAGAAAATTGGCACCCTCTAAAAATAGATATATAGATTAAGTAAATTTATAACTTCAAGATGGGACTTATTATAGCTAAGCATACATGTGATGGAGATAATGTAATTAGTGTTTCAAATATACAATAGGACCTAATTGTGTTTGGGGACCTATAGTTGATAAAAATATTCTAAAACTTGATGAATTTGTAACTAGATGTGATGATGGATAGGTGTGTGGTGTATGGAACATGGGAACTAAAAATGATGTTGATAGAGAAGACCTTGGTGTTGATAAATAAGAACTTGGTGTCGACAAATAAGAACCTAGTGTTGATAACTTTATTGATGCTCAAACATTTTTTATGGAGATGGACTTAGTCCCTATGATTAAATTACCTTAGTATTTTATTCATTTATTATTTTGATACTATGTTTTAATATATTTTTTGAGCCCTCTTTATATAGTTATTACTTCTTGCTAGGTATTTGCAATTTATTATTTAGTTTGTGCTCTCATTGTGAGCTACTACTTTACACTTGGTATTATATAGTGTCTGTAGTTGTAAATATATTATTATTTATAAATGCTTCTCAATATAAAATATAAGTGATACGTTGAACATTTTATCCAATTGTTTAGATATGAATTGATTCATTTACTTGGCATTTATAGTGTTGATAGAATAATATTATATAAATAAAATGCATATCATTAATGTTATAGGATGCTTATTCTCAAATTGTGATTTAATCTTGGTTCATATTTGAGGACCAACACCTCATAATGTGCTTAATTTGATAGATTAAATATAAAAATATGAAACTTATCCATTTAAAAACCATAGCAAAAATAAAAAATAAAAAGGTTAGGCACCGCTAAAAAATGATTTATAATAATGATATAAATTGAAGCAAAGCAAATATTCTAAATAAATGCAACTTTTAATAAAATCACATGAATGTTTAAAACTCAATCTGAAGAGCACCAGTCTATTGGTGTACATCTAATAAAAATCATAGCTGAAGTCGATGGATACAATTATGAAAATAACAAAATTTAAATTTTATGTCTACTTCCAATTTACAACAAAAATGGAACATGTATAAATTGAAACTTATTTGAGATTTTTATAGCCATTTTTAATCTTCCTCTTTGATAAGTATTTCATATTGGACTTCCTATACATCAACAAAAAAATGAACCTATTATTAAAAGCTTCAAATATAATTTTTATTTATATAGTCTCCTTGAAGCATAAAATAACTGCAAATTTCTAGTTGAAATTCTCTTTCTCTCTCTCTCTCTCTCTCTCTCACTCTCACTCACACACACACACACACACACACACACACACACACACATGCGCACGTTTCACAAATCCTTTGAATAATTTATTCTCAATATAAAAATCTAAGACAAGATACCTCACCCTAAATGAAGTTTAAAAAATTTAATGCAAAATAAATAAATAAAACACAATGTCTATAATTTAAATTAATATAATCCTAATAATAAACACAAGCCACAAATTCTTGAATATAGTTTTGATTATTTCTGATCCATGTGGTGATGACCCTAAATATCAACAAAGATAAACACAATCGTTTAATAATAATATAATATTATAAAAATATAATCCATAATTTTTTTTTTCTTAAAACATTACCTAATAAAAAATGCATAAGAATTTAAATGGTAGTTGATAAAGTAGAAGCATTCAAATGGTAAATGCGAAGGTAGTGGAATACATGGGCCATTGAAAGAATAAAAATCATTAAATAACAATGTTTTTAGTTGATTGTAATAAAAAAATATTTTCAAAATTTTCTCAACTTGTGCATTTGTTCCTTGTATTGTTAGATTGATTAAAATTGTTTTTTGAAGATATATTAACCACAATAGGTTTGTCTTAGTATTTGCACCCAAAGTTAACCACATATTATTTGCAGTCAATAATGCTAACCATCAGTTTTTTAGGTTCTTGACTTTGATGGAAAATTTATTTGGGTAACTTTAATTTAGCATAATTAAGTACAAAATAAATTGTACTTGATCATAACTAAAGTACTTAATCTATATATATATATATATATATATATATATATACACACACACAAAGGAGTAGAGGAATAAGAATACAATGCCATATTATTTTAGATATTTTAAATTTAGGAAACCTTTTATTTATTTATAGATAGGATTGACATAAATCTTAATGCAATTGCATCATTTTTAGACTTGACATTTACGTCAAAATTTAAATCAAAACTAAATTAATTTATTATTTTCTTTAATTTTTTTAAACAAAAACATGTTAACCATTTTTAAATAAAAAACATGATAACCAATATTATATTTTCTTATAGTTTTTTATTTTTGATTTATTAATAAAGTGGAGTTGTTGTAAATGTTTATTTTTTATATTATAAACAATGGAAAAGGGCCTCACTCATATACACATATATAAAAGTATTAAATACATGTTGAAAAATTATCTAGATACATAGATAATAGATAACAAGATAAACATCCCAAAAAATTCTAACAACAATAAGAAAGCAATTGATTCAATGAAAATTAAAAAGCTATTGAAAGATAATGAGTAAAGCTATTTACGTACAAACTCTTCAACATTTATATAACATATATAATAAACATCAGTTTCACAAACTGTGTTAAATTTTTTTTTGGATAAAAACACTTTTTTAGTGTAGTTATATAAAATATAGAGTGTTAGTATTTATGAGAAATTATAAACTAACAACATGAAGATTTTTGTAGGAATCCATGAAATTATAATTTACAAGTTCCCTAAAATGGTAAACATCTAAAAAAAATTAAATTATAATCATGATTATATTTAAATTACATGTTTGATAAAATCATCCCATCTCACACTATTAAATGTATAATTCTTGACTCCCGAAGCAGTATATCCACCTCTTATGAGTCTTCCATTACTCATATCTTCTGTGAGGCCAACACTGCCACTGACTACCTTGCCAATTTTGGGGTTGGAAGCAAATGTATGGCCCATGTGGGATAATTCTAACACAAACCCATCCCAAATTTTAAAAATAATCACTAATGATGACATAGTGAAGCCTTAAATGTAAAGCATACAAGCCATACATGGGAACTTCATCTCAAGGTGTATAAAATTTCATCCCTTTAAAGTTTCATAATTAACAAATCAATAATTTTAAATCCTTCACTAGCAACATTAATCTCTACCTCCTAAGTTGATCGTTATATCCTCATTCCAAATTTTCCCTTCACATTACTTAGAGTGGGAGAAATAACAACTAGTCTCAAATAGGTGGCGATTATGGTCACATGGAACCAATATCTTGCATCAAGGTATAGGGAAAGAATGTAATCTAGAAAAAGTTGATCAAAAGAGGCCTTATGTAATATATGTTGAGGTTAAGAGGATATTATGAGGTCATTTATAAGGAATTCATTCTCACATAGAACAAATTAACCATGAGATTAAAGGGGATGAAAATCATTGTGTCCAAATACAGCATTAGTGTAGACACATGGATATCATGAGAAGGTGAGAAAGCCTACAAAGATAAAAGTCAAAAGTCAGAGTTATTGTAGAAATGTTTTAAAATATATGTTTTGATTAAGACCAATAAAAAGGGATTTCCTAGGTAGGACCTCCCGTGCAAATGGCCTAATGTATGTATACAAGTCATAAAATATCTAACCTTAGAATGGAAATATACTCTAATTTTTTCACATCACTTTTTACTTCCTACCATTTTTGGGGTTATAAAATTAGCCTGCCCTACTATCTATTGAAATTCCTTGAAGCCACAACCCTCACCTTCTAGGTCAGTGACAAAAATGATATTATTCACCATGGCCTTATCCTCTTATTAGTCTAATAAGGTGAAATATTATGCTAGAAATCCATCCCCTCAGTTTAAGGTTCCCTTGATGAAGGTACTCCTATGGAGTCGACCACTCCTAATAATTCCTTAACGAATGCCCCTTTTGAGGAAAATCTTGTACTATTAGGAGATGAGGAAGGCTCCCCAACCCTTGCCCCTGTAAAACTCTCCCCACCCATGTTTACTCCTCACAAACACCCTTCTATGTTCCCCAAACCACTCCACCAAAGGTCTGGTTAGTCCTAGAAATAGGGACTTCAGTAGTTTGGCAAATGACAATTCTAATCACGTTCAAAAATTGGGGATATTCATAGAAAAAATGGAAGGAATTGGATGGCCATTTTTTCCCTTATAAAATATAGGAATGATTTGAAGGTGGAAACTATCAAACTCAATCAGGACCTAGATAGGGAAAAAGAAAAGAACATTCCTTAGTCTAATAAAGATGGGAATAGTAGAGCGGAGGAAGATTTATTGAAGACATCCAACCTTCCCTAAAGGCTAAAAGAAGAATCTGAATTCCTCAACCAAAGTTCAAACAAATTACTATGGAAGGTATTTCCAAACGCACCTAGGGACAAAATAACAAGAACATTTATCATGTTACTTCTAAGGTGAATTCCTCCTCAAATGAGGTCTAATGTTAATCTTGGGATTCTTTTTGTTTGTTGTTATATTAGTTTTACCTTCTTGTTAGTAGTTTTTATATGTTTTGTTGTTGATCTTCTGCTTGGTTACCCGTGGGGCTTTATTTCATGAAATTTGGTCTTACTTTATTTAAACTATTGGTTAGTGGATCCATGTAAAAATAGATTTATTTATCTATCAATTAAAAAATTACATGTTTTATTGTCAAAGCCACTCCTAAACACTTAAAACTTAAATTAAAACTAACCCCTTAACTAATTAATTTCTCAACATGTGACTAATTAAAATAACATGTTGTTATTGTCATCATTTTTTTAGCTTTAGAAATTAGATAAAGCATAATATTCCTAGGAGTAGTATTCATATAATTCCTCTTCATCCTCATCCTCTAGCTCATCATCCTTTTTCTCCTCCTCATTTTCTTCATGCTTCACCTCCTTAGCTTTTTCCTCCTCATTCCCTTCATAGGCATCAATATCATGCCTAGATTCTCTTTCTTCTTGAGAGGGCTTGACATAACCCAAAAATTTGGCATATTATTTCATGGGTTATAGTTTTTTGTTAGCATTTTCTCTCTCTTCATGTCAATTTTTGTAACTTTCCTTTATATTTTTCAAGGGGTTCTGATTGATTATACAGAGAGAGAAAGTAAGAAATTATAAATATAAATTGAAGAAGTTGATGTTAATGGTAAATTTATAACTTTGGATAGGTTTAAATATATAATATTTCCATTGAGACTTTGAAAATGTTATTTTAATGTATATACAAAATTAAAAAAATATAGATTCATAAGTACAATCACAATTGAGTTTCTTGCAAAAATCACCTTACTAAAAACATTCCCAATATAGAGATAGAGTTGATTACATATCTATTAATGTCTAAATAAACTCATCATTATTTAAGAAGTATTGCATATAAATACTAATCACATAAAAAATATTTATTAGTGCATCTGTAAAGTACAATATTTTCCATATCTATTTGTGTAATCTTAATTAAGATTCTTGTAACAATCACCTTGTTGAACATATTCATAATATAATTATGGACATGCATACACATCCATTATTACATATAAATTAATTCATCATTTTTTTAATGCTCATGCATATTAGTATAAATCACATGGTGTAAATCTATTAGTGCACTTACAAAGTACAATATTTTCATATCTTTTTATTCTATCATAATTAAGATTATTGAAACATTCATCTTTCTAAAAATGTTCCCAGTGTAATGATGTAGGTGACTACATATCCATTAGTAAGTACAAATAAATTCATATTTATTTTAGTGCTCATGCACATAAATAATAATCACATAATGAATATCTATTAGTGCTTCTACAATATAAAATATTTTCTATATCGGTCTATGCAATTGTAATTGACAATCCCAATATACTAATGGAGGCGACCACACATCCACCAATATGTATTGATTGTAATATATATGGTTTCTAAAATATATATAAAACTATATAGATGGTTGTATTTTGCTGTGTTTCATAAATTCCAAGTCCAGTTTTATAGGATGTCCCCTTTTAATACAATTCTTCAATATCCTATAATAAAAAATTTCAATATATTTTTATATTAAGATTAGATTTTGATGATGAATTTAATGAGATGAAGTTACTCTGTAAGGATATCATTCAATCACAACCTCATGGAAATATTTTATTTCAATAAGAACCCTATAATTAGATAACTATCAAAGAGGAAATTAGGGGTACCTTCCATTGTGAAGATAATAATTTGTAATTTATATATATATATATATATATATATATATATATATATATATATATAAAGAGAAAGAGAAAGAGAGAGATATATATAGTCATGCATGTGTGATTTTAATTTCCTAATACTATTTGTTAAAAAATTATATAGTTTATGGTTATTTGAGTGTAAAGAAATGATATATCATGTTTTTATTTGAATATTTCAAAGATGTTGATAAATCATTGATGTATTATTATATTTTCATATGTTCATCTATTCATTAGAATTATATATGAATTTGGTATAATAATAATTATTAAACTTAATATTTTGAAATATAACATTATAAACAAATATTTATGTATATAAAATAATGTTATATATTGATATGTTCATCTATTCATCGGAATTATCTATGCATTTGGTATAATATTATTTATTAAAATTAAATTTCAAAATATAAAACTATAAGTTAAGATAGATTTATATGCAATCAATATTTTAGTTTTACTATAATAAAATATGAATTTTCTCAATAACTAATTATATTTTTTTTCCTTTAAAAGCTAGGGAATAAAAAATTAACAACCAAAGGTCATTCATCTTATTAAAATAAATCTCTTAACCACCTATTAGAAAAAATTCCCTTGGCTACAAGGTGATCATTGAAGTCTAATTAAATGGTTAGAATTATATCATAATAAATTATCTCTACTACCTATGGCCACTCTTTCAAAGATTATGATCCATCCAAAATTCCACAAGTTTACCAAGCTTGAGAGAAAAGATTAGTGAATGAATTTTTCATATACAATTAATTCCTGATATATCATACACAATAGAAATTAGTAATAATCACAATTATATCTTTGAGTTAAGGATAAATATGAATGTATATTATCCCCCTCTTCAAACCCTTTTTCTCCATTTCAAATACCAAAATAAGCACAAAAAACAACTTACATAATTTTGAGCACTTTAAAGGTGAAATAACTAAGAGCTTAATGACCCAAATAATTCTCTCACCTCTCAATTTAAATTATTTTTGCTCCTGTTCCTCCTATAAAAAGAATATATTCAAGATTTCTTGTAAATAATGATAAATTAAAGCATTGATGATCATAACAAATAAATTGAGAGTGTAATCTCAATTACAACTACACAATACAATAAGTGCATTTCAAGGTCTAGTCACTTCCATTGGTATATTAATGGGTCTACCATAAATATTGTCACTGTAATAATATCATCAATTACGATTACTTAATTGGATATGAAAAAACTTCTAATTTTTATTGAACTTAGTAAGTTTGGAGATAAAATTTTAATTACATTATTAATATGGAAGGTGAGTGGGGACCATAATATAAACCGTATTTTATGAATTAAAAAAAAAAGAGTCATTGAGTGGGTAATAAAAGAGCATGGGAAAAGTGTGTCAATGTTCTAACTCTAACATAAAGGCTAATTGGGACAAAAAATATGTTTCAATCTCAATCCACTTGAGTGCACTTATAAATTATTAAGTATAAGTACATTGCTTCCCATATCTAGATGTTCTTGAATCAATAATATAATAAATATTCTTTCAACACACACCATGAACTTAGTGGACACATAATACTTCTTAGATTAGTACAAATGAAAAATATAGACATCCAATATGTGTTAATCAATTGATAATGCTTCACTCCTACATAGAGATTAATTAGGATGGAGAATATATTTTAGTCTTAATCCATTTGAATGCACTTAATAATTATTAAGTAGAAAGACATGACTGCTTTTAATATCTAGATATATGCCAAACAATTATAGATTTATAATTCTTGCTACACACACCATGAACTTGGTGTAGACACAATACTTCCCAAATTTATACAAATGACTAGAAATACATCTAATACATTTTAATCAGTTGATAATTCTCTAAATCCTAAATAAATATGATTTAGGATAGATAATATCTTTCATTCTTGATCCACTTAAAGGAATCTATAAATTATTTAGTATAAGTACAACACTTCTCATATCTAGATTATGTAAGATAACCAAAAATATAATTGTAATTCTTAAAACACATTCTATATAAATAGTTGTATAATATAGATGTGTTTTTTAAAATCTAAAGTCCATTTTTATAGTATTTCATCTATTTTTAATAAAATCTTTGATGTATTCCATTAATATTGATGGAAAAACTATTTGAAGACAATCATGTGAATGTTTTTTATCAAGATCATAATGTATATGAATTTGATCATTTGGTGTAGCATATAAAGAGAGGTAACATCCTTATGCACCAAATTTTTATAGTGCAATTGTGATTTTGTAACCCTTTAGATAGGCAAAGCTTCTACTAGTCAAAAATTGTTGATAAAAAATAATTAATGTGTGAAAACATGAATGCAATTAAGAAGAGCTAGCCATGGAAATATTCATTGACTATAATTTCACTTATATTGACTCCATGTCATACACTTTATTGATTATAAATCATGCACATACCATAAATAATCCACAACCCCTACCACCTACATCAACTACTCCACCTCCAATAGTCAAAAATTTATTCTATCACCTATAGCTAACATTTAACTTATAAATTATGCATTGGAACAACCATGTAATTCTTTTGATCATTATCGATACATATAAGAGCACTCACATGGCCTCATTTAAGGGTTATAATTTGATGATTATGAGAATATTAATTAATACATTGCAAACTGATAAAATGATATATTCAAATTTAGAATTGTACTATAATTTAACATATAGTTTACATGTAGAAATCTAAGTTTTGAAATGTATTTCAACATGATATCATTTAATTACTAATACATAAATATTTTCATAATTTATTTTAAAGATATATAATCTACTTTTCACATAATGGTATAAAAATAACCTTTCATATTTTTTTTCATAAACATTTTCCAATTAAAACATTATGAAAGAAATACATGTTAGATGAAACCATTCATATGAAGTATAATTTATAATATCTCATACAAATATTTTTATTATATATTTCATGTAAAATTTTTGAGGATAAAAATGTTAGTCTTTCCCATTTTTATAGAAAACAAAAAAGTCACTTTTTATAAATTTTCGCATTATAAATATGTACAATATAATAACAAATTATTAAGAATGAAATATTGAGTTATCTCAGTATGGTCATAATGTTTTTTTATCAGTTTTGTTTTACTTTTATTTTTCCTTTGTAATTTTAGTTTTTGCATTGATTTATTTGTTATGTTTGGAACATATCATGTAGACATTTTGTCTCAAATTTTGTATATAATCAAGTTATATTGTGAAAAGGTAGAGACGAATAGATATGGAAATATATTATTAGAAATTATAATGTATTGTAATTTATTTCTTTCTCTCTAAATTATAATTCAATGATGATTATATTTTATCTTGTTAACTAGACAATAGTCAATTAAGTTTTATATTAATTGGTAATTTTGAAATGATACTATTCAATATTTATTGTGTTTTAGAGTATGATTTTAATTAGACATTCATATATTATAGTTTATTTCATATTATAATTTGAAAATTCATTAGGTTTGTAATGTAAAAAATATATTTAATTTAATAAATTAAAATATAATAATTAAAAATCTATTTTCAAAGTTCAAAAAATGAATAAAATGGGGTGAAAAGCATATTAAATACATGATCCTGACATAAATTTCATCATTGATGACAAAACCACCAAAATTGAGGAATTTTCTCTATTTAATTTTAGCATTTGTTATTTTCTATATCAATTAGCACTAGGAAAAATCATTGATATAAATTTACTTTAGAAATTATTTAAAAAAAATAAAAATCTATAAATGTCAAAAATTTATCAAAATATACTAATGCTAGCAAATATGATGAATCATCAAAATAGATAAAACCATGTTCTAAAAATTGATATCACAATCAACCATATAAAATAAGCATACAATCATGCAAAACTAGACAATACAAAATAAACAAATTCACTATTTTCATTTAAAATGACAATTAAATTGAACTAAATATATAAATGAATAAGAAAAATAAAAATATAATACTCATATTTTAACTTAGCACTATTAAAGATGAGCTACACAACCACTAAATCTTTATTTTAAAAAAATGATTTTTTTTATAACAAAAATAAATTTTAAGTATTTCCATGTTCAATAAAAATTTATTAATTCACAATTATTTCTAACTCAACCTGTGATCTCATCCATCCAATTCCATTTTTAACATGTATAATAACACAAATCTATTTAGTAAGAGTGCGTTTGACAATTTTTTTAATTTTAATCCATGATTACAAAGAACTTCAAAGTAATCATAGTTTGAAAAATCATTCTAAAATGAAATAGGTTTATAGGAGTTAGAGGGTTCTCTCTAAAACATGGGCTATAAAGGAACCCATACTACTATTTACCCATATCCCTATGTTGTAGAGGGTGCCCTCCTGCCGTTATAAAATAGGAACTATAAATATATAGTTTTCTTCACAAATCTATTTAAGCATTCATTAATATTTTTTTAATTATTAAATTTATTAATCAATGTATAAGAAATTAATATCCTTACAGTTGAGCTACAATTCTTTGATATTCACTTAATATTTTCAAGTCCAAAAGGACAATCAAGCATAACTAATCTAGCATCTAATGGTGTACATTTAATTTTAAAAAAAAAACAAAAAAAACAAAAACAAAAACCTGAAAATTCTCTATTTTCCCAAGCTTCAACTTTAAGAAAATATTATACTTAATCATGTTTAATAACTAAGGTATATGTACCAAACATAGGACCATCCATTTAATCTGAGTCTTATATCATTTCCATAACCTCGCATCATTCAAAGTATTAGAATGAATAATAAAACATGGTAGACACCACTTCCACCTTGAACAACCACTATTAAACAACCTGTATATACAATCATGTATTTATAAACTCATAAATAATTATTTAAGATTGAAGAGTATAACTTTTATATATATATATGTATATATATGTATGTATATATATATGTATATATATGTATAACACATATATATATATATATACATATATACATATATATATATATATATATGGAATCAGATATTATAATTTTAATTTTGTTGGTTTTGTGGAAAGATATTTAATGAGAGTCTAATTATCACTTACAGGTTTACCACAACCCCCTAAGATTTACCCAACCTTCAATGGTATTAACTCATGAATCTTAAGTCTATGAGATTAAAATGTAATAACTCAAGCTTTGTATTGAAGGAGAAAAAATGACCTATTAATAAAACCGTTTCAGTATATATATATATATATATATATATATATATATATATATATATATATATATATATATATATTTATAATTCCCTAAATACTTAATTCCCTAAATACTATAATAATTCAGTGTCATGTAATATCAAATTCGGGTAATGTGTGTCTATTTTAAAATAAAAAATCACTATATAAAAAGAGAGAAAAGGTATGTATGACTATTAAATAAGCCAAAATGATTCGATTATATTAAACGAACTAAAACATAATACGGTCCAAAAGTATAAGCCAAGAGCCTTACAAATCTCAAGAATTGGTATGAAAACCCCTGGAACATTGATAAATCTTGGATTATCAATCTTAAAGACCTAGTTGGAATCCAAATTATTTATCAAAGATATGTATCCATTTCAAATATATAACATTTAATTTGAATGTCAAATATATGTGGCCAAGGGTTTTAGGTTAACAAGCCTTTAACATAATGTTAGGATCTTTGGAACGAAGATCAAAAAAGGGGGATGATGAAAAATGATCCACTGTAACTTTTAAAACATAAAAGCTTACACTAATCTTAGATTAAGAAGCAACCATATCATGAAATATGATTTAAAAATATTTAATACAATGAAAATAGATCTAATAAAAGATATAAAGATCAAAGAGATAACTTCTATAACAAAGTGCTAATTCTATTTTGGATAGTGTAAGGTCAAAAAAATTTTGTAAAAAATTAAATAGAAACTATATGCAAATCATACCTTCGAAAGATTTTAGAATCACCATTATAAATAGAAGGTAATATAATTTTATGCAAAAAAAATTGTTTAATAAATTATCTCAAAAAAAGCATTTTTTTTTGGTAACTTACAATAAAATATGTAAATACAAAAACAAGCAAAAAACTCAAAGTTTTAAACCTATAAAAATATTTCAAATAGTTAATAATTGAGAAACAAGACATAAAAATATCAAATAAACATATATACAACAAAAGGATTAGAATCATTGTAGCTACGATTCAAACCTTAATCTTAAAAAATTGATAAATTTTGGAGTACCATTTTTTAAGTGATTACTTTAAATCTTAAATAACTGTCTTTAATTTGCAAAAAATATGTTCTTTTATTTTCTTATTAAATTAAGGGATTTATATATATTAATTTATTCATGTAAATTACCATTCAAAAAATCACTCTTAATATCCATTTGATAAACATGCCAATGCATATAAGTAACTAGGTTTTTTTTTTTTTAAGTGTGAGCATCTTAACTATGGGAGCAATATTATCACTTGAATAATTCAATAAGTATTACTTTAAAAAACTACATTTATAAGATTTAAGTATTTTTTAAGTTTTAGCTTACAAAATCCTATGACAAGGATGTGACGAGACAAAGATTTTCAAAAATGAATTAATTTATAGTTGATAAAATGAAGAAGACTAAAACAAAAGGAAACATTATACAATTGGCATATAATGGATAGAGTAAAAATTTCAAAGTGAAGAATGCGTCATGAAATAAAACATTATAAAAGACAAAAACATTATAAAGTAGATTACAAACATTTACAAAACAAATATTGGAAAGGAATACATCAAATGAAGCACCAAAAGTTAAATAAAAATTTCAATTAAAAAAAAAATAATAATTAAATATATTAATGAGGATGTTTAAGCATAAGATAAAGATGCCACTTGTGAAAGAAAAATCTATTCTCAACATACGAAGTTTAAAAGAAAGGAATATGTTTTAGCTTACATAAAAACACCACAAAGAATTAAAAAACATATGAAAATGTTACCATCAATATTAGAATAAAGTTACGAAAAATATTAGAATAAAAATACCATAAATAAAACACCAAAACTCATAACACTTACACATGAAACACACCACATATAATACTAGAGATAACACATCACTTATCATATCAGAACACCAAAAAATTGAAGCATAAGATGCCACATTAATAATGAGAATGCAATGTTAATTATTTGCCAAATGTGTGATGCCAAAAATTGAATTATGAGATGTCAAGATAAATAAGGAAGGTGCCAATAAAAATTGGATAAGGTGAACAAAACACCAAAATTATATGTATTATTAAACACAAAAAATAGGATAAAAGAGTAGAAGCTGAGTTCATTATGTTTAGTTTGTATGAGTTGAATCCTACCAAAAAAAAAAAAAGATTGCAAGAATAAAATCTAATAGATAAAAAAAATAGTCATGGGTTAAGATAAATTATCAAAGAAAAAAAATATGTGAAAGGATGTAATCCCTTGCTGAATGAATGTGTTAAAAAAAACTTATATTTTAATGTTAATAATGAATAGTTATGATACCATGAAAGAATAAATGACAAGATTTTTGAAAAATAACATTGAAATATAAATAAATGAATGCAAAATAAGGTAAGATATTACATCAAAGTAATCTAAATCATGAATGTAAGAAATAATTTTTAAGTGGTGAAATTGAAATAATAGAAGAAAACTCCATGTGCGTTAAGAATGAAGGTTTACAAACAATATTCTCTAAATTATAATCTTTTTTAAGAGAATAGATTAAATAAGATAATAGAAAATAATAATAATTTTAAAGTGTTGAGAAATAAAAGGAGATAACTCTTTAAATAAAGTGAGGAAGCCAAAATAAATTACAAAAAAACTCCATCAATACCTTGGTCAATCTTTTTCATGTGTGCCTAGTATCACTAATCTCTATGAAGTGAAGGGGAAGTGTGTGACAAGTGTTATATGATTTAAATATGACATGAAGCTCCAAGTGAGACAAATCACTTATTCATTTAATATATGAATCAACAAATCATATGGGAATACACCTAAACACACTTAAATTATCCTTATAATAAAATTAAGATTAATCTCTATAATGTAACTAGAAGCTATTATGCATATCTAAACCCAAATCACGGCCTATATTTATGAGAACATGCCAAAAGTAGGATTAGAAGAGCTAGAGTGAGTACCAATTGAGATTTTGAACAAGAATGACACTGTAATGGCAAAGGAAAAAGAAGGCATGGAAAAATATTACTATGCAAGATGAATGTGTAAGTAGTATAATAATGGAATAAATATTCCTTTTGGAAGGATTTGGATGATAAATAATAATATACACAAGTTTTATTACATGAATCATGGTTTTAATGCCTAATCGAAGAAGGAAGAAGAAAATTTAGCTTATAGGCAATTTTTTTTAGACAATAGTATATCATGCCAAATAGAAGATAGGCATGAAGAAAGAGGAGATGGAAAAGTTATATGGAAGACTGTTTGGATCATGTAGAGGTAAGATATGAACTAAATATAAGGTTTGTGCACACAAAGGTAATTACAAATGTACATGAAAATAAAATTATGATGAAGCATGTATAAGTAAGCTAGGTGATGTGAAACAAGGATATAGTAGTGTATAAGATGGTTATATCCTCTAAAAAGAGGAAAAAAATAAAGAATATGAAGATGAGAGAAAGATGTAGAGTTTTGGCTCCCATGGGGTTAAATATTTTTGTGCAAAAACAATAGAAAGGGAGATGCAAATGGGATTCCACAATACATAGTTAGTAATGGATAGAAATGAAGGAGGAAGTGAACCATTTTACCTGAAGGTAGAGGATGAATAAGATAAGTTGGATAAAAATCCACATATTGTATCTAAGGATGAAAAAAAATTATACATGTAGCAGAATCCTACATTAGTGTGGAAGAAACTCTTATGAGTCATGAAAGAGAAAGGGGACACAAATGTACTTTAGTACGACATATTGGATATGTAGAGGGAGGATAGTGAAGTAAAAATAAATTAAAATATGAAAAATAAGGTGCAATCTATATTATGCATAACACAAAGAATTTTTTGAAGGTAAGTAGTAGAATAATCGACAAATAGTCTGTTATTAATGGAAGAAGATTGAGTGAATAAATTGATGAGAAGTGACTTATGATAATGTTTGTCTAGGCACACGAATTTGATTGTAAAACAATGGAGAATGGGTGATTTGTGTGAAATAAATGGGACTCATTGAAACCCATAGTGCATTTTATTTCACTCAAGGAATCTAGAGAGGTGAAGAGAAGAAAATTAAAGGGAACAGGAGTACCACACAAAATGTTTTAGCAAGCAATAGGATGATGATGAAGGATGTTCATAATATAACTATGGAGATGTATTGAAAAATATCTAAATAAAAATTCAACAATGTACTACTTGTCATAGGGAAAAATAAATGAGGATAAAATAATAAAGATAATGCACATAGTATGAATGAGTTTTGAGGCTCACATGTGTTGGGGATAAGTGTAAGGTGTTAAAATCACTTAGTTGAGGTGGATAGACAAGAGTGGGTACATAACCACAAAGGAAAAAATAAGAGAGGAGGAATGGGAGAAAGAGTGCATAGAAGGGTAATTATATGGTCAACAAGAGTACGTGCAAATAGGATACACATCAGATAATTGGTGTATGTGGATAGGCAGAAGTGGATACAAACCCATGATAATAGAAAAGAGAGAGTAGGAGAATTAATATACATAAGAGGATGATTTTATGGCCCAATAAGGGATTGAAGGATTAAAAAATTGAGAGTAAGCATGTTTAGGTGCCATATTAGGTGGAGCGGAATGTTATGGCCTTAAAAAATATCTAAAAGAGTAGTTCTACCACTATCACCCTACTTATGAGAAGGATATCACATAATTTAATCACCTAGGGAGTATGATGTAAGATCATCCCAATGTAAGATCAATCTTGCATGACTTTGAATTTGAGTGTAGGGCATAAACACGTAGTTGTTAAAGAGGTGCAAAAATTAGAGAGTTTTTATTTTATGTAAGATGCATAGAAGGGATGGTGCACTGGTTTTATGATGCAAGGGTTTTTATCCATTTAAGTTATTTTTAGTCTAATTTTTATGATGTGGGAGAATGATGGCTTGAGAAATTTATAAATAGACATGAAGGGTACATAAAATAAGGCAGTGTTAAAGTTTTAGAGCAGGGTGATAGACTTGTGATCATGGAAGGAAGTGAATATACATAGAAATGGATTAGTGCAAAGGAATGTTCATATAGGTTGCATTATTAAAAAAGGTTAAAGGGAAACACAGACACATAGATGGGAGGAAGGTTTGTGCGTGTGCATGAAATAATTCACAACATGTATTTTTTCTCAAGGTTATGGATTGTTCAGGATTACATAGAATAATCCTTGTGCAATTGTGCAATAAGTCATGATGAAAACATAATATGGAAAAAATACCATTCAGTATAGGTAACATGCATCACACATGAAAGGGTCATTACATTTTGGGGAGAATTATAAGATGTTAAAATCACTTGGTTGAGGTGGACAAACAACAATGGGTACATAACCACAAAGGAAAAAATAAGAGAGGAGGAATGGAATAAAGAGTGCATAGGAGGGTAATTATATTATCAACATAAGTACGTGCAAAGAGGATACATATCAGATAATTGGTGTAGGTGGATAGACAGAGGTGGATACAAATCCATGAAAATAGAAAAGAGAGAGTAGGAGAATTAATATACATAGGAGGATGATTGTATATCCCAATAAGGGTCAGAAAGATTAAAATAGAGAGTAAGCATGTTTAGGTGCCATATTATGTGTAATTGAATGTTATGGCCTTATAAACTATCTAAAAGAGTGGTTCTACCACTATCACCCTACTTATGAGCAGGATATCACATAATTTAATGACATAAGGAGTATTATGTAGGATCATCCCAATGTAAGATCAACCACGCATGACTCTAAATTTGAGTGTAAGGCATAAGCATATAGTTATTAAAGAGTTAGATATTTTTTATTTTATGCAAGATGCATAGAAGTGATGGTGCACTAGATGTATGATGAAACGGTTTTAATCCCTTTAAGTTTTTTTAGTCTACTTTTGATGATGTGGGAGAATGATGGCTTTCAAAATTTATATACAAACATGAAGTTGTGGAATTTAAGGTAGCACTAAATTTTTAGAGTAGGATGATAGAATTTTGATCATGGAAGGAAGTGAATATATGTAGAAATGGACTGGTGTAAAGGAATGTTCATAGAGGTTGCATTATTAGAGGAGGGTTAAAGGGAACACAAACACATAGATGCGAGGAAAGTTAGGGAGTATGCATGAAAGAATTCACAAATGTATTTTTTATAAAATTTATGGATTGTTCAAGATTGCATAAAAGAATCCATGTGTAGTTTTGCAATAACTCATGATGAAAACATAATAGGGAAAAAATATCACTTGGTATAGGTAACATGCATCGCACATGAGGTTGTATAAGGAAAAATTAATGTGAAAATATGAGATATGTGCAAAAGAGTAAATGCACAAAAAATTTAAATTATGGAAAATTAATAAATAAATATGGTTCAAAATTTACACATGGATCATCCTTATAGACATATATATAACCATCCTAGACCCTATGTTAACCACATGGAATACTACAAGGTTTCAAGGTGAGCGTTAGTGGATTTAAATTTAAACTATAAAAATTCTACCAAATTTTTGTAGGAGCTATACCTACCATGCAGGGCTATAAATTTGAATTCAAACATTGGCAGGAGGAAAAACTTGACATTGTTGATGGTTTTTAAACCAACAAAGGTTTGAATAAAGAAGAATCCAAAAATCAAAGGCTATATGAAGAGATTCAAAGTCAATTTTAAAGTATCAAGCTCTAAATATTAGAATAAAAACAATGCCAAACTTTGAATAAATTATAAATAGAATATATGTATATATATAGAGAGAGGGGGGGGGGAGTGAGAAGGATTGTATCTTTGAATGAGTGTTTGGATATCAAAGAAACTCCATTATTATAAACTTTCATCTGAGATTGTAATTTCCAACTTAGCCTGTATCTCAAGCTAAGAGGGTGTATAAATTTAATATTTTCCTTGATAATATAAGGCAAATTTGTTATTCCATAATCATATCTTAGTGTGAGTGTGTGTTTTACTTATTTTTGTGGTCTAAGGAACTTATTCATTGAACTTTCTAACCAAAACTACACAAATGATGCCAAGATCCTACAAGGTGATGGCTCGATCATTTGAGGTAACCCCATAAACAAAACTAGAGTTTTTTTTGGGTACTAATTTGGATGAAATCATGATTTTAGGTACTTGATCGTTAAGCCTCTCCAAAAGTATGTATAAATGCTTGCTCTACAAGCACATATTTTTTTACTTAAAAGAATGATATTTGAAAAACAAAAGATGTTGATTTGTGAACATTTTAGGTGGATAATATATTTTATGTAGATGACCATGGAAATGACTATTTATTGATTACATAAACATTTATATAAAGTAATTCCTCAATTTTTTATTTTAAAAGTTCTAAAACTTAATACCATATGATGCAACATAAGACATAAATATTGAAGCTAATAATGTGGATCAATAATTTTTGTGTCACTATAATTCTATTATTCATGGAGATGATAGTTGTGTTTTTTTAGATTTTATAATAATTTTCCATTATTTAAAAAATCATTTCTTTAATATTCTTACTATGTGGGTCATATCTGGAAAATGAGATCACCACATGGTAAATAAATAGAAAAATAGGTTTTCATATGGTAGAGACTAATGTTTTTATTAGTTTTGTTGGAAGTTTTATTGTAGATGGATAGTCTTTCATAAATAATATATGATATCTTTTTTCCAATAAAATATATCCCATGATTATTCAAGGATATGATTAAACAATGTGATTTTTATGATTAATTTTAGACATCCAATGATCTTTTGATGATATCCCACAATTACTCAAGGTAATACATTAATGTTTATAATATATTATATGATATTTTAAGGAGATGAAATGATATTTAAAGGTAACCTTACAAATATAATAATGTTATTTCCCACTAGTGCTAACCATGATCATTGGCTAATGTTTAAGTGGCCTAGGCTCTCGAAGAAGTGCTTGGTACGCAAACTTAACTCTTTTAATTATGAGGATGGGGACATATGGGAAAGGATGTCAACACTTATAAGTTTATTTTATTATGGGGGTTATTATTTATTTAGGGTGGGAATGCCTTCATAGGAAATGGAATAAGCTTTTGAGGAGATAACATGATCTTTTAAGGTAATCCCATAGTCATAACAAGAGTATTTACTTTCAAAAATCATAATTATTGGTTGTTTATATTGTAGCCAAGGTTATTGAGGAATTTATTGTCTGTAAACTTAAGCTCTTTTATATATGTGAATAAGGACATCTAAAAAATAAATCACCACATTGTAGATATTGATAAATTTATTTTGTTGTGAGGGTTATTATATAAAGTGAATGTGCATTCATCTACAAGAAATGACATAATATTTTGAGGAGATAGAATGATATTTAGAGGTAATCCCAAATCTATAAAAATATTATTTCCCACTTTTGGTCATTATTAAAACCATGATCATTGGTTATTGTCTATGTGGCCTAAGCTCTCAAATAGGCCAAGAGTTTGATAATAATTCTTGCCTATCACGTAAATAATTTATGATAGTTTGAATAATTATCTACCTTTCAATTTACATCTTAGAAAAAAATATACATTATCAAATACTATTTTTTTATAATTCATAAACACTTCAAAATATTTTTAATTAAATACAATTATAATAACACAACTAAATGAAAATTTTGAGAAATCTAAATTTATTATTATTTTAAAATAATTTCATTTCTTACATCAAATTGTATAAGAAATGAAATCATTTTAAAATCATAATAAATTTAGATTTTTCAATTTTGACATTTAGTTGTGTTATTATAATTTCATTTAATTGAATTTTTTTTTGAAGTTTTTATGAATTTAAAAATAAAATGAAAATGTGTGTGTGTATAAGATGCATTTCACTTTTGGGTATGAGTACAGAGTTGGGGGACAATTTTGTAAACATACTCAATAATGCTTATGTGTTATAACATAATGCATATATATTATTTTATTTATAGGAACATGTATGTATTATAGAAACACGTATGCATTACCTAAACTACAAAACAAAAAAAAAAACCATTACCAAATTGTCATTTGCTATCTTCCTTGACATTCATATTTTGCTTATTGGAGTTCATGTTTTGCTTATTGGCTCTTCTTTTTACCCTCCATATCATGTTTTTCCCTCTATCTCACATGGAAATCATTGCTCTTACTCCCGCATTCACAAGATTGATGACGTTGCCATGAAGAAGAGGTAAGTTTGGTAGATTAAATCAAATTTTTTGAATTTTTTTGTGAAATTTTTGCATAGTTTGATTTGTAATTTTTCTCCAATAAGTCAACATGATCCACCTAACCCTCCACCTAATCCTCCATCTAACCCTCCACCCAACCCTCCTAACCCTCTTAGAGTTCCACTACATCCCCCAGGTAGTTGGGAAGATATAGTTGCTCACATAGTAGAGAACAAAATTGAAATTAAATAGATAATTGGGAGAATGAAGGAGCCCACTTCCACGAACACCCACTGCACCTATGTGGCCAATACCCTAGAGTTAGTATTAGGTCAAGTTGACTTGATAATGAGTAAAATTGATAGATGGAGGTCATATAGGGATAGTTGTAGGGCTTATTATGTTGATAAATTGTCAGCATATGAGGTGAAGAATAAAGAAATAACAAAAGATCAAATTTGTGTTTTATTTATCGACCCAACCACCAATGCCCCATTTCTTATAATGATCAAACATTTCTCAATCCACTAATACCAACATAATTTAATTAAAGCCAATTTTTGGGAGTGATAGTGGATGGTATTTGACTATCCACCTTGTAATAACCATGAGGTCCCTTTGTACTATTTGAGGAAACTCTATTATGATTTTGTCTCCAAAGAAATTCCAAACTACTTTGACTATGGTGAGTTTTAGGGCCAAAGGAAAGACTCCACATAGGATTGACCAGGTGCACATCATGCATCTAATTAGCCTGTAAGGATCCCTACCTAAAAGCCACTTTATCCAGAGATTCCCTCTGTAGTGAAGGAGGTTGTGGAGATAGACACTTTTCATGCACTTAGTGCACTTACTGATACACTCATTCATCATGTGAGTAGACTTTCAAATATAGATGTTTGAGATACTCCATCTAGTGGCCATACCCAACCCCAACCATGTAAATGTTATGGTGATATATGCACTAGACCTTCAGATGATGATGATGGCACTTCAGGGGACTTAGAGGATATGGTCTTAATTGATGAGTTATTTTCATACATATTTGGTTTAGATACATTGGGAGTCTCTACAAACATGCAAGTATGGTTTATATAAATTTCATGTTAAATTTTTAAGTTATATTTGCAAATTAAAAAGGTGAAAATTAATTTACATGTTTAAATTGAATAAAATATGTATTTTTTTGTGTTCCAGGAAGAGACGTTGCCTTCAACATCACAACTAGGTAGTGAGCTAACCCCCACTACATATATGCATGTCAATACAACACCATATACATTTATAGAGGTAAAATTTAAAGTGAATCTTATATACTCTAAATGTACATTCATACACCTTAATTGCATCATTGGTAGATTTTGTGTAAGAAAATATAAAATACCTAATATAATTTTGTTAGACTTTTTATTGTTTGATGTATTAACATGGATTGGTGTAGTGCTATAAACTCATCCTCCATCTCAATTTTTTTGCTTTTATTTTGACTTTCAAACTATTTTTTCAATAACCAAAATAGCGAGTTGAACATTTACTTGATATCCCATTATATGTAACTCCCATAGTGGGTCAATCCCAATTAGTATGATTGGATGTGTGTGTGTGTGTGTGTATAATTTATTTGATAAAATTTGTTTGGTATAATATATTTCTATCAATTTCCCAATTGAGCATAACATGTCTTCATCAATATGCACACCACTCCTTTTTTTTATAAATACTAGCTTCATAGCTAGCCACTTGATTCCTTATTATCCTAATCACATATAGCAGTTCAATCTCTATGATTGATATCCAAAATGGTCATAACTATCAATTCAATTCCCATCAATTTCAATCGAGCATAATAATTTCATCTCTATCTATGGAAATACAAATTTAGATGGCATAGCCTCTTAATCCCATTATACCTAGTAAATTTCAATTTTTAACCAGACTCTATTAGTAGATTTATATAGAGTAGGCCATTAGATACCATTGGTTTTTTGGGATAGCATCGACTATAAACTATATCCTATATGTATATGGCATTGGCCTTGCGACCATATACAAATAGGGGACCTCAACCCCATATAGATAGATGGGGTTGAATAGTTTATTACCACTACCTACTTAGGGGGGCCAAAGATGTACTATATCTATTTAGGAGAGAGGACCTATCTATATCCATTCACTTTCATCACTCGAGTGACATGTTGACTCTATAAGACTATAACACCTTTCATTAGGAAAGTCCCCCTAAAATGAATATTGAGTGTCGACAAGACTATAACACCCCTTCTTGACCTCAACCTACTTGCACTATATACATATGTACCTTACCTTACCAAAATTTAGGGAAATCTAAGGATAGATAGTCGACCTAATGTCACCTATAGGTAAATCAAAATCATGCACTTGTAAAGAAGATTGTCTACTCACTCTTATCTCTACAATATTTAGTTCTATTTTTTATATGTTTCTTTATATTTTGATGAGACCTATTTTATAAGGTTATAGACACTCTTAAAAGGCTCAAATATAGATGTCCCCTATAAAATCAACCTATCACTCTAGGTGTCTTAACCTGATTAAAACTTAGTTTACAAACTTCTCAACAAACACCTATACAAGTTACTTGTCTTATCACAATGATTGTTTATAAGGGATTTTTTATCACACCAGTACTCAGTTGGACTAAAAAGTAATGAATGTATATGATTAAAGTATTCAAGGTGTTAACATGATAAAATTTTAAAAATAAATCAATTTAGACACCATATCTCATAAGACTATCCTCAACTATACCAAGTCACTACCTTAAGACAATTGGGCCTAATGACCAAGTAATCAAGTCAAAATCTTAAATACACCTCAAAAAAGCTATACAAGCATCCAAACCAGTGTATATATGTGTATCAAGGATGTTTCAACACCTAACTTGCATTCAATGACTCAATTTCACAAAATTCACTCAAAAATCCTCCCTCATTGTCTTGTCACTATCCCTCATAAAACTGACATTTCTTGCCTTCAGTGTGGTGATACAAGTCACATGTTGCACATATCCACTTGTCACATTCATGATTCCTATGACCTCATATTTTTTCAAATCTTATGCAAGACTAAGTTTGTTAGCAACTTGTTTAATCAATGAATTGCCCAAGTTATTAATTATTAGGTTATTTGTTTAGTTGATGACTAGGGTGGACACTCCTCCATCATTGGAATTCAAGACAAACTCGAGCATTGTTGATGAAATGCCATTTTCATAGGCACTCACTGAGGTATGTATATTCACTTATGATTTGAATTGTAATTTAGTACTTTTGTTTTAATAATTTTACTATATACTATGGCAAATATAAATTATATGCATGAATGTATTATGTATGTAGGGCTATCATATGACATTTGATAGTCTGATTCAGATGACTAATGCAATAGATCCTCATATTTCTTCATCATTTGACATGCCTATTCATTCAACTAATCTTGGCACTGACTTAGTTGAACATCAATGGAAAATTGAGAAAGACCATGAGATTGTTGGAAGTGCATGTTTAAATGATTTTTTTATTATAATTTAAAACGTGAGTTTCTTAAGTTGGTTTCATGTATATTTTTTAATTTTATAATATTTTTTATATTTGAATAGGTTCAACATCAAGTGAGCTATGATCATAGTACCTATAGTCAAACCTTAGAGAAATCCAAGGCATTCAGGATATCTCCATCTACAAGTAGGGCATCCCAGGGAGAGTCTTCTTCAAAGAAGGCAAAGAGAGGGAGACTTTTAATGATTAGGGTGTTGTAGATGATGCAATTTTTTGTATGCCTATATATAAATGTACACATTTTTGGCATTGTACATGTGTATATGATGTATTCACCCGACATTAGATACTATGTTGTTAGACATGATGTAATTTTTTGTATGCCTATATGACAATGCATGTATTATTGACATTATATGCCTATATATGGAATTCTTATTTTTTACATGAATATTTAATAAAACCAATTAAGCAAATCTTGTTTTAATCACTTGTTTTTAGAGTATTATGAATGATTGGTTTTAACTTGCATTCTTAAGGATTACAAATGTTATGAGATTGAGAATAACTTGTTAGGATAATTTTACAAATCAAACCCTTATAAGAAATAAATAATATCAACAATTGAATTTGAATTGTGTGTGTATGGTGATACATAGGTATGAAGGAGAAGTCTACAAAAGCATGATATTTAGCTTTGGTGATTTAGCTTGTTTAAGATATTGTGTATCATATCCAAGACTATGAAAAAGATATATACTATAGAGTGATTTACCTCTTTTTATCACATTCACTTGCTATGGTTTCATTTGAATCTTCTTTCGTAACCCTTTTTAACAAGCTACCCTATGTTTATTAGTTTGTGCTTCAACCCAAGCAAATAATATACATCTAGAATTTGTCTTTTGTCACTTTGTTTGGTGCAGATAGTTATGTTGTCTTTGCCCATGATAGGGACCTTCTCATTATATCCCATCATGACCTCTAATTTAATTGACTCATCTATGTGATTGAAGATGTCTTTGTTCCCACTCATGTGGTTGCTACAAGCACTATCCACATATTATATCTCTTTGTTACTTTACCCAGAAATGTTACATGTTATGAACAAGTTTTCAACTTTCTCATTCTTATTAAGTTCATCTCCTTGTGCATGGGATAAATTTGACTTTTGCATAATCAAATCATACTCTTACTTTCTACACTCACTAGCATAGTGTCTATACTTCTTGCGATAAAAACATTGGACATTATATTTATCATACCTTTGTGTATATCCTCCTTTTGAAGTGTTGTTGTTCTTTCTTACTCTTCCTTGTGAATCTTGATGGCTATGCCTTCCACCTTCTTGACTGTTGCAAGTTATTCCTCTTCCTCTATTATTTGATCATTTCCCCCTTCTTCTCATATTCACATTGGTATTGAATGTTTGCTCATTGGAGGAGGTGGCTGACCTATTCAACATTTTTTGTATGGGTTTACAAGGAACCCTTTAGCTCATCTATAATCATTTACCTCAAATACTTTGACTCTTCAATTGCAACTACTATAGGGTTATAAATCTGATTGGAAGGATCCTCAAGGCCTTTTCTATGATCCTATGATCTTCAATTGCATCACCACATATCTTAATTTGATTCACTATAATCATTTCCATTATGAATAAGTCATTGATATACTCATTATCATTTATTTGTATGGTCTCAAAGTCTCTTCTTAAAATCTACAATTTGGCAAGTTTTACCTTGTCACTCTCTTGATATAAATTTTATAGAATATCCTAAGCTTTCTTGGAATGGACAGTTGATGCTATCCTTGGAAATATTGAGTTAGCTAGTGCCATTTGAAATGGACATTCTTTTATGCTCAGCTTAATGCATTGAATGCTTCCATGTCTACAAATTCATTATAACCACCTTCTACAAACTCCCACAGTGCTTAACTATAAAATATTATCTTCATCTTAACACACCATAGGTAGATGCATGATAATAGGGGACAAAAGTGGGGTTTAAAGTGACATTTTTTGTTTGAAAATTATAATAGTTGAACTTGAATATTATGTTAAAGACACTTGGAAAAAGAATTTGAAAATAACATAAGAATATCAATTGTGTTATTTTGAATGTAGTGTCTAAATACATATTTTTTTTCAATACCCATATGATAAAAGTATGTGAAATAGAATCATTTATGATAATGGTTTGACCTTTTTTGTAAAAAGGCAAGAAAAATGTATGTGTACGGATACAATTTTATTGATTAAACAAATGTATTGATGTATGACATTTCATATATGCATAGATGAAATGTCGAAGATCAATTGAGATATTTTTTATTAGTTTTTTAATAGATATATATATTTTTAAATAATTTTACAAGTCAAGACAACTGAAAATTTAGAACTGCAAGTATACAAACACAATTTTTTGAAATTAACATCATGATTTTTTTTCAAATCATAGCCAATGATGCGTAGATCGATCATGTATAAGTTTTATAAATTTTTGATTAACGGTCAAAAAGTTATAAAAGTATTTGTAATGATATGTATATATTCCATAATGAGGTATGTTGTGTATAAATTAAGTAATAATTATAAAAAATAATTTAACATTAAAAATATATATATTCAAAAACTACGATTTCCCCTCTATAAACCCATATAATTTTTTTAAATAAAATTTTTGCCTAATTAGATGTGTCAACAAAGATGAAAAATACTTAAATTGATTCAAAACCAAGTAGGTTGCTCCATGGCTGGTTTCAGGCTAAGTTCGATACTTCCAAGCCCGTACCCAAAACAAATTTGGAGGGAAAATGTAGAAGGAAAGATTGAAATGTTGTAAAGGGTGTACGCCCTTTGCAAAGGGCATATGCTCTTTTGAAGACCAAAAAACTCTTTAAATATTTTTTTCTCTTTTGATTCGTGCATAAAAACAGGGCATGCATGCTTTTAGAAGTTTATTCTTCAATTAATATTCTAATGATTATTTTATTTTTGGAAAATTCTTGCAAGTGTTTAATAAATTATTATGAATAATTATGAATTTGAAGTATTAAGTATCTAAATGAGCCAAGATACATATGTATTTATAAAATATTTGAATTCAAATTAGGACCTTATGTGAAGTTTGGATTCCAATGAACATTCTAATGATTGCTTGATTACCTTAAAGTTATTGTTAATACTTAATAAATTAATATGAACAATAATATATTTTTTCAAGTATTTGGTGCCTAAAATGAATTATGGTACATGTGTATTTATAAAAGACTTGAATAGAAATTAGGACCCTAGATTGTTGCACATGCTGACATCTAACGATTGAAAAAGTTATTAAAAAAAAAGTAAGGGCAAGTGGCAGAAGGGCCCAAGCAAGCATGCCAATACCACACAATTACACTTCAGACATGTTTGGAGCATTTAGTTGCATACTCTAGACAAGGAGAGGATAATGGAAAAAAATACAAGGGAGAAGATGAAAATTGAAGGGCATTGATAGAAGTGAGGACCACTGAAAGTTAATTAATGTAGTAATAACACTTAATTTTGATCAATAATTGACGCATATAAAAACATCATAAAAATATCTAATTTAAAGCCTAATGAAAATATAATGGCCATTTTAAAGTGCATACAATAACCCAAATAAAAAATAGAACCAAAATTGATATTGTAAACTACATAAATTGTGATCAAGAAAGAGAAACTACCCACTTAGACAATAATATACTCAAAGAACGGATGACGTTAAAGTTTTCACAAACTCCTCAACAAATATCCATCATTATTGAAACTATCTCATAAATTATGACCAAGAAATAGGGGAAGGGGACTAGTAATTGTGTAGGGTTCAATGGTTCTGACCCCATAGTGAAGTGATTTCCTAATTATAATTAAAAAATTCCTATTTAATTATGTATTATACAAGAATGGATGACATTAAAGTTGTCACAAACTCTTCACCAAAATTTCAACAATATTGAAACTATCTCATAAATCATGATCAAGAAATAAAGCTAAGGGACCAATAATTAGGTGGGGTTCAATAATTGTGACCAGTAAAGTGATTTCCTAATTATAATTAATTTTTTTAATTTAATTATATATAAATATTTGTGTATTTTTGGTCAAAGTATCCTATACATCTAAATAAGAGTTTTATTATTTTTTGGATAAAAATTAAGAACTTATATTCAAATAATTTAGTGCATATTATAAATAATTAAATAACATATATATATATATATATATATATATATATATATATATATATATATATTAAAAATAATGTATATTTTATTCAAAAGTAGATACACTTTATAAAATATTATCCTTTTCATATATATTTTTAGATGTGAATAATTTGAAAACATAAACTTTATTAATTAAGTGAGAATTAAAAATTAAAAATTGTACATTCTAGTTGTAAGTTATAGTACATTGTGATCAGAAACAATAACAAACATCCCACATGGAGAATGCGTGGCGTTGAAGCTATCATTTAGTATTCGGAATATATGAAAAAATTACGTAATATATACATATAAACACACAGTAACCTTCGTATGTATATACACACACTTTTCTATAAAATTGGCTAACCATCCTTTGTGAGCATTGATATAAATAAAGTTGCCTCCACAATAACATTAAAATGGGGGTGAAAGATGTGTTCAAGCCAGGTCCATTGCATGTTCAAACCCTTACAGTACCAAATTCCGATGGGCTTCCAAAGCCCCTCATACTCGTTTTCCCCACCGAAAGAGGAGATTACCCTCCCCTGCTCTTCCAACACGGCTGGATGCTTTGCAATTCTTTTTACACTCAACTTCTTCAACATGTCGCCTCCCACGGATACATCACCATTGCCCCTCAGGTTCGTAACATACAAATATATATAACACAATGAAGATACATATACTCTATGTATATATTCAGTGATATACACGATGATGCATTTTTTAATGCAGATGTATTGTATAGCGGGTTGCGACGCGACGTCGGAGATAGAGAACGCCGTGGCGATCACCGACTGGCTGCCCGGGGGTCTTTCTCGCCATTTACCTCCACAAGTGCGGCCGGATTTCAACAAACTGGCAATAGCCGGTCACAGCCGCGGCGGCAAGGTGGCCTTCGCCGCGGCCATGGGGGCAGTAACGGCGCGGCCATCGACGCCCTACGTCGCCATTATCGGCGTCGACCCTGTCGACGGTACCAAGCCCGAAATTCCTACCGGCGAAGATCACTCCTTCCCTTTAAATATTCCGGCCTTGGTTATAGGCGCGCGTCTAGGCTCGGTTAATGCCGACTGGATTCCTTTTCCCTGCGCCCCCGCGGATACGAACCACGACCAATTTTTCCGTAAGTGCCGCGCTCCGGTGTACCATTTCGTGGCAACGGAGTACGGGCATATGGACTTTTTGAACGACGTTACGGACGGCCCGATAGGCAGGCTAACGTACTGCCTTTGCAAGAAAGGAGCGAAGAGGGAGGCCATGCGGAGTTTCAGTGCGGGGATTATCGTTGCCTTTCTCAACGCATGGCTGCACAATTCTACGGAGGAGTTGGAGAAGCTTTTGGAAGATCCTTCGCTGGCGCCTGTCCAGCTGGAGCCGCCAGAATATCGCCCCCTGGAAAAGAAGTTTGCCACAGCGTAGGGGTTGGGGTATCTAATTTCCAGCCCCTCAAGAGCAATTCTTCTCACGTATTTTGCAAAGAAATTTCTTCCGGTTTTATGGCTTGGCTTGGTTCGTATTTTAAGATGATTTTTTGAATATTGTTAGGATTTAGGATTTCTATATTGATAGATGGATGTAAACAATTATTATTTGTAGTATTGGGATTCTTTAATAATTTTAAAATAATATAAATATTTTTAATTTTTTTAAAATAATATGAATATTTTTTTAAATTTAATTTATAAATTTATTTTTATTTATAATTATTTTTATATTAATTTTTTAATTTATTTAAATATATTTTTTTATTTTAAAAAAATT
This sequence comes from Torreya grandis, assembly GCA_037957365.1. Lineage (NCBI taxonomy): Eukaryota > Viridiplantae > Streptophyta > Pinopsida > Cupressales > Taxaceae > Torreya > Torreya grandis. The sequence continues at coordinate 1,671,103 of JARHVA010002623.1, forward strand.
ATAATCTAAATTTTATAATAAAATATTTATAATTATATGTGTATAAATGTATATAGTTTTTATTATCATATTGTTTTATGGAACAGTGTTTTAGATATTGAAATGTAATATAATTACTTAAAAATATGCAGTTAAGTCCAATAAAATGTAAAATAGTAAAAAATAGATTTAATTGTCATCACAATTTTAGAAAGTAATAAACTGAAAAAGAAAGGGTTTAAAGAAATATCTTTATATTAAGGAATATAAAAATAGTTGTCACATTTTGTTATTAGAATCAAGGGTTTTACAACAAAATAATAAAAATCCAGATATCTGCTCCGATCTGAACATCTTCGCAAAACCATGAAGTTTCATATTTGGGTCCAACTTAGCACGACTTCTTCAGGGCCTTTGTTGTGATTAGAAATAATGGTAGAGATTGTAGGCCACATGGCTTGGCTTTTTATATTATCAAATTTCATAGAATATGTTTTATAATATTGATAACCTATTCTTTTTTGACATAAAGAATCTTCTATATCTATAATGAGCAATGCCCTCTTTATGGAGCGAACTGGAGACTCAAACACAAAATCTACTCTATAAAACTCACTAACTTTATTGTTTGACCACCATCACAAAGAAACAAATTTCATAAAATATTGAAAAAGGTTTAATCACAAACAAAAAGGGGTTTTGAATTTTCAAGTGGCACTAAATGGAGAAAAAGAGCATACACCTCTTACTATACTTATACTTACCTAGACACTCAAGATTCAAAGTCTATTTCGCTTTGATTGTCGACTATTGATCATTAAAAATGAATCGGGCTCTTCCTTTTAAAGTCAAAGCAAACACTGGTTGGGCATTAAAAAAAGAATATGATCTCTTACGCTGGGTCAACGGTAAATAACTTTATTTATTATACATGGTCCACGACGCTTTAAACTAGCAGTTGCCCTAAAGGTGCAAAGAAAGAGGAATTGTATTTTTTTAATTATATTTGATAAATATTCATATAATATGTTATATATTTATAATATATAATATTATTTACATTTTGTGTTCAATTGAAATGAAACAATGAAATAAAATAAATCATAATGCAAATTGACCACTGATTCTAATTAAAATATATTTGTAGAAACTAATCAGAAGATGACTCCTTGTAATAGGATTAAATTATATAATTGCGTTGTATATTGAATATTCTCCATGGATGTGTACAATATGTTTTACTTATAGATGTGTACAATATTCTATGCTTATAACATTTTAATTAAACAATAAAGAACAAGAAGAAATAAACTATATTCATTGATCTATTCAAACATGATATATTTGCCAATTTTTTCATCACGATCCTCCTATATTTCATTGAAAAAATAAAAAATATTAAAAATTAATGCCTAAATACTTTGTCAACTCATAATAACTCCATCAACATGTTTACACAGAATAATACTCCATGAACATGTTTTAAATTAATTTATAAGTTAAATAATAAAATCTGACCTAAAATACCATTTAAAAGGCCTCAAAACATTTTATTTTTTATCATACTTTACATGAAGACAAATTCAATTTATGATATTTCTTAATTTTTATAATTCCATAACAAAATAAACGTAAGCTTCGATAATCCATTGAACTAAGAGATCTAGGTGGTGATCAAGGTGACTTGAGAGTGGACAAGTTAATGCACGTGAATTGTGTATAATGGTTTATAAGAATGATTATGAATGTTATGTTTAAAAGCGAGTGTGCATAAGCATGTTAAGTTGGTAATAATATATAACTTAAAAAGATAAAGAACCCCAATAATTTATTGAGAGAATATTAATAATAATTGGTAACGAAATAAATGCATTGCCACTAAGATAATAATTGGCAATGATCATTAAAAATGAATCTGATCTTGCTTTTATAGTCAAAGCAAAGACTGGTTGAGCATTGAAAAAAGAATATAACCTCTTAACCTGGGTCATCGGTAAAGAACTTTATTTATTATACATGGTCCACTACGCCTTAGAAAAAAGGAAAAGTGTGGGGACCTGGGCATAACCTTTGCTGGCTGTGTCTGCCACTTTTATCATTTACAACTCATAAAATATGTTTTTCAGACACTTTACAAAGAGATGCCTGAAAAACATCGTCGTCAATAGGACGAAGATGACGATGATGAGACAGGAATAGGATCTAACTAAATAGGAAAAATGATGTTGGTGGGTGCATCAGATTTATGTTCAAAATGAATTTACATTCGGCTCACCACAGTGCATGCCACCGTGTTTTCATCATGACCTCTATATGGATGGATTATTGGTGGGGCAATCTGCTTTATTAAAGCAAAGAAAAAAATTTCTACAAAACTTCCACTAAACAGCTTAGAGGGACTTAACCGCAGATAATAACTACCTATAATGAAGATAATTATGAAAAGATTTGCATTTTGCGCTGAATATCTTTTTAATATATTGTTTATATATCCTTTCTCAAGATTGTGTCAACTACTTTTCAAACTTGCATTCTTTTTGCATTACAACTCTAGAATTATTGCCATGGACTAAACAAGGAAAAAGGTTGTCGGAGAAAATAACGTGCAAATATTAAATTTTGAAAGGTTTATTATAATTTAATATCTTAATTTAATTTTGATAATTTAAATAATTAAAATTTATTTATTGTATTCATTTTTTATATAAATTTTTAAAATTTATAATTTATTTATTAGGAATAAATATTATTAATGTTAATAAAATTAATTCTATGATTTATTTTAATATATCTATTTTGTCTTATTTTTATTTATATAATATGAATTAATATTATCAATGTTAAATAATGTAATTATAAGTTTTGATTAAAACTACTAATAATTTATTTATAGATTATAAATAAATATTATCAACACTAAACAATTTAATTAAATAATTATAATAAAATAACTCTCATTTAATTATTAAAAAATACATATCTTAACAACTAAATATCTATAAAATAATTTTTTTAAAACTCAATAAAAAATTATTAAATGACAAGACAAATTACTAAATGACCCTTATATTAAAATTAACCCTACATACATACATACATAGGTCTATCTTATGGTACTGACATTTTATCATATCCCACGTAAAAATATTAATACCAGAAAACAACCACTAATACCCTGCTTAAAAAAAAAGTAAATGCAAAATCGTATGGTGATTAACGTTACCACATAAACCCCTCATCAAGAATTCCCCCAATATCTAAAATGTATCATAAATTATGACTAATGAATGAATGAATGAAGGCTTTTAATAACGTCCACGAGACCGCTGCAGCGTATGGGACCCATCCATCGCACACATCCTCTTCAAAACGAGACCTCAGCGACAAAAACGTTCCCTACGTTCCCTGAACTTCCTTCTTGAGATCTTCCCTTCTGCTGTGAAGTTTGATCACGAGGTTCGCTGTATTAACCAGAGTTGTTGTTTCAAACAGGGTGTCCAGGTTGGCGATTTTCAAAGTTTCACCATAAATGTATCGGATGTCTTTGTATGCCTCGCACTCCAAGAGGAAGTGTCGTTCCATCTCTACCACGCATTTGTTGCAAAAAAGGCATATTCTCTCCTCCCAATCCTCTTTAGGAGTTAGCCATCTACCCGTTTCACACCTAAGATGATGAGAGCTCATCCTAAGTTGGGCAATCAACATTTTCGCTTTCCACTTAATGTCTGCTCCTATATAGGGTTTTTCTTCAAAATCCCCTATGGGGTTGAATTCTTTGAAGTAGTATTCATTTTTATGGCCCATTTGTTTTGTCCACATGATGCACTTGAATTTTTTTCTCACATATTTTTTTATTTCTTCATTAGTATTTGGGCACCCCTGCATGCTAATATCCCACCTCTTTACCCATTTGTCATTTTGCTATCTCTAACGGGTTGCCTTCAAAGGTAAAGGTATATTGTTTCTTTTTTCTTTTTAGAGAGAAGATCATTACTTTGGTTTTGCTTGTGTTCACCTGCATTCCAAACTCTTAGCAAAAAGTTTCAAGTGCTCTCAAATGTTCCCTCAAGCTGCTCGCTGTTTTGGCAATTAAAATGAGATCATCCGCATAAGAAAGTAGTTTTATAGCATACTCGCTAGTTGGATCCCCTCCCCACTATCCTTATTTAACCATTCTTCTAATTTATCAATGTACAGTCCAAATAAAATTGGTAAAAGTGGGCAGCCTTGTTTGACCCCTATATCGCTGTCAAAACACTCTGACATTCCATCACTAGTTCTGATTTTAGCCGTTACTTGCTCATATAATCTATGGACAGCAGCTCTGAGCTCATCCGGAACCCCCAGCACCTTCATCCTATCCTAAAGTTTGTCACGAGGAACCGTGTCAAAGGCTTTTTTGATAGTGCATTGTCCTCGTGTATTTTCTTGATGTAATCTTTCAGTTAAAAAATATTCAGCGACCAATCAAACAGAGGCTTAAATCGTGCCTTTTTAGTCGAGATTTTTCATGATTAAAGAAAATAACAGAAATAAATAAATACATGGGGAACACATCTGGGGTGAACGTTCTTCGTTTTGAGCAGGAACAGTGGATTTAGTTCGGGGAAATGCATTTCCAGATAAAATGAAGGAAATAAAATGAGGGTATTTGTCTCCATATGTTTAAATCATCCTCTCATCTTTACCTCACTCAAACTTAAACCTTGGAATGCGGAGTAGGAGAAATTAGAATGCATTCATTTGGGTGTGTTCCTTAGGAAATTAGGCAACCATTCACCGGAAAATATTTGGTAATAGATAATTAGGTTTGGACAAAGGTCTGAGACGTTGAGTATGTTTTAATTATTGGACGCTACTTTAAAATATATCTAAATTCTATAATTATATAATAAACTTTATATCTTTATATATATATATTATTATTAGTTTCAGATTTATTATATTACATTTTAAATTAACTTATTTTATAGTTACGGCTATACACATAAGAGCCCTCCTTACTCATGGGTTTTAGCATATTTTAATTAGGAATAAGATTATATAATTATAATTATTTATTATATAATTATTAGTTTCAGATTTATTATATTATATTTTAAATTAACTAAGTTTATTGATGAATATATTAGTATAAGTATATAATTTTTTGTGTTAAAAAATAAATATTTAGTATTTAATATTTGTTTAATATATTGTTAACAAGAGTTAAAAAAATTAATCATATTATAATATGTAAGATTTGAGTATTCGTATTTTAAAGGTCAAAATTTGATTATAAATTTAAAAAATATATATAATCATTTCTTATGATAAAATTGATTATATCTTAAAATGTTTAATGATTCAAAATTTCAAATTTTAATTATAAATAATTAATATGACATATTAAAATAAGTAAAATTTTTAAGGTTTAATATGATATCATGACAAATTTACATAATCACGAAATTAAGGTGTAGATTTTTCCTTAAATACATGTATTTTTATAACTTAAATTCTATTAAAGGACCAATTCAGACTTATCTATAATACATTCAAATAAAATATTTGTGGTGGATATGCACTGTTTATATTTTTTATTATTATATGAATTGTCTGCATTCCTTAATAAATCAAGACTATTCCTCACCAAACATATATGTGTTGTAGAATCAATTTGACCCATCATTTCCTTTTTAAGGGAGCATTTATAAAAATATTATTTATGGTTGTTAACTTAATTTTAAAATAAAACCAATAGAAATATTATTGATTAAGTCATAAAACATTTATATTACAATATAACTAAATAAGTTAGAACAAATAATTTATATTTATTAAATAACAATTTTTTATTATAATAATTGATAAAAACAATCTCATCCCTCCAACATACTCTACACCTTAAGACCAATTGTTAGTTAAATATACAAGAAATATTTGATGCATAGCCATTGAGCTTCCTACACATTTGTTGGCCCTGTAAATGGTTAGGTCCAAGACAATATTATAAAAGATAAAGTAAATTCAATGTAATAAAAGATATTTAGCATTTTAGAGATTTGTTTTTGAAAAATATATTATTAAAATTAAATATTTAAGGCTTTCACAATCTACACACACACACACACACATATATATATATATATATATATATATATGATTTTTTAATGATTGATATTTTGGATCACACTCTGTGATCCATCATTAAGAAAAATATATCCAAGAACAAAAAATTAAATATCTTTATATAAATTATTTTAGTGCGGTGTAATAATATCAAAAGGGACCCACTTCAATGTAACATAACCATTACAACATTTATTAAATATTGCATCAAGCATTTTTAAAATATTAAATACATATTGCCTAAAGTGTTTAATAAAATATTAATAATAGGCCTTCACGAATGACTCAAGCCTTAGTCATCATCCATATTCAAATTGTGCATGTACTTTCCAATTTCAATGGGTTCCCTTAAGTAGTGCTTATGATAATGATTTTCAATAGCAATTACCTTAGCGTCTTTGATGCAAATAGAGTGTTTTGTCTTACTAGAGTGTTATGCCAATGTCAATTTCTCATTCTTCTCAAGGTGGATGTTAACATCATGTTCCTTGATCTTTGATTGGATAGATCTACTTATTTATCCAATGTGAGGGAGTCTACAAAATACTCAACTCTATAAACACCATTCTTTTAACTCAATTCCAAGTGGTCTTTTACGAAGTTTAATGCTTTTCTTAACTTGTTTTTAAGAATAAAAAAGGTTTAATATTACTAAAATATATTGTTGACAAAAATTAATAATTAATTTAGAAGACACATTAAAATATATATGGTATTGAAGGTACAAGATAAAAGTAAATAAGATATTTGTGAAAAAGAATCTTATGATATTGAATTGTGTCATAAATTTACATAGAACTCGTCACCAAGAATCAACAACTAATAATCCAAATGAAAAATACAACAAGAATTGTATGGTATTGAAGCTACAAGATAAAAGTATATGAGATATTTTTAATCAAGAATCCTATAATATTGAAATTGTGTCATAGTCTACATGAAACGCGTGACTAAAAATACACTAATAATCCAAAAAAAATATATGGTATTAAAGTTGACCCACATGAAAAATGGGATAAAAAATTATACATCATTAAATCTCTATCATAAAGTAAGCTAAAATATTTATGATCAAGAATTTTATAGTATTGAAATTCTATCATAACCCACTTTGAATTTTTTTACCGAGAAACTACCACTAATAATCTATTAAAAATCAACAAATAATCCAAACAAAATAATGTGAACAAAAATTATATGATATTAAAGTTGACTCACATAAAAAATGGTACAAAAAATTTATACAACATTAAAAACCCTCTCATAAAGTAGGATAAAATATTTATGAAAAAAATTATATAGTATTGAAATTCTATCATGACTTTCTTAAAATTTTCAAAAAGGAAAACCATCATTCGGAGAAGGGGATGTGTAGTTGGGTGGGGTTCAATAATTGTGATCCCATAATAAAATGATTTTTTAATTATAATTATAATATTTTTATTTAATTATATATAAGTGTTTGTGTACTTTTGGTCAAAATAATATATTCATCTAAATAAAGGTATTATTATAATTTGAATAAATAATATAAAAATTACGAACTTATATTTATTATTTGAATAAACAATATAAAAATTATGAACAAATATTACAAATTTTTAGTACTTAATATTAATAATTAAACACCATAATTAAAAAATACATATCTTATTCAAAATTAAATACATTTTTACAAAATATTATATCTTTTTCATAGATTATTAGATGCCAAAACTTTCAAAATACTAATTTTTAGTTTGAATTATTCGCTCCAAGTTTTCAAAATTTGAAAATTTGGCTCTAATTTTTAGCTCCCAACTATTCAAATTTCAATCTTATGGCTCCAAATTATTCAAATTTCAATTTTTTTACTCCATACATGCATCTTTTATAATTAATTTAGGTTGATTTTCAAGATTTATTTAGTGCTTTGTCTAAACATTGGGTGGTATGTTGGAATAAGATACAAGCTAAACATTGGAGAAGTTATCAATAATGTTGATTCTATTTGCATGGGAAAACCTTGAGTCAACTTGGTTTCACTTGATTTTTTAGTTTATTAAACTAAAGTTTTCACTATCAAACTTAGGCTTGATGGTGTATCCAAATTTAATGGATGGAAGATTAGAAATGTGTGTTTGCTCAATTCTAAGTTGGAGATGAAAAACCAAAATCCATAAATTTTGGCTTTGATTGCAAATTCTCCAGGGCTAGAGTTATCTCTTGTAGATTTTTTTAGATGTGTGGGTAAAAGCATATGATGGATGCATGGAAAGAAGAACATCATTGTTGTTTCTCTTTTTTTTTTATAAGTTCATGGGAAGGCATGGTTACCTCAACCTTTATTGCTCCTTTAGGTAGGCATATTTTCTCTCCATCCCCTCCTAAAAAATCTTAGGTACTTGGCATTACATATATCGAGACATACCTAGCACGTTTGGTAGAAAAATGTTTTCTTCAGGTACCTGAAATTGACTATACTAAGATGTTTGCACCAGTTGTCAAAATGAACTCAATATAATTCACTCTCACTATTGCCACAACACATCACTGTGATATTCATCAGATGGATGTGAAGAGTACCTTTCTTTATGATGAACTCAAAAAATAAATGTACATGGAGCAAGCACAAGGATTTGTGGAATATTCTTTCTTATTTTAAAAACTTAAGAAATCTATATATGGTCTCAAACAAGCTCTTAGAGTATGGTATGCCAAGATGGGCTCCCTTATTCTTTCAGTTGGGTTTCCCAAATGCCATTCTAATCTAAATGCCCATATTTTACAATACGATGATTCAATGTTGATTCCAATTATCTATGTGGATAACCCATTAATCATAGGGAGTTATTCATTTACCATCATAGCAGTGAAAAATGCTTTGTCTAACAGGTTCTCAAAGACTGACTTGGACTTGTTGCATTACTTCCTAGGGATTGAAATTTCTCAGTTTGACTCCAAGATCACTATTTCACAATCCAAGTATGCTCTTAATTTACTTGAATGGTTTAACATGGTTTACTATAAGCCAACACCAACTCCTTTTCTATTTGGTGTGAAACTTGAGGCTTATTATCTATCTCCTTTGGTTGATACTACCTCGTATCAACAACTTGTTGGTAATCTCATCTATATTATGCACACTAGACCTAATATTTCATATAAAGTGGGCATGGTCTCCAGATTTATGTAGAAACCACATGAGTTGCACTAAAAATTAGTTAAGTAGATTATCCACTACATTTAGGGTATTCATAGTTTTGCGATTCACTATGGCATGGGCATTGACACTGACATAATTGGTTACATAGATTCAGATTTTTTTTTTAATTTTTTAAATTTTTATAAAAGGGGTAAAAAAAATATTAATAAGTAAAGAAAAGCATTACAAGAAGAACGGGGGGCAAAAACCCCCAGAAAAAAGTAGCAAAAATTGAAAAACTAGGCACATGCCCAACTAAACAATATTATGAACCTCCCTATCAGCCTCCAAAATTCTTTGCAAATCAGAATGCAACATCGGGGAGAGAGACCCCCAATCCTCAATGTTTCCACCATCCAAATGGTCAGATGTCCATTTAGCCAAAAGATTAATTGCCCTATTCCATTCTCACAGAATGTGAGCAAAAGTAATGCTATCCATAAGCGAGCAAATCTACAAAATCTGTTGCATAATCACAGATAGTTGCCAATTGACATCCACCACTTTCCTCTTAATGAGTAGGTTAATCAAGACTTGAGAGTCCGATTCACAGATAATCCTATGCCAATCTAATGCTTGGGCCTTCTCAAGGGCATAAAGAATGGCTTGGCCTTCCATCATGTTAATGGTTTGCAGCCCCTCAGGAATTGCAAAAAGAAAAATCACCGTACCTTCAGAATCCCTTCATATCCCTCCAGTACCTACGGGTCCCAAATTACCTTTGGGGGAACCATCCGTATTGATCTTGAGAATCCCACTAAGGGGCGTTGCCACTGACCAGTCCTGAGAATCTACTCCTTGACTTGCTTGCTCCTCCTGACACACGCTGACTTACCAGTTAACTGCTGGAATTCAAGTTGCGCCACCACCTGAGCGTCTTGTTTGGTCAAAGGAAGGCAGATCGCACTCTTTGCTTGGACGGTTTCCTAGATCATCCCCACCACTTTCTACCATACTTGTTGCACCATAATCCTCACCCTTCAAAAAATTTGCCTATTTCTCTCAAGCCAGATCTGTCAGAATAGAGAAATGGGGCCACCCAACCATATGTCCTGCAAGAAGGGCATCCTTGAGGGGGGTTCCCCCATTCCATTCCAGATTTCAACCACAGATTGAGCATGAAAACATGGGCACTGCCAAACATCCCACCAATAATGCAAGAGTTGCAAGGCAAAGGGGCAGTGCAAAAAAAGGTGTGCTGAATCCTCCTCAGCTGCTCCACACATAACACATACAGAAGGGCCTTGGAAACCTCTCTTCCAGATATTATCCCAGGTCAAGCACCTATTCCAAGCCAGCATCCAAGCAAAATAGTTGCATTTAGGCCATGTGAAATTATTCCAGACTTGTCTCCACCAATGCACTTCCCCCTGCCCAATCTCTGAAAAAGTAAAGCCTGATATCCAGATGAAACTATGTAAGCTCCCTTGGGATTGGGAGACCAAGCTAGATCATCCTCCTCCTGAAGAGGACTACAGTGACGCTTGGAAAGGATGCTCAACAACTCCTCATTCTCTTCTTGCGTCCCATTAATAGGCCAAGTTTTGGGAGCTTTCCAGTGAGCTACCTCCACCTATCCTTGTGTAATGTAAACTTTGAAGTCACTCACCCGAGACTAGCCAGCATCAAGGAATCTCTGACAAAGGTTCAACAAATTTGGAAACTAAGAAATGATGGGAGGGTAATTGTCCCAAGAGTCAGACCAAAAGAGAGCCTTGGATCCCTGTTTACAAATCCAGAATAAGCTATTCTTGATGAGAGCAGCCCCTTTTTTGAGAGTACCCCATATTGCCGAACCTTTCCCAATAAGCGAATAGCGAGGAATGTCCCTCTGAATGGTTTTAGAGTAGTAATTTTGTGAGATAATTTTAGCCCAAGCTTTGTCTTGTTCAGTGCACCATCGCCAGTAAAGTTTGGCTACCAAAGTAATACCATTTAAGTTCGTCTGCCTCAGACCAAGCCTACCATATTGTTTGGGGCTACAGACAATCTCCCATCTAATAATGCTCCATTTAGTGGAGTTCAGACTACTAGCCCATAAAAATTGTCTGGTAACTGAATCAAACTCAACGAATCCCATCGGGGCAACCTGGAGCATACACCTATAAATGGGTAAAGCCTGCACCACATATTGGATAAGTTAAACCCAGCCCATAAAGGATAACCACCTGTGTGTCCAATGATTCACTTTCATCCAAAATTTCTCCAAAATAGTCTGCCAAGATTCTTTGGATGTACGGCCAGTCGAGATAGGGATACCCAAGTAAATCAAGGGGGAGTCCCAATCTAAAAATGTAGAGTCCTCACGATCTACTGATGAATAGGGCCCAGAGTATTAAAGAAGAAGATGGATGACTTATCTTCATTGACCTTTTGTCTTGAGGCCGTTAGATAAACATCTAACACCTTGCGTAAATTAACAGCTTCAGTCATTATGGCCATGCCCATAAGGGCAGTGTCATCAATAAATTATAGGTGTGATTGCATCGGCAATTCCCCTCCCCATCTCCATCCTTGGATATGTCCTTGCTCTCTGTTCCTGTTGATCAACCTCCCCAAACCTTCGGCAAGGAGAAGGAAAAGGTATGGAGACAGAGGATCACCTTGTCGCAGCCCTCTTATAGCACCAAAAAGCTTCGTGTGTTCTCCATTGATAAGCATTGAGAAGGAAGCCAAGGAAATGCAGCTCATGACCCATTGAGTCCATTCATCCGCAAAGCCAAAATCACTAAGAACCTTCCACAGGAATGACCATTTGACCCTATCAAAGGCTTTGGCCATGTCCAATTTAATGAACATCGCCTTATCTTTTGAGCTGGCCATGGAGTGAATGGACTCAACAAAAATAACAATACCGTCCAGGATTTGCCTGCCTTCCACAAAACCACTCTACTCTTTTGAGATCACAACACTCAGCCCTCTTTTTAACCTATCTGTAATGATTTTAGATATAATTTTGTAAACAACATTGCAAAGGGATATAGGGCATAATTGACTTAGCCTATCAGCACCTTCGCATTTGGGTATGAGAGAAAGATAGGCCACATTTGAGCATTTATTTATTCTACTGAGATTCTTGGACAATAGCTAAAAGGTCAAGTTTGATGATATCCTAGAATTCTTGGTAGAATTCAGCTGGGAAGCCGTTAGGTCCAGCCGCTTTCCCTTTTTTCATCTAAATGATGGTTTCCTCAAGCTCTCCAAGTGTGATTGGTTTCATTAAATTTTCATTCATTTCATGCATCACCAATGACAGAATGCAAAAGAGAACCTGAGCTTCTTTTGGTGATTCCCCGTTAGCATCTTCCCTGAAGAGAGTAGAGAAGTACTGCACTACCTCCTCTAAAATTACTGAAAAGGAGTTAAGGTGCTCACCTCTTTCATTGACTAGGGCTGAAATAGAATTGCCATGTCTCTTGGCTTTAGACGAATTAAAGAAAAAAGATGTATTTCTGTCCCCCTCCTGGAGCCATTCGACTTGAGCTTTCTACTTCCAAAAAATTTCCTCCTGTAGCTCGCATTCCTCCAGGTCTTTCACAGCTTGTGTTTCTTCTTACAATAAGTCTTCAGCCAGTCCTTCTTCCCTTATTATTCTCATGATACCATCAAGCTTGGTTTGTGCAACAACCTTAGCATGGAAAATGTTCCCAAAACTTTGGTGATTCCACCGCTTGAGCTTGTACTTCACATATTGCAGTGTTTTGGCAAAAATGTACATTGTCGTAGTATGGGTAGGCCTACCCCAACACCACCAATTGGAAACACACTCATGTAGATATTGATCCCGCAACCACATGAGTTGAAATCTGAAGGAAGGAGAGTGTGGGTGATACTGTGAGACACTATTAAGCTTGATGGGCTAGTGGTCCGATCCTCTCCAATCCAAAATTTTAGACCTCGTAGACCATATACCTCCAACCCAAAAAGTTGAGACCAAAAAATGGTCAAGTCTCTCAGCAATGCAATGTTTCCCACTCCTGCGATTGTTCCAAGTAAACTGTCCATTATTGGGCATGACGTCAACTAAATTCAAAATTTCAATGTAGTTGTGCATTAGCAAAGTAGATGGGTCCAGCCTTGACGTGCCACCACTCTTTTCAGTCAAATCAAGAATAACATTAAAATCACCTACCATAATCCAAGGGTGGAAGGGGGCCAGGCTACGGACAAAACTTATGTGGCCCCATAAGGAGTTTTTACCCCACCAATCATTGGGAGCAAAGATATTGGAGAAGAGAATGACTTCCCCTATCTCAAAGCTAGAAGCAATCATAGTCATGGAGTACTTAGAAGTTAGCCAGCCTATGAGGCCAATCTTTCATGGGTTCCACAGACAAGCTAGTCCTCCTGAGTATTTGGTAGCACCAATGCATTGACATTCTCCTTGCCACCACAACTTGGGTGCAAGTCTGGACATGTCTTTAACTGAAAGCTTAGTCTCCTACAAGAAAATAACATCCGGCCTATGACTTTTAATCAATTTGTGAATATCATTTTGTCTGGGGCTATTGTTCAAACCCCTTACATTCCAAGATATTATAATCATTTCAGAGGGCTCAAAAAGTGTGCATCCAGAGTCTTTACTGACCCCGACTCCACCAAAGTCTCTCCCATTAGCTTGATCTTTTCCTGGTCCTTTTTTCTGCCAGGCTTGCCAGATTTCTCTCCCCCTCCTTTCTTAAGGTCTTTTTGCAGAAGTCCAAGATGATGAGAAGATTTATTGATTCTTGTTGCCCCTGGGTCCCCAGTTTTCCAAGTAAGGGGCATATTTCCATCTTCTTTAAGGGGAGCAATTGAGGAAGTCATTCCTTCCAAAATTATCAGCTGCTGGTCCATATCCATATGACAATCTCCAGCATCCTGTGCTTCAATTAAAGCCCCTGAAGCATTGGTCTCCTAAGCTAGTCCCTCAATCCCCTGGTCCAAAATCATCAACCCGAGATTCACCTCTTGCTGATTAAGGTCATCCAATATTTCAAATCTATTGAGCGAGTCATCTAATTGTCTTTCCTTCAAGGACCATTTTTGGCCTCTATTTCTATATCAGCCTTTAGCTGGCATAAAACCATTAGTTTCAGGCATCTCACCTAGAATCGGACCCCTTTCCTTGTCAGTACCAGAAGGAGTGCGAGTAGATTGAGTTAGCTGAGGTGCAGTGGATTTCGAGGTGGGACACCATCGCTGCAAATGCCCATAAGCATGACATAGATGACAAAAAAAGGGAGGGTTTCATAATCCAGTTGTTGTACCCATGAAAAAGGGCTCGCACTCATTTCAACAACATCTCGTAATGGCTTACTAAGATCAATCTCAACATAAATGCAGGCATAAGTCATTACCTTTTTCCCCAGGAGTGACATTGAGGAACCTACTGGCCTTCCCAGCAAGGATGCAAGCAATTGGAGCGTGTCTTCTCGGCAGCATTCCACCAGAAAGTGGGGTAGACGCACCCACATCAGGACACGGTTTGGTAGTTCCTTTGAAGGTATGAAATCGATATGCCAGCGCTTGATAAACAGTCCCACTTGATTATGGAAGTAAGGACCTCTAGAAAAAACTCATTGATAATCTATTATATAGGTAAAAGTGACCATGAAATAGCTATTGGCCAGCAATGTAATATCCATATCTCCTTTCAATGCCCACATCCTCTAAAGCCCATGCTTCCAAGAATAACAATGATTTCCTAAGCCCTAGAAACTTGCAGTATAGGGAGTGATTGGAATAGTATTCAATGTCTTCAGCAATCATTTCCATTGGTATAACTAGCTTGGGCCTCTCCTTACATCTTTCCAAACAGCTATTGACTTTTGGGATGCGCATACTTGGTTGCTCAAAATCAGCAAAAGAACCTAAACCTTATAAGAGTGGAGCCTTCTCACTGCTATGCACTCCCTAAGATGCCTGGGATGCCTGTTGTAGTCTAAGCGCTTCCCTATAGCTGCACCCTACTTTCTTCCCTATCGTGCTCTACCCTGTCGCGCCCTCCTGCTTGCCTTCATCCATCACACTCCACATAGATTCAGATTTTACTGGTGATATTCAAAATCATAATTCTACTTTGGTATACAATTTATCCCTCAATTCAAGTCTAATTAGTTGGTCAAGCAAGAAACATAATGCTATTACTTTATCTTCTATAGAGGCAGAATATAAAAGAGATGTTAATGCTACCACTGAGACTATTTAGATTTAGAGGATTCTCACGGAGTTTGGCATCCAATTTTGATGACCAAAAATCATCTTCTGAGATAACCAAATCAAAATCTATATCTACAGGAATCTGGTCCTCTATTAATGGAATACACATATTGATATTCACATGCATTTCATTTGAGAACTCATCCTTGAGCAAGTCATTGATCTCTGATACATCTAGACAATGAGGAAAATTACTGATATATTCACCAAACCCTTCATTGAGAGTAAGTATCTTCATTTTCAAGCTCTTCTTGGGGTTGAGGCAACTCCAACATCTACCTCTAAGGGGCATTTTATTGTACTTGGGTACCTCATTGGGCCTTTGTGCTGGGACCCAATTCTACTACCCACCTAAATTAAGATTAATGGTGGTATTAATGTAGGTTTTTATTTTATTTAATAGTTTTTACCTACATATGTTTATTTAATTTACTTAGGTGTCTTTTTAGGTCATTGTGAAAGATAATCCCACATTCATGAAGAAGTGAGGACATGTTTATCTTTCACTTATATAATGTACATTCCTAAAGATTTTATGGCTAATGATGCTAATTCTAATATTGTAATCTTTTGATTGTTGAGTAATAATCTTCTTTTGGTTCATGTTTGATTTTGCTACTATATAAAGGTAATTTATTCATACATTCAACTCTATCTAGTAGATCCTCGATTGTGGCCCACTCTGACACCCTTCAATGTTTATTAATGATATGTATGCTTTTTATTATGTCCTTTAATTTTGTATTAATGATATGTAGGATTTTAATTATATCCTTTGTGTACATTTTTTCATATCACATTTAAAACAATGGATGCAAATGTACCTAACTATTGGTCCCATTCTTGTAAATAATTAGATTTATAACACTTCATTGGATCACTTTTTATTTTTGTTCCATGTGATTGATGTCCACCAATTTTTTTATTTTTTATTTTGGTTTATTTAACATAAAAAATAACCTCATTTCCCTTATATGCATACAAAGTTAGTTGCAAATATATTAATAAAAATATTAGTAACTATCACTTTCCCAAAGGTGCAAGTTACCACTTGATGTTTTGGTAAAATAAGGTTTTGTAAAGTGAAAAAATGTAAATTGACAATTATAATTCACTCTAAACCTATAGATAGTGACTTCATTTGAAATTTTATGCGTATAACATAAATCAATAATAATTTTATATTTTTGGTGGAGGTGTGGTGGCCCCAAAGGTGCAAGTTACCACTTGATGTTTTGGTGCAAGTTATAAAAATTTAGAATGCATGATTGTAATCCAACAACTACACCTATGGAAGTTGGGATGAAACTCTCAACTAAAATTGATTCACCATTAGTCAATGAAGCAATGTATCATAATTAGGAGGTAGTTTGATTTATATTATTACTACTAGACTAGGTTTATGTTTTGTAATGAGTTATCTTTATTGCTTCATGGCTAAACCACATGAAGAACATTGTCAAGATGCAGAATGATTTCTTAGATATGTCAAAGGCACTCTTAACTTTGGCATTTTATATAAGAAATATATTAATTTTAAATTAATAGAGTATATTAATTTTAAGTTAATAGAGTATATTAATTTTAAGTTAATAGAGAATAACAAACCACACCTATTTATATATATTATTCTAGTAAAGTACAATGATATCAAAAGGGATCCACTTCAATGGAAATTACATGCAAAATAGCCATTACAACATTTATTAAATATTGCATCAAGTATTTTTAAAACATTAAATACATGTCCCCTAAAGTGTTTAATATTTTTTAAAATATTAATAATAGGCCTTCACGAATGACTCAAGTCTAAGCCATCATCTATTACAAATTACACATGTACTTTCCAATTTCAATGGGTTCCCTCAAGTAGTGCTTATGATAATGATTTTGAATAGTAATTACCTTGTAATGGGTATGTGCATGGAGTTGGGGGATAATTATGTGGACATTTTAGGTAGCACGGTCATGTTATTAAATAATGTGACCATGTTATTTAATTAACATGATTGCATTATTTAATTAACTTGATCGTGTTATTTAAATTTTGGCTTGATAATTACCGAGCCATATCACATACGCATTATTGATAAAACAATAATGCATACGCATTTTATAAATTAAAATAATTCGTATGTATTGTATAAAATGTACATGTTATATAGTGTATTATATAATGCACACATGTTTCTTTGTTATAATACCAAAACCATCTCCACGAGCATGTGGGAGTTGCACGTGAAGCCAAGTTTGGCATTAATCTGATATTTACTAGTCTAAATGTTAAGTATAAGTAAAAATATAAATGTAAACTTATACTTTAAATTTATTTTTGTAAATATAATACATTAGGGTCACTTAACATCTGATAGAGTTGGTCTCATAATTGCATGCCTTACAATGTGAAAAATAGTTTTTCAAAATCCAATCAAGTCAGTAATTAGGCATTTCTACGGTCTACGTATTAAACACAGGGATTTTAGGACATAATTTTACAATTGATATCCATTTTTGGTAAACATATAGTCACTTTTTAGGTTTTTGTGCCTTCTAGATTGATTCTTGGAATTTCTAGGAGTCTTAGGTTTGTCAAAATTGAGGTTTACAAACCACTCACTTTGAAATTAATGTAAAGTGGTGTGATTGGGGTAGCATAGGTCACATTGATGAGCTTCACACATCAAACCACCACTTTGTGTTAATTTTACTTGATCATCATCCCTCCCTCATCCTTGATCACTTCCTACTCATACCTCATCACCCCCAATCACTCTCTCATCATTATTCATTGTCCCTAATCACTCCCTCATTAACCCTCACTATCCCTAGTCATCTCTAATCACTCCTTCATGATCCCTGATTAATCCCTCATTGACCATCATTATTCTTCATCATCCCTAATAACTCACTCTTTGTCCCTCCTTATCCCTCATTGACACTCACCATCCTTCATCATCTTTAATCACTCCCTCATCATCCCTAATCACTTCCTCATTGGCTCTCACCATCCCTCACCATCCCTAACCACTCCCTCATTGGCCTTTACCATCCCTAATCACTCCATCCTCATCCTCCATAATCTCTAATCACTCCCTTATTTACCCTCACCATTCCTCATCATTTATAATCACTCCCTCATTTCCCCTCACCATCCCTCATGATGCAGAGCCCTATTGCATACTCTATTTGTCCAAGCTCTTTACTAATATCCACGTAACTTTTACTTTGTCTTTTCTTGCTTGATGTCTATCTTTAGACCCTATATACATTTCAAATTCACATATACATTTTACTCATTTCATATATTCTCCACCATTATTTGGATGGTCTCACTAAACTCTTCATTCTATTCTCCTTACTCAATGGATTCAATCTCTCTTACTTTGAGACTATCCCCCTTACTAGTATTTATGCTTTATAACAACTTGGATTAAATATGGTATCTATTTCCTTAGGATTTAATAGGGCTCTGACAAACTTCCTTTTACTCCTTTGAGTTCTCTCTAACTTCTTCTCAACCCTACTTAACTTTTCAACACAATCCTCATATCATACACTACCTTTTACTATATCATAGACTCTTCTTGTATGGACTCAAATCATCAAATAAACCTCATTTATGGATACCTTGTAACATATCCCATATATTCACAAATTTATAGGCTTTATTTCAACTATTTGATAACTTCTTTTGGCCTTTCTACTCTCAGATTAGGTCTTTAGGTTTCCTTCTACCCTGTCTACCACACAATCCTCCCCCTTTCATACTTATCCATACTTACACAAATTAAAAACACTATATTATCTTTTTTCATTTTGAACTAAAAAATTTAACCAAATTTCATGAATTATTGATGGTTACAACTCCTAAAAAATCACTTTGAAAGTAAAAACCCTAATATAGGGTTTGGACTAGTTTTATAGACTTAAGAAGGGTCAAAATGAGATTTCAATATTATAAATGTGTTTATAATGAATTTAACTATTTTATTATGTATGATTTAACCCTATGCATGTTTTACAAGTTTTATATTTCAATTTTTAAGCTACATTAGATTGACTTAACCAAATTTGAATAGATTATGTACTCAGTCATAGGTCTATAGTAATCTAAGAAGAGGTTATTTGTTCTAAGTCATTATAAAAAGGGTTATAAATCAACATGAAGGTTGAAACGCATAATGTTTACACACTTAAAAAAATCAATGCCTTCCATCTATAACACTCAATTTTCCAATTTTCATGAGATACCACTTTGATTGTGTTAAGTTTCTTGATGACTATAGGACTATGTTAGTTTTATTTCTGCTCATCCAAGTATATGAAAGATACTTGAAATACTATAAGAATTTATGATCATATGATAATAAAATCTCCAAAATATTCATTTGAATATTCACTCTAATACATGCATATACCTTCTCATGTAGATGTATACTCAGAACTTTTGCTCATAGTAGACAAGGTTGTGTTGTTTAGCACAGAATGTCCCTAGCAGAATAAAAAAATAAAATGTTTAAAATAATATTAAGGAATTTTTATCTAAATTTACTAATTATTCATACATTCAAAAATCCCACCAAATAGAATCTCCTCTTTTACAAGACTTTGACCTTCACTTCGATTTCAAGGCACAGTTTGTAAAAGCACGGGGTATACAGTTTGTAATTTGAACATTAAAAAAATTTGAAACTAAAATGAAAAATTCTATAATAACCATCAAATGAAATGTGTTTTTAACTTACCACTCACACCAATATCATAAATAACTTGTTACTAATCATGTTTCACAATCATGCACACTGTCAACTATCTTTGCACATATTCAAGAAGATGTAGGGTCTATTTGCTTTCATGTTCAAAAATAATCAAAACTTGTCTTTATTAACTTGTTTAGGGTTATTTATATTCATAATTTTGAATACAACCCCCTCCAACTCTCTTGAATCTGACTCTAAATACAAAATAAGACATGGGCAAGACTCTTATTACCAAAAAACCATCAACATAATTCTAACTTCTTTTGTATGTTGAGAGTGTCCTCAACTAACTCAAATACTAACATATATATCAAATATGAGTTTAGGTATATGTGTTATAACATCCTAAAAGTCTTGCTAAACCACACCAAATTCAATATTGGACTTCTTGAAACAAGATTGAAGTCTCTATGAAAGTTCAAAAATTCAAATGAAAGATTTGGCAGGAAAGTCAAATACAACTCTAATTCAAAATTGACATAAAAATAGAAACTTATAAAGACTCCTACATACTTCTTATGACCTTGAACACCTTATAAAGACTCAAAGCATGTAAACTATATCACTATTTATATTGGGTAGTGATGCTCCTACATCACCTCATCATCCCTAATCACTGTTTCATCATACCTCATCATCTCTAATCACTCATTCCTCATCCCTCATCTCCCCTAATCACTCCCTCATTAATATTCACCATCACTCATCATCCCTAATCACTCCCTTATCCTCTCTAATCACTTCCTCATTGACCCTCACCATCCTTCATCATCCCTATTGACTCCCTCATCATCTCTACTCAATTCTTCCTCATCCCTCCTCATCCTTAATCAATACATCTAATACATTGATGGTGGTATTTTGTTGGGGTTTAACAATGTTAGGGGCTACAAGTGGAGAGTTGAGTGATATCATAAAATATAAGACATAGTGATCAAAATAATGTGGAGGCAAATTTGAAACATAAATATTTAACACCTATGAAAAAATATGGGCTTACTAAAAATGATGTAATTCACAATTGAAAATCCACCAGAAAAAGAGAAGTAAGTAAAACCATCATACCACCAAAAATGGGTAATAAATACATGAGGATCACCAAGCTATGAAATTACCTAAAACCAATCAATGGCTTTCCATATGAGGACATTTTATGATTTGAATAATTATATTTAAGTCCTTCTATTTGTATGAATATTGATTGAGTCATCATACCCGAGAGTGGAAAATAATTTTAAAATGATTAGAACAAGTATTCCAAGATTGGAAAGTGGTGCTTAATTCATAACTTCAATATTCAATCCAATGAAGAGTGTTACACTATGATATATCTACTTACACATCTTGAGAAGTGGGTACAAGTTATCTATCACTATAAAAAGTAAATTAGATAATATATTATGAACCCAATGATATGGTTAGTACTAAAAATATCTCTACTTCCCCCAATAAGAAATTATATGAATTAAAAATATTGTTTCATTAATAAATGTAGATCAATGGTGAGACAATTCACTTCATCATGTATAATGGAAGTCAAAAGAATTTAATTTCTCCTAAATCATATTTTCAAAAATTTAACTTGAATTTATACATCATTCATAACCATACGGTAGTGTATGGTCTAGTGTAGGCCTTGAGAAATGGATCACCTAGTAGTGTCACTTGGTGTACAAAATCAAACTTTTTAAAGATGCAATACTTTGTGACAGCTCACCATTATAGGTGTGTGATGTCTTACATGTGGTCAATCATGTATTTACCATTGACATGTTGTCTATGAAATAAATCTTTGAAATTTTGTGATAGATTGTCATGATCTGAAATACCATATATTGTAGTTAGTTCATAAGCTTTCAGTCATTAGTGCCAGGAAGTGCAAGAATATTGTCAGTTCTAGTAAGAAGTATATTCCTAATGGTAAGAAGTAAATGTTTAATGACATCCTTATGTCACCATATCATAGTGTGATTTATCCAACAATAACAAAGACAAAATAATTGAACCATAAACTAGATGAATACAAGGATATCTTTCAGTCATCTAAATAAGTTCCTATATACTATACACTAAATAATACTATTGATTTGATCCCTTAACTACATCTACCTAAAACCTATTTATACAACATATCATTTCTAGAGAATGAATAGATCAAGTGGTAGATCTATGAAATCATGGATAATGGACACATCATGCCCAAATCAATGCCTTGCAAAAACCCAATTGTGTTTGTGCCAAAGTTGTGAATCAATTAAAAAAATCTTAAAAAGATTAAAGTGAAGAATTTTTATCCTCATTTAATTATTAAGGTATTTTTCTGCCATATCCATAGTGTAGAAATATTTTCCAAAATTGATCTTAAGTTTGGGTATCATCTTATTCATGTTAAACCTCTAGGCATTTATAATATAATATTAAAAACAAAGGAATAATTGATTGACTAGTTGGTTATGCCTTTTAGGTTAACTCATATAACGAATCCATTCATTTCAAGATGTTGAAAAACATCCTTGGGCCCTTTACCTATGTAATTTTTAAAATCTACCTTGATGACATCTTAATCTTTAGAAAATATGTGATGAACATCTACACCATGTTGAACTAGTGTTTCACATTTTTTAGAAACATATTTTTGTGATAACATGAATAAATGTTCATTTTACATTCAAGAGATAAAATATTTGGGACACATTACACACACAAGGAGTGCATGTGTGAACCTCACCAAGATTCAACTCAAACCGGAATGGGAAACACTAAATAACTTTGTATCTGATTCAAATATTCTCAGAATGAGAAAATTATACAAGAGATTTGTGTTTAATTTTTGTCTTTTGAACCAAACCACCAAAGTTGAAGCTGAATAAAGTTTTATTTAGTCAATTGCACAACAAAGATAATTCTATGAACTAAAATTTAAACTCTATTTTGTATTAATACTTATGCTACTTGACTATAAATTTAGAAGATCATCCAATTCATTCAGTAATAAAATTGACTATCACAAATGGGTATTGAGAACACAAGTCCTAGAAACGAGTTAATTTATATTATAATGGATTAAATAACATATGATTGGAATCAAATATATCTTTAGATTATATACTTACGCTAGATGATGAGGGAGTAATTAGGGATGGTAAGGGATGGTGAGAGTCAATGATGGAGTCATGAAGGATGATGAGGGATGGTGAAGATCAATGAGGGTGTGATTAGTGATGATGAAGGATGAAGAAAGACTAATTAGGTATTATAAGGGATGAAAAGTGAGTGATTAGGGATGATGAAGGATGATGATAATAAAAGGAGGAGTGAATAAGGATGATAAGCCCAAGTGATTAGAGATGATGAGAGATAATTAAGTTCAATGAAGGAGTGATTAGGTATGAGGAGGGAGAGAATAGGGATGAGTAAGCGATTAGGTATGATGAGGGATGAGCAAAGAGTGATCATGGATGATGAAGGATGGGGAGGGAGTGATTAGGGATGATGAGGGATAGTGAGGGTCATTGGAGGAGTGATTATGGATGATAAGGGAATGATTAGAGATGACTAGGGATAATGAGGGTTAATGAGGGAGTGATTAGGGATAATGAGGATTGATGAGATAGTGATTAGGGGTAATGAGGGATGAGTAGGAAGTGATCAAGGATGAGAGAGAGATGATGATCAAGTGAAATTAACAAGTAATGTGTTTGTTTAATGTGTGCAGGTCATCAATGTGACCTATACTACCCCAATAACACCACTTTACATCAATTTCAAAGTGAGTGGTTTGAAAAATTTAATTTAGACAAACTTAAAACTCTTAAAAATGCTAGGAATCAATCTAGAAGGCACAAAAACCTAAAAAATGACTATATATTTACCAAAAATGGATATCAATTTCAAAAGTTATGTCTTAAAATCCCTAAGTTTAATACTTAGACTGTGAATATGCCTAAGTATTGACCTGATTAGATTTTGAAAAACTATTTTCCACATTATAAGGTATGCAACTGTGAGACCAATTCTATTAGATGCTGAGTGACCCTAATTTATTATATTTACTTATACACTATATAACATGTGCATTTTATTTGAATTTATAATAACATGTATACATTATTTGAATTTAAATTAAAAATTGAGCCTTTAGGCTCAAAAATGGCTTGGACTGCTAAGCCAAAGGCTTGTGACTATGCATCTACAACCAAGACCGAGAGTTTTGAAAAAAACCAACAAATTTCAACTTCAATCACTAAATACACTATCGATTTCAACATAAAAATTTGAAAAATTATTACCGTCACAATGATCACGTTCTTCTCTTTCTAAATATATGATTTTTGTAATTTTTGGACAATTTTAAGGGTTCAAACTATATTTATTTCTAACTACACTTTTTTTAGGCCACTACATGCTGCACCTATATATGCCTATTCATGTTTATCTAATTTGTTTTTTGTTGATCCAATTGCAAAATGAATCATATGGTAATAAATTAGGCCTAATTCTACACATTCAAAAAAATCAATTTTTTTTGAGGTAGTTAGGCTGGGCCGCATGGCTGGCTATCTATTTTTTGGTCAATTTTTAGGATCTACTTAATTTTAAAATTAGTTAAAAATATATAAAAAAAGTTCGTAACACAGTAGAAGATTTTATCTAAATATTCACCAAAGGGTTTCAAACAATATTTAACAATACTAAAAAAATAGTGGGCCACACGACCATCTATCTACTATGCTTTCTTAAAAAATAGGAGGTCCTCTTCAAATTCTTCATGTTTGACTTATTTATACTCAACATTTTTTCAAAAAAATAGTTTTTTGGAAACTAGACTCGAAATGCTACAATTCATGTTTTTATACCATCTTCAAATTTTGAGTTTAGCCATCTCAAATTATTTGTAGAAGTTCACATTCCTAAAATTTCATAAAAATTATGTCCACGGATAGGCCCTTTTTTGTCCCCCAATTTAGTGCACTTACCCTAATCTTTGATGCGAATAGAGAATTTTGTTTGACTGGAGTATTATTTAAAATCAAAAATATATATTCACTACAAATTACTAATATATATATATATATATATATATATATATATATATATATATATATATATATTCACAATTCACTGTAGTTTTGTTTTTATATATTTATAATACTAATTTACAGTGAATTGTGAATATATATATATATATATATATATATATATATATATATATATATATATATATATATATATATATATATATATATATATTCACAATTCACTGTAAATTAGTATTATAAATATATAAAAACAAAACTATATATATAACATAAACAAAATCTTTCAAAACACCCAAAATTGCACCCATACTTATCACCTTTTATAAGACTAATTTAAAGTGAGATTGGAATTTGGTCTCATAAAACTATATATAATTTATAAATCTAATTTGCAAGGAATATATATTATAGTGAATGGTTTTATATATTCATAATACTAATTTATAGTTTGAATTGAGATGGGTAATTTATACTTAGATGAATTTATATATATTTATAATTCAAATTTGCAAGGAATATATACTATAGTGAGTGGTTTTATATATTCATAATACTAATTTAAAGTGAGAATTGAGATTAGTAATTTACACTTAGATTGGCTTATATATAGTTATGATTGTAATTTGTAGAGAATATATTAATTTATATATTAAAGTGAGCAATTTTATATATTTTATAATACTAATTTATAGTGAAAATTGAGATTGGTAATTTACACTCAAATTGGTCTCATAATATATATATATATCCCTTACAAATGTAAATTAGTAATATAAATATATATTAAAATTAAAAATATATATTCACAATTTCAAAGTCAAATCAAAATACCCATAAATTATAATATGTAAGACTATATCCATAATCCTCTGCAGATGCAAATTTGTATTATCATAAATTTCTAAACCCTAGTTACCCTACATAACTACTTTCCAAAATTCCATGCCACCAAATTGCCAATGACCATCATGTTATCATAATACTTCATTAAATCCTTTTCATTTATTTGCTTAAGAAATTAGGGAGTTCAGTTACTAGTACTTACCTGAATCCATAGAGTGCAAATTGCAAATTTATAATCAATCTCTAAAGACTAAACAACCTTTCACGTTGACACCACAAATCCAACTAGTTCAAAGTTTGAACTTCAATGGATAAACAACCTTGCATTTATATAACAAAAATAATGCCTTCTACCCTTCATGAATCACCTTGTGAATTTTTTAGCAAAAATCCAATCGAAAGTCTAAACATGAAACTAAGTCTCTAAGCCCATGCTCAGAGTAGCCTAAGCCAAAACCATAACCCACACCCACCACCATTATTAATTTCAATGTGTTGGTAGCTCGCATTCGAAATGGTAGCCACATGACATAGCATATTCATGATAATTTGGCAAAGGCTTACTATAAATTGTAAATGCAATGCAATTAATGCATTAAAATAAATTTAACCTCCATCGACGTCGATTACAAGTAGTAGAATGCATTAGCAATTTAGCTAACCAAATGATAAGTTATAAACTTGTAACTACAAGTTTTGGTAGAATGCATTCACCGATGTTTTTAAAATAAGTTAAAGTTTTAGCGGAAATGTGGGACTGGAAATTTCATGTCACATAAATGTCGTTAATGGAATTTCGTGGGGCTAGGAGTGGGTAGTTTTCACTTGTTAACTTGTTTGTCCATTTACCTTCTTGAGTGTAAATTACCATTTACCAATCTTGATTCTCACTATATATATATATATATATATATATATATATATATATATATATATATATATATATATATATATATAAAGGAAAATTGGTCTCATAAAAATGAAACAATACAACTCATTTATTGTTATTGTAAGGCAAAGTGTATATTTATTACATCAAATTCTAATTTTAATTTTATTTTTTTTCATTGAGTGGGTATAAATTTTGAGAAAATGGCTTCTATTGGTTGTCCTAAGAAGGATAAAAGATAACTATCACTTGTTGATGCATTTCGTATCCTTCGAGATTTAATCAACAATCCCAGTCTAGAAATGAAGATTTTGATGTTCATCTGCATGAATAAAACTATAAATCAGATGGAGAATAGATTTAGGAAGAGGAACACACATCAAAGAAACATGGAAGAACATTGAAGTCCAAATGGAAAATAAGATTTCCATGGGTTTATGCTATAAAAGATTGCAATGATGTTGAACGGATAAAATGTTCTTGGTGTGTAAAATATAAGAGAGAAACTCCATTTGATAAATATGGGAATACCACCCTTCAAGTCATTGGCCTAAGAATACATGTAGAATTAGAGCTTCATAAAATTGCTTTCCAACTTTTAGAGGTAGAAAACAAGCGAAATAGTATTCGAATTACCAAATATGTATAACTAATGACAGACGCTAAAAAAAGAGAATCATATCTATGATAGAAAATATGTATTTTATTACCATACATAATTTACCTTTAAAAATATATAAATGAATTTATAATTTGAATAGTTATAAATACACTCCACACATTCCTCTAACAAATGAATACTCTACACATTTTGGCTTTGATTGAAGAAAATAACACAAATAAATAAATACATGGGGAACATATCTGGCATAAACGTTCTTCATTTTTAGCAGGAATAGTGGATTTAGTTTGAGGAAATGCATTTATAGATAAAATGAAGGAAATAAAATGAGTGTATTTGCTTTTTCCCACTTTCCAAACAAACACAATTTAAGATGATAATTTAGGTTTAATTTCTTTTAAAAGCCCAAAAGAAATTAGGCATTCTTTACAATGAAGTCCTGACAAGGTGATGTAGGAGCATCAAGGACAGACAAAAATGTTTGAATGGATCTTCAAGGTGTTTAGGTGTCCTAGGAGTGTTGGACAAGTTTTCCCTCCAAAAATTTGTTCATTCAAATATTCAAATGTTTGTAATTTGCAAGGAGGCATTAATAAGGTTAAAAAACAATTGTATTAAGGCCAAGATTGTACGATATATGCATCCAAACTAAATTTAAAGATCATATTTTATGTGATCTCAGGTTGTTTGGATGTGATCTAGGGTAGTTAGCATCTTGTTTGGTTTGGAAAGTGGTTAACTCCAATTTTAGAGTTTGTTGTAAAGGTCTAAAATGGATATTTAGGTGTTTGAATTAGGATTTTTGGTTTTGGTGAGTGATTATTTCACCATAAAAAAATGTAATATTGTGTTTTATATGTGAAATGAGAAGATAGAGCATTGAAGAGATGAAAATTGGAGTTTTTGCTTGTTTTCACTCAATACTATGACTGCAGGAAATAGGGGCAACAAGGTACAGATGGATATAGGGTCCATCCATTCATTATGAGTGATTAGATAGCTATAGGAGCTTTAAAAAATAACAATGTAATTTATTTTGTGTCTTAACTCCTCTTGGTTCACCTTGTGGGCTCATTTGAAGGTCTACTAGGTCCAAACTAGGGCTTCACTGTTCTCAAAGAATGGTATAGTGAAAAATCCTAATTCTTTGTGATCTCATTTTTATCTATGGGTAGGACTACTGTTCAAAATTTTTGGGTCTAAATCAAAGGTTAAGATCATTTTCTAAGAATTGTCCATATTTTAGCCCTTGTAGGCCTGAGAGGACTGAGATAGAGGTCTTTTGTCATGATTTTGAATAAAGAGTGGCTATCTTTATTATTGAATAGTCTTATCATGTCATTTAAGACTAGTTTGATGAATATTAACCCTTGAATTCCCCCATCCTCTCTATACCCTCCTAAACAAGGCACTTGGATGCCTAATTAAGTTTGTACCATATCTTGATACTTGCATTCCATACAAAGGAATCTCAACTGATCTTCACATATGTTTTGCATATC
Source organism: Torreya grandis (assembly GCA_037957365.1). Classification (NCBI taxonomy): domain Eukaryota; kingdom Viridiplantae; phylum Streptophyta; class Pinopsida; order Cupressales; family Taxaceae; genus Torreya; species Torreya grandis. The sequence continues at coordinate 1,700,233 of JARHVA010002623.1, forward strand.
CCAATTGGGTATCCAAATTGTGCTTTTTTTTTGGTGAGATCATGAGTGTAAGGGAAAATTTGGGGAAAAGTAAGTCAAAACAGGGCTACAAGCCCATAACACTATCAACAAGGCAAGTATGGTCTCATGGCTTATTGCACTCATTTTGATCATTCAAAAGTCTTGTTTTAGTTGTAAATAGGTAGGTTGAGTGAGTCTTGAGTGTCTTGCAGTGTTTAGAGTGTCCATAATGTCTTGCACATAGTTTTATGTGATGAGTCAAGTGCCAGTACAAAAAGTGGTTTAGGCAAAACACCTTGTAAGAAGTTTTGAAGTGGATCCACAAAAGATAGAAGTTAATAGTGTTATTAAACACACCATTGAAGGTATTATCATCGACACCCCAAGGTAAAATTCTAGAAAGGTGGGCCACCTTTTATATGGACCCCAAACAGTGACAACACTATTCATATCGAAAAGATTCTTATGGAATCTAAGTGTAGCCTGTCTGCATCATGTACATTATTCATTCATGGTGTCGATATGTTTAAATCATACTGTCAATGTATCTCATCTCTACCCCACTCAAACTCAAACCTTGGATTTTGGGGCATGAGAAATTATAATGCATTCATTTGGATGTGTTACTTAGGTAAGCATTTACACCCTACCACCACCACAACAACAATTATAAAAAAAAATAGCTAATAGATAATTAACTTAAGGAAAAGGTTTCAGAAGTTGAATGTGTTTTAATTATTGAATAGTGTTATTGTTAAAATGTGGTTTATTGATAAATATATTGGTATGAATATATAATTTTTTGTATTAAAATTTGAATATGTAATATTTAATATTTATTTAATAATAGTTCAAAAAATCAATCATATTATGATATATAAAATTTAAGTTTTAGTATTTTAAAAATTAAATTTTGGTTATAAGTTTATATATATATATGATAAAATTGATTATATTGTAAAATGTTTAATGATTGTGAATTTCAAAATTTAGTTATAATTAATTAAGCCGTTATATTAAAAGTGATAAATTTTTAAGGTTTAATGTCATATCACGATAAATCTATGTAATCACGAAGTTAGAATGTTTAGCATTTGAAACCTCTCTCTTAAACCTATGTATTTTTTTAACTTAAATTCTATCAAAAGATCAACCCAAAGTTATTTATAATAATAAGTTTAAATAAAATATTTGTGATAAATATAAACTGTCTGAATTTCTTTTTCTTTTTATTATAATTTAATTTAAATATTAATTTTACAGCAGGCTAAGAATGATCTATGGGTTTCAAGAGCATATTACATGAATCCAATAAGACAACATATTAGATGAAGAACATAAGAAAAACAAGAAGATAAAGCAGCATTCCTACGTTGTAATTAATAAATCAGCCAACGTAGATAGCCATGTTGGCATCTTCCCTGAGTCACTGGACGCCATTTCCATTTATTAATAGTTTCTGTAAGTTCATTCACAACTTCAGAGTAACTCGGCTTATTTTGTGTTTTAGATTTTTATCTAAGAATTTTTTTTTGCTCTTATAACATTAAGACTACTTGTGTCTTGAACATTGGACGAAATACTGACCACTTGTGGACTTTTATTTTTCATTTAAGCATTCTTTTGATTTTATTTTACTGAAAAAATATGGACTCTGTCAATTAACGTCTTGGTTTCTGAGTTGGTGACATGGTACACTTCCATGCTGAGGGTTCTTTTAACATTCTCCTAAGCATACTTCTTAAACTTTTAATTTCAATTGTCCAAACTTTTCCGTGCCTTTTGAGTGAGTATGATATAATAAAATAATATAATTTTATTAAATGAAAAAATATAATTTTATTAATTGTAATTATTATATTGATATAGATATAATATTTTAGAATTGTTAAAGAAATATGTCTTATTAAATACTTTCAATCATATTTTAATAAGTATTAATAATGTTTACTCAATTAAATATGTAAAGGAATTGAGGGTAACTATAAAAATCTTAGTTTATTTAAATGATGTTGAATTTGTCATCACAATTTCAACTTTAAATTAAATTAAAAGTTATTTTATAAAACTTTAAATTTTAAAATTGAATAGAAATGATGCGAAGATCATACAGAGGATTTTGGAGAGGATTGTACACTTTTAATAAAAAATTACAATCCGAACAAGTTAACACACTGCAATATAAACCTACAGAGAATTTGTTGTCTTTCACCTTAGATATGTGCTTCAACTCATGTGCTTCTTAAAACAATAATTTTCCAATCTTAGATTGAAAAGGGATGATTTGGTGGTCTCCAAAGTAGGGTTTGCTACTAACATGAATTAACTAGCATTTTTAATTTGTCAGAGCCTTCAAAGGTAACAAAGATATTGATAAGCGAAAATTGTATAGCAAATTTAAGTCCAACAAATGTTCCAAGAGTGCTCCACAATAAAATGGTAATTAAGAATTGATAATTCTTGATTGTCAAGTGAACCTATTCACTAATCTATTTAAATATGACAAATTTAGACCAATCGGTAATTCATAGACAAATGCACTAAATATATAAAAAATAACACTAAATAAATCTTGAGTGACCATTTCTAGGTGTCTATATTTTGTCCCACTTTGAAGTGTGTCCATAGTCACAAAGTAGGTGGTAGGGCACACTTCAAATTAGACAACATGAACAATCATATAAAAATGATGTAGATATTTTTGTGATGATAAATTTTTTAGTACTAAAGTTTCAAGTCTTAGAACCTACAAAATCACACTTACCTTACCTACATATATGTGGGACTGTAAAATAATAAAGATTGAATGTGAATTTAATTGCTAGGAAGATGCCTCATTTATCCTTAGTATGCATTGAAAGTCCTATGAATCTACCATACCATCGAAGGAGATAAAAATATGGCTCCTAAATTTAAAACCCAATATGTCATCTTAGGACCAACCTTCACATCTAAAAGTAAATCTTAATCATTGGTAACATAACATTTGAGAATTGAATTTAAAACCATATATTAATAAGGTGGTGGGCATCGATCCCACATAATTATAATTACACCAGAGGCATGTTATATTGACAAGAACACTATTAAGGTTCATCTACGGATGTGGGAGATATCATTCTTGTCTACCAATCTTGTTAGGGAAATAGGCATGCAATAAATAAATAATTTTATTCATTGTCGTGTCATTTTCCATGAAAACCATTGGAAAGTAGCCTCATAGTTACTTTTGATATTTACATGCCACGTTTCTCTTGAAATTTACGTTTGATGTCATTTGCTTGTTGTTTGAAAATTTATTTTCTTAGTTCTTAAATATGTTGTTTGAGTTGAACAATGGTATGCTACAATACCATAGGCTGGATGTCTTCTATAAGTGTGGTTACCCTGTCAAGCTCAAACACATTTGACAATGTAATGCCTATCTTAGTGAACTGCTAATAAAAAATGACAACCATCATAGGGATCTTACATAACTCGTGACAAACTACAACTAGAAATAACTTCGTTGTTATATTACCCTGCATATATAGAAACAATATTCTATTATGCTTGTATGTTTTGATAATGCCAATCTACATGTATTTATTCATCAATTTAAGAGCAAGTGAATTCATTTTATGTACTTTATGATAAAAATTTGTAACTTATGACTAATATTATAGGTTATTTTTAGTACTGACTTGATTTTATTTTCACATCTCTAATGCAATTATTCAATCATCGCTTCCACGATGGCTTGCGTAACCTCGGTCTAATTAAACACAGTCGTTCCATTCTATACATTAGTTTATGCAACGGCGAAGTAAAAATGTATAAAACAATATGTCAAAAAGGTTTTACATGACATATAAGACATCAATACGAATCTTCTTCTCCAAGCTTATGATAAATACAATCCTTCCAAACTGCATGTTGTAATATAAAAGGCATAGAACGATTGATATTTAAGAAAGTTAATGCATTTGCTTACTTTAAAATAAAGAATACAAATTGAAGATACTGTAAACACTAAAAAAAATTAGAAACATAAGCAAACAAAAGACTTGCATTCAGAAACCATAACTTCAAAAAAAATTCTATCCTTAAAGACCCTAGAAATGAAGATGAATATAATTTGATCCATATTCTCATTCATCTAAGGATATCTATCATAGTTGTATGATGGAAATGTACACATTCTCTTCTTGAAAGTAGTTAACCTTAATTTCATGTTGAATATAAGCGCTTGCTTAATAGAGACATATATGTGAGATGCTACGTGTATTTGAATGGTAACAAGCAAAAGCATACCTAAATTGAAGTGGAGACATGTGGTCGCAGGACATGAAAATAATGGGTAATAATTCTACGAGGCAAACAAAATATAATGGGGGAATACGTTTTCCATTAGAATATTTTTGCATTGTTTGAATATTTTAAATGGTTTATTATTATAAATAAATATTGGTAAATTAAAGAACAAAACAACTTATGGCATGAGAAAATAGATGATGTAGTCAATTATGATCAATTTTTGAAAATCAACTAACAAGAGTTTGCCATTTTTTAGAGTGGTCTTAACATCATTTGTGTTTACATTCTTTTGTTTTATCCTTGCATGATTAGTGAAGTGGAAAGACTTTGCTTCTCTTGAAATGAGATGGAATCACATTTTCAGTGAACCCAACGTGGATGTTGATTACAATCATTCGATATCCAACACTTAATTATGATCTAGGTATTATATTACTAGGAACAATATATAAATTCATTTGCGTATCAAAAATATGTCACTATTATCAATAAAATTAGCTAGAAAGTAGTTGAGTTGGCCAAATATGTGGTTGGGGCATGCTTACCAAATACAAAAAAGACAACTGGAGATTTTTTTTGATTTGGTATTTAATTCATGCATTGGAATTTACTTCTTGCATATGATAATGTTATAGTCAATACAACACCATCGTTGCTAGCATCTTCATCTTCAGTCCAAAAATATTCTATGTGCTAAAAAATAATTGCGATTAACAATTAAAAAAATTTAAATTGTAGTACGTTTATAACTTGCATATAGCGCATAAGCAAGTGGTGAAAAATGTAGTCAATTAACATTATATTTAAATTTCACGATGTTTGCATGACATTACCACGACATATGATGACTTGTTGCATTTAAAATTTATTATTATTATTTAATTATCTTATGGGTAGGCATCAGATTATTCATAATCACTTTGACTTCAAAGTAAAATATTAACATTCTAATATTAATCTCTTTAAGAAATAGCCCTATAAAAAACTATAATTCAATTTCATGCTGTTTAGCTAGCAAATAAAATATTTAACATTTTTTATTCATAACAATAGTATTTATTTCTCTTTCATTGGTGAATGGAATAAAGACATAGTTTTTGTGAGGATCACAAACATAACCAATTTTTAGTAGTTTGTTGTACGAGGGTTCGAATCCCCACCAATTTCTACATGTTCTCTTTAAGACCTGAATAAAAAAGATTTTGAAAGGACTTTCTCAAAGTCTTTGATCCAACAAAACACTCTCAAACATATGGTCATCATGATAATATGTGGTTGAAAAAATACCTCAACGAGACATTTGTGTTCATTGAGATGACGCTTGTTTCAATCAAGTATTGAGTAACTTAAATAGTTTGTTGGAATCTAAAAATTGCATTCACATATGTGACATCTCACTGAACTTTGTATGTGTGTCTGGTCGGGCTTCTTCAAGTCCATTACTTGAAATACCCTATAATTGCCTATCACCATCACCACTCATCTTACCGTAAAATGTTTCATTGCTTGCATGGGTTTTGCATGAGACACAACTATCAATTTGCATTCTTTCGTGTAATCATCATATATCTTTTTATAATCATATTAGGTCTAATATCGATTGTGCCTAATTAGAATATTGATTTGTTTCTCACAATCTAAAAGAATAAAGTTCTTAAGCATTGACCAAAGCTATGAGTTCACAATGCTTAGTTTGGAGGAGAGGGTGGCTTCACTAACTATTATATTAGAGGAGGAAATTTAAATGGATGACACAATAGTCTATGCAGATAAGGACATAAGGTAGAGGCATAAAATCATCTTTGGAGATGAAATTATAATTGATGCAACAAATGACAGTAATCAGTTCTCATGATTCTTTCATCCACCCTTGAAAATATTAAACAACAAATCAAAGATGCCTACTCCATGTAAGCTATGGACTCCTCTACAATGGGTGAGGGGTGTGCAAAGTCTTGAATTTGTTTACTAAAACTAAGATTCATGCACTTACGAGGTTCTATTTTATGATTTATTTTTGTCAATCAAAGGAAAATTGTGCTTAAGAACTTGGGAGATTGAAAAAGGGTTTCTAGGTCATACGTATACTAATTTGTCATTAATTAGTCTCATAGAGGACATATGAAATGATCTATATGTGATTTGAGAGTAGCTTATTGGTAGTGAATCATGTTGTAAGTCATATGCATTAGACTATGTAGGTAATTTAAGGTTCGATGTTTTGGGCTTTAGGTAAAATTTTAGGTCCAATGTTTTGGGCTTCAAGTAGAATAAGGCCTCACAATAGAAAACATTAAATTCAGGTTTTCTAGATGTGGCATTGTTTACTACCTATGTAACTTAAGAACAATACATCTCATTCATGAGATTTTGATGTGGTGAAACTTGCAAGCTTTATTGCATGAAAATCACCCCAAACTCCAAAGGATTCATGACGTGGTGATAGTCTTCCATATGAGAGTCTTGACAAAGATGGATCTATAATTTATTTTGATTGACATTAGAATTTCCCACTTAATGGTAATGATGCATTTGTATAGGTGCATCAGTATTGATAAGGAAAGCGAAACCATTAACAAGTGAGAGATAAAGTTTGTTTATCATATGAATGAGCCAACACATCACCTAGCAAAGCAATGCATATTTTTCAAACATTTTAGATTTCGAGCAAAATATGACCTCACATTTAACAACATTAAATTGAACGTGTCTGAATAATATATTATTTTTGATCTACGTAAATTTAAAATATTATGTCTCACTCCTACCCTTTAAAAATATTTAATACAAATAATTTACTATATACCTTTATTTAAAAAAGAATAAAAATTTACATCCCTTACATTGTATAAATAGAATTATACTTATAATATAAATATATAATAACTAATAATATAATATAGCATATAAATAATATTAATATATTACTTTATATTTATAATATTAATATGTATTATAAATAATAATATAATCTAATCATATTTAATAATATTATATTATATTGTTTTATATATTATAAAATTATAATATATTTTTTTAGAGTTTTATTTTAAAAGTTGAATAAAGATGTCATAAAAATTGATTTGTTTAAAACAAGATTCCATATTTAATATAGAAATTGAAATAATAATATAATATTTTTTATGTAAAAAAAATATTAAAATTTTCTAATCAAATTTATTGATTCCATTCATTTATATTATCAATATATTCTCTTTTCCAATTACACCATTGAAACGACGGCTAATTAATTATCATATAAATTCCCAATAATAAGGAATAAAACGATGAATATATGGTAATTTGTATTATCATAATAACAATATACCATAACATATTTACTTAAAGCCATTTGTATTAATTGATCATTTAAAATAACACACTAAACAACTTAAAATGAAACACTTTTTAAGGTTTTTCCCAACCACTTGTTAAGGTGTGGAGCCTAAAAGCTTCACATATGAGCACATTTGACAGTTTCGGGTTTACACAGTCACCGGCGTCGGTCAGGAGCGATCGACGTCGGTCAGGTGCAGTTGAAGAGACGCCGGCGTTGGCAGAGGATCGGTCGACGTCGGTCACAGGCAAGCAGGCAGGAACCGACGTCGGTTACCTATGCGTCCAGAATGCTATTTCCGAGGACAGAACCAAGTGTTTGCATGATGAGTTTAAGTCTTAGTCTTAAGTTCGCGTCTCTATTATTAGTAAGATTGTTTTTAGAGCCCTTGTTCAAGAGGCTTAACTGTTGGTTGGAAGTGCATGCTCAAGTCTCCTAATTCTATATGTAGAATTAGATCTTCTTAGCTTAGTGTGGTTATTGTAGTAGTTCATTGTATGTGAATGTTAAAGAATAGTACAAAGTTATATCAATCCAGGTTGTTGGAATTGATTGTACTTGAGAGAGAGAGCTCTTGAGGGATAGAGATCTAAAGAGAGATCTTGTGCATCTGAGAGAGGTGTGGAAGAAATAAGTTTCTTCAATTGTATTCCTTCTGTAAAGAGTTTAATACAAGTTTTCAGGGTGGTTTCTTGTATCTCTTGTTCTTTGCTATTATCTGATTCTAGTTACTTATCTATCTAATTTAATTCCGCGGTTTATTGCTTTTATAAGTGTAATCATATTGTTGGATTGATCCCCAACAAGTGGTATCAGAGCCTTGGTTGTAGGTTTAGAGTTTGATATCCAATAATCGGTATCAAAGCTTAGGTTCACTAACAGGTGGTTCAGATATGTGTAGTGTGTATTGATTACAGGTTGCTCACAAGAGTTTTTGCAGGGATTTCTGTTTGAGTGGGAGAAGCAATGGCAGAAGAAAGTAAACTAAGAATGGAGAAGTTTAATGGCAAAAATTATCAACATTGGAGAATGCAGATAGAGGACTATCTGTATCAGAAAGATCTATACTTACCGTTAGGTGGGATTGCAAAGAAGCCCACAGACATGGATCATGAAGAATGGGAAGTTCTTGACAGAAAGGCTCTGGGGTCTATAAGACTGAGTCTAGCATCTACTGTGATATCTAATTTATCACAGGCAAAAACAACGGTAGAGTTGATGACTACTTTAGCAAATTTGTATGAAAAACCCTCAGCTTCTAATAAGGTATATCTTATGAAGCAGCTATTTAATTTGCATATGCAGGGAGGTGGATCTATATCTAATCACCTGAATGATTTCCATGGTATTGTAAATCAATTAAGTTCAGTCAAAATTGTATTTGATGATGAAATTAAAGCTCTTTTAATATTATGTTCTTTGCCTGAAAGCTGGCATAGCTTAGTAATGGCAGTTAGCAATACTGCATCTGCATCAAATATTTTAAAAGTAGAGGATGTTGTTAGTGTTATCTTGAATGAGGAAATTTGCAGGAAAAGCACAGAAGAGACATTTGGGAACGCTTTAAGTTTTGAGAGCAGGGGAAGGCAAAAATAGAAGAGCAAGAAAGGGAGATCAAGATCTAAGTCTAAGGGGAGAGGTAGATCCAAATCCAGAAATGGCAGGAAGCCACAATGCTGGGATTGTGGAAAGATGGGGCACATAAGCAGAGATTGCTGGTCAAAGCCTAAGGAGGACAATTAGCACGAAGGAAAAGAAGAAGCAAAGGTTGCAGGTATTGCACAAGATGCTTTAATATTCTCTTTGCATAATAATATAGAATTTTGGGTGTTATATTTTGGTGCATCTTTTCATGCTACCCCTAATAGGGAATATTTTAGTGACTATATCCATGGAGATTTTGGAATAGTGTATCTAGGGGATGATGAGCCTTGTAAAATTATTGGCAAAGGTAAAGTGCAGCTGAAAATGTAGAATGGCAACACATGGGTTTTGAGAGATGTGATGCATGTTCCTAGCTTGAAGAGAAATTTGATTTCTGCAGGAAAGTTAGGGGATGAGGGTTGTACAGTAACTCTCACAACAGAATCTTGGAAGGTGACCAAGGGTGCACTTGTTATGGCCAGAGGTAAGAGAGTAGGTACTCTCTATTTATGTAATTGTGTTACTAACAATTCTCCTTCTGTATTATCTACTTCAGATGTGGATGCAAAATTGTGGCACTCAAGGCTTGGCCACATGAGTGAGAAGGGAATGTCAATTCTTAAGTCTAAAGGTAAGCTTTCAAATTTGAAAAGCATGGATCTAGAATTTTGTGAGCACTGTGTATTTGGAAAACAGAAAAGGGTTAGTTTTCTCAAGACTGGGTCTATAAAGAAGAAGCATAAGTTGCAGCTTGTTCACACAGATGTGTGGGGACCGGCTCAGGTAGCTTCTATTAGAGGATCACAGTACTATGTTTCGTTCATAGATGATGCTACAAGAAAGGTATGGATCTATTGTATTAAGAAGAAATCTGATGTATTTGAGACTTTTAAGATTTGGAAAGCTATGGTTGAGAATGAAACAGGCAAAAGATTGAAGTGCTTGAGATCTGACAATGGTGGTGAGTTCTACAGCTATAAGTTCAACTGGTATTGTTATATGCATGGAATCCATAGGCAAAAGAAGGTTCCAAGGACACCTCAGTAGAATGGAATTGCTGAAAGGATGAACAGAACAATCATGGAGCGTGCAAGATGTATGAGATTGCATGTTGGTTTGCCCTTAGAGTTTTAGGTAGAATCTATTGACACTACAGTGTACCTGATCAACAGAGGACCCTCTACAACTCTGGATGGTGGAATTCCAGAAGAGGCATGGACAGGTAAAAAGGTAGATCTCTCATTTCTCAAAGTTTTTGGTTGTGAAGCCTTTGTGCACGTAGATAAGGAAAATAGAAAGAAGCTGGATGCTAAGTCTATGAGGTGCACATTTATTGGCTATGGCTCAGATGATTTTGGTTTTAGATTTTGGAATCTAGGAACTAACAAGATAATTAGGAGCCGTGATGTTGTTTTCAATGAAAAAGTGATGTATAGTGATCAGCTGAAGAAGCTGAATCAATCTGGGCAGAGCAATGGTGAATTGGACGAGGTGACGGTCCAAAATGAGCTCGCAAGAAAAAGAAATAATCACTTGCAGGAAAACACAGAGATCGACATTGGTAGGAAAGGAACCGGTGGTGACAGAACAGAAACTGATGTCGGTCATATAGAGACTGACATCAGTAGAACAGGCACCGACGTCGATCAGGAAGAACCAACGTCGGCCAGTAACGGGTCTGGAGATGACCGAGGTTGGTCACTGTCAGAGAATTTGGGTGGAAATCGTGTTGTGAACGAGTCTCAGACGCCCATCAGGAGGTCAGAAAGGGTAAGTAATCCTCCAATTAGATATTCTCCTTCATTATTCTATTTATTGCTAACTGATGGTGGAGAACCATAGAGTTTTGAAGAAGTAATACAGGTGGAGTCCAAGAGTCAGTGGGAGCGTGGCATGGTTGAGGAGATGGAGTCCTTAAGAGAGAACCAAACATGACATTTGGTTGAGTTGCCAGCTGGTAAGAGAACACTGAAGAATAGATGGACCTACAGGTTGAAGGAAGGTGAGAATGGACAGATGAAATATAAGGCCAGATTGGTAGTGAAAGGATTTGCACAAAAGCCAGGTATTGATTTTGGTGAGATTTTTTCTCCTGTTGTTAAAATGACTTCTATACGGATTGTACTGTCTTTGGTTGCTGTTGAGGATTTGCATCTTGAGCAGCTAGATGTTAAGACAACATTTCTTCATGGAGATTTGGATGAGGAAATTTATATGGAACAGCCGAAAGGATTTGAGGTCAAAGGTAAGGAGAAGTTAGTGTGCAGATTGAAGAAAAGCTTGTATGGCCTTAAGCAAGCTCCTAGGCAATGGTATTTGAAATTTGACAGGTTTATGACTGAGCATGGCTACATTAGGTGTCAATCTGACCATTGTGTGTATTTTAAGAGATTGGATAATGGTAGATATATTATTCTATTGTTGTATGTAGATGATATGCTGGTTGCAGGATCACACATGCAGGATATCTCTGAGCTTAAGGTGAAATTCGCTCAAACTTTTGCTATGAAGGATTTGGAAGCAACAAAGAAAATCCTTGGCATGAGCATTAAGAGAGACAGGAAAAATCACAGGTTGATATTGTCTCAAGAGGATTATGTGGACAAGGTGTTGAAACGGTTCAATATGCAGGATGCTAAACCGGTAAGCACACCTTTTGCTGGACATTTTAAGTTGAGTAAAGAACAATGTCCTAATTCACATGATGAGGTAGAGTACATGAGTAAGGTTCCATATTCTTCCATAGTAGGAAGTTTGATGTATGCAATGGTGTGTACTAGACCGGATATTGCCCAAGCAGTGGGAGTTGTAAGTAAGTATATTGCCAATCCAGGAAAGGAACATTGGAAAGCAGTTCAGTGGATCCTTAGATATCTGAAAGGAACCAGCAGTAGGCACTTGTGCTATGGAGGTTCAGATACTTCTCTACATGGTTATGTAGATTCAAATATGGCAGGTGATTTGGATGGCCAGAGGAGCACCACAGGATATGTTTTCACTATAGGTGGAACGACGGTTAGCTAGATATCAAAGTTGCAGAAGGTTGTTGCCTTGTCAACTATAGAAGCAGAGTATATTGCAGCCACAGAGGCTAGCAAAGAGATGATATGGATGACATGGTTCATGGAAGAGCTTGGAAGGGAGCAAGAGAGTTGCAGATTGTATAGTGACAGTCAAAGTGCAATCCATTTGGCTAAGAATTCAGCTTTTCACTCAAGAACCAAGCACATACAGCTTAGGTACCACTTCATAAGACAGGTATTGGAAGATGGTGAGTTGAAGCTGGAGAAGATCCATATAGACAAGAATCCTGCTGATATGTTAACCAAGCCGGTTACAAAGGAGAAGTTGAATCTTCATTCAACTTCTATTGGTCTTCATGATTGAGTTGAAGATGGAAGAGCTAGAAGATGTTGCTGTATAGGTATTGGTGTAGCTGTTTATCTCTAAGTGGGAGATTGTTAAGGTGTGGAGCATAAAAGCTTCACATATGAGCACATTTGACAGTTTTGGGTTTACACAGTCACCGGCGTCGGTCAGGAGTGACCGACGTCGGTCAGGTGCAGTTGAAGAGACGTCGGCGTCGGTAGAGGATTGGCCGACGTCGGTCATAGGCAAGCAGGCAGGAACCGGCGTCGGTTACCTGTGCATCCAAAATGCTATTTCTGAGGACAGAATTGAGTGTTTGCATGATGAGTTTAAGTCTTAGTCTTAAGTTCGCGTCTCTATTATTAGTAAGATTGTTTTTAGAGCCCTTGTTCAAGAGGCTTAACTGTTGGTTGCAAGTGCATGCTCAAGTCTCCTAATTCTATATGTAGAATTAGATCTTCTTAGCTTAGTGTGGTTATTGTAGTAGTTCATTGTATGTGAATGTTGAAGAACAATACAGAGTTATATCAATCCAGGTTGTTGGAATTGATTGTACTTGAGAGAGAGAGCTCTTGAGGGATAGAGATCTAGAGAGAGATCTTGTGCATCTGAGAGAGGTGTGGAAGAAATAAGTTTCTTCAATTGTATTCCTTCTGTAAAGAGTTTAATACAAGTTTTCAGGGTGGTTTCTTGTATCTCTTGTTCTTTGCTATTATCTGATTCTAGTTACTTATCTATCTAATTTAATTCCGCGGTTTATTGCTTTTATAAGTGTAATCATATTGTTGGATTGATCCCCAACACCACTTTGAAGAAGAGATGTTTTATTCTTACTTTTTACTTTTGCAACTATCTAGTTAGAAACATTTTTTTAGATAAATGTATGGGTAGCCGTTGAGCATTTTTTTTACATTGATTAGACATGTAAGTGTAGTTGCTACTCAAAATGATGAGACATGGGAGATATGTCATATTGGCTTAGATTTTATTATTAATTTTTATATATTTGTTTATTGTTTTGGACTTAGATACAATGGATGGGAGCATTTTAATCGATTGTACTACCCTTGGAGGGTTTGTATCATCTTAGTATGAGATTGTATTGTTCTAGTTAGATATTGTATATTCAATCCCTAACAATAAAGAGTGACACTTTGACACTTTTAGATACAAAATTTGATATTAGATTTATATTTTGTTGAAAAATATAAATTTTATTTTGATTTATGGGACATAAGTCATTATACATTATTTTTAGATATTATATTTGATATTAAATGTATATTTTGTTTGAAAAACATATATTTTATCTTGATTTTATGTAACACAAGTCATCATACATGTGTGAGGGATGAATGGTGTCATGTTAAAGATATTTTAATCATTTGAACTAGAGGAAGCTAATTAGACATACCTTGACATAAATAACCTTGGTCATGTAGCACATCTTCTCAGGATATAGTTCTACTTTATTTTTCTAATCAATTTAGTTGAGTGATGAACACATGTACCTTCTAGTACTCAAAAGAAGAGATGAAAGTGACCCTAGAGGATGTATGACACGTTCTTAGGCTTCCTATTAGAGAACATGTTATGGTGATAGTTTCCAAGGGAGGTAAAGGATAGGAAGGCTCATGAGTACTACCTTGGGAGGGCTAAACCTCTTGTAGAAGGGGAGGACTCAGATTCAAGGTGATATTATAAAGAGACACACTGCGATTACATAGATACATCCTTGTGTTACTTAGCTCCTATGTTGTAGTTGACACAAAGGGCATGTCATACTCATAAAATCTACATCTTATGGTACATGTAATGGAGAATCTATGCATGTTTTATACTTAAAGGGTCATTATATTCTTGTCCAACTATGTTGAAACTCTACAAATTTTTATGAGCCACACATTGGATGGATTGGTGCAAGGACACTATTGTATTGTTGAGCATATGAGCACATGATACTGATTAGACCCATAAGCCTACCCATCACCTTGGAGGATATAGAGAGAGTTAATTGGTACACAAATGGTGGATAAAGGGATAAAAGAGAAAACAAGAACTTGGTGCTCTAGATTAGTGGAGAACCCTAGGCTCTTTCAGGACTGCTAATATCACATGATGGCCATATAGATACCATCTAGACTAAAATAAGGATGCCAAACAAAATGATTGAACGAATGGCCTATATGTATTTTGAACACTATTGCATTAAATTGTATTTTTTTACAAATTTGATATATACATATATAAAAAATATGTGCAATACAAGTACACATAGAGCTTTCAGGCGACCAAGGTTGGCATTTGGTAAAGAGTGTGAATACAAGGTAATTTATAATTTTTTTTTATCTTTATTTTTTATTTTTTGACATAAATGAATTTAATCTCATCACCTATATGCACACCAAAAGTTGGTTTCACATCTATTACTAAACTTTATGTAATAAATATATATTTATCTATTTTTGGTAATATCGTGAATTGTTTTTCTTAAATTGAAAAGCCCATTAAATTAATAAGATTTTTTCATATGTCCTTCAAATATGACTAATGGGGTGAATTTGATTATAAGCATCTCATTAAAACATGTGTGGTTTGTATAATTCATTCCCACTTTGTGCATAGTCAATATATCTTTGTAAGATATTGTGATATTCATTACTTGTGCATTTCATAATAAATCAAGATCAATCCTCACCAAACATATTTGTGTTGTACAATCAATTTGACCCATCATTCCCCTTTAAGGAGACATTTATAAAAATATTAGTTATGGCTATTAACTTAGTTTTAAAATTAAACCAATAAAAAAATATTGATTACGTCATAAAACATTTATATTACAACATAACTAAATAAATTAGAACAAATAATTTATATTTATTGAATAACAACTTTTTATTATAATAATTGATAAAAACAATCTCATCCCTCAAACATACTATGCCCTTAAGACCGATTGTTAGTTAAATATAGAAGAAATGTCTTATGGATAACCATTGAGCTTCCCACATATTTGTTGGACTTGTAAATGGTCAGGTCCAAGACACTCTTATAAAAGATAAAGTAAATTCAAGGTGATGAAAGATATTTAGAACTTTAGAGTTTTGTATTTGAAAAATATATTATTAAAATTAAATATTTAAAGCTTTCACAATCCATATATATATATAATGATCAATATTTTGGATCACACTCTGTGATCCATCATTAAGAAAAATATATGTAAGAACAACAAACAAAAAATCTTTATATAAATTATTTTAGTGCGGTACAATGATATCAAAAAGGACCCACTTCAATGGAAATTACATGCAAAATAACCATTACAACATTTATTAAATATTACATCAAGTATTTTTAAAATATTAAATACATATCACCTAAAGTGTTTAATAGTGTATTAATAATAAGCCTTCATGAATGGCTCAAGCCTTAGTCATCATCCATATTTAAATTATACATGACTTTCCAATTGCAAGCCTTAGTCATCATCCATGTTCCCTCAATCAATGCTTGTGATAATGAGTTTCAATAGCAATTATCTTGGCATCTTTGATGTAAATAGAGTTTTTTTTTTTTCTTACTGGAGTGTTATGCCAATGGCAATTTCTCATTCTTCTCAAGGTGGATGTTAAAATCATGTTTATTGATCCTCATTTGGTAGATCTATTTATTTCCCAAATGTGGAGAGAGTCCACATGAATACTCAACTCTATAAACACCACTCTTTTAACTTAGTTCCAAGTGGTCTTTTGCAGAGTTTTATGCTTTTCTTAACTTGTTTTTTAGAATGAAAAAAGTTTAATATTATTAAAATACTTTGTTGACAAAAATTAATAATTAACTTATAAAACACAATAAATTTTATATGGTATTGAAAGTACAAGATAAAAGTAAATAAGATATTTGTGACCAAGAATCCTATGATATTGAATTGTGTCATAAATATACCCATAACTCATGACCAGGAATCAACAACTAATATCCAAATGAAAAATACAACAAGAATTATATGATATTGAAGTTACAAGACAAAAGTATATGAGATATTTGTAATCAAAAATACTATAATATTGAAATTGTGTCATAATCTACATAGAACACGTGATTAAAAATACACTAATAGTTCAAATGAAAAATGTGATATATATATATATATATATATATATATATATATATATATATATATATATATATATATATATATATATATATATATATATATGGTAATGAAGTTGACCCACATGAAAAATAGGACCAAAAATTGTACATAATTAAAACTCTATCATAAAGTAAGCTAAGATATTTATGATCAAGAATTTTATAATACTGAAATTCTATCATAACCCACTTTAAAAGTTTTGGCTGAGAAACTACCACTAATAATCCATTAAAAATCAACAAATAATCCAAACAAAATAATGTGAACAAAAATTATATGATATTGAAGTTGACTCACATGAAAAATGGTATACAAAAATGTACAATATTAAAATCCTATTGTAAAGTTGGATAAAATATTTATGACCAAAAATTATATAGTATTGAAATTCAATCATAACACTCTTGAATTTTTTGAAAAATAAATCACCATTAGGAGAAGGGGAGGAGTAGTTAGGTTGGGTTCAATAATTGTGGCCCTCATTATAAAATTATTCTTTAATTATAATTAAAATAGTCTTATTTAATTATGTATATGTGTTTGTGTACTTTTGGTCAAAATAATATATTCATCTAAATAAGGGTATTATTATTATTTGGATAAAAAAATGCAAAAACTATGAACTTATATTACAAATATTTAGTACATATTATTAATAATTAAACACCATAATTAAAAAATGTATATCTTATTAAAAATTAAATACATTTTGTAAAATATTACATTTTTATCATACATTATTAGATGTCAAAACTTTCAAAACACTATTTTTTGGTTCTAATTATTGGCTCCAAATTTTCAAAATTTAAACTTTTGGCGCCAACGTTTAGCTCCCAACAATTCAAATTTCAATCTTTTGGCTCCAAGTTAGTCAAATTTCAACTTTTTGATTCCATACATGCATCTTTTATAATTAATTTAGGTTGATGTGCAAGATTTATTTAGTGCTCAGTTTAAACATTAGGTGGTCTGTTGGAAGAAGATATAGGTTGAACATTGGAGAAGTTATCAATAATGTTGATTCTATTTGCATGGAAAAACCCTGAGTCAACTTGGTTTCACTTGAGTTTTTAGTTCATTAAGCTAAAGTTTTCACTATCGAACTTGGGCTTGGTGGGGTATCTAACTTTAGAGGACATACAAACATATTATATAGATGAAATATTCGCTATGTGTGTTGGCTACGTTTTAAGTTAGAGGCGAAAAACCAAAATCCATTATTTTTGGATTTGATTGCAGATTCTCTAGGGCTAGAGTTATCTCTTGTAGATTTTTTAGACATGTGGGTAAAAACATATGATGGATACATGGAGAAAAGAAAAGTATTATTGTTTCTATTTTTTTTGTTCTAAGTTCATGGTTCCCACAACCTTTATTTCTCCCCATCCCCTCCTAAAAAATATTAGGTACCTGACATTGACTATACCGAAACAAACCTGGCACATTTGGTAGCAAAAGGTTTTTTTTAGGTACTTGACATTGACTATATTGAGACTTTCACCTTAGTTGCCAAAATGAACTCAATCTAACTCACTCTCACTATTGCCACAACACATCACTAGGATGTTCATCAGATGGATGTGAATAGTACCTTTCCTCACAGTGACCTCAAAAAGTAAATATACATGGAGCAACCACAAGGATTTGTGGAATATTAATCCTTAGTTTAAAAACTTTAGAAATCTATGTATGGTCTCAAACAAGATCCTTAATATTGGTATGCCAAGATAGAATCCTTTCTTCTTTTGATTGGGTTCACCAAATTCCATTCTAATCTAAATGTCTACATTTTATGGCATGATGATTCCAGCTCTCTACGTGGAGGACCTATTAAACATAAGGAGTTACTCATCCACCATAACAGTAGTGAAAACTGCTTTGTTTGACAGGTTCTCAATGATTGACTTGGACTTGTTGTATTATTTCCTAGGGATTGAAATGCCTTGGTCTGACTCTAGAATCACTATTGCACAATATAAGTATGCTCTTGATTTGCTTTCATGATTAAACATGGATGACTATAAGCCAGCTTCAACTCTTTTTTCTATTTGGTGTGAAATTTGAGGCTAATTATCTATCTCCTTTAGTTGATGCTAACTCATAGTGACAACTTGTTGTAGTCTCATCTATCTTATGCACGCTAGACTTGATATTTGATATGCAATGGGCATGGTATATATATATATATGCAAAAACCACATGAGATACACTAGAAAGTAGCCAAGTAGATTATCCTCTACATTTAGGGGGTAATCATAGTTTTGGGATTCACTATGGCATGGGAATAGACATTGACTTAATTGGTTACACATATTCAAATTATGCTCGTGATATTTAGAATCATAAGTCTATTTTAGGCTATAGTTTCTCATTTGGTTTAGGTCTGAGGAGTTGATCAAGTAAGAAGCATAATGCTATCAATTTATCTTATATAGAGGCAGAATACAAAGGAGTTGTTAATACTACCACTGAGGCTATTTAGATTTAGAGGATTCTTACTGACTTTGGCATCTAGTTTTGATGACCAATAATCATCTTCTATGATAATTAGAGCACAATCCATATATGTAGGAATCTAATCCCCCATCAATGGACCAAGCATATTGAGATTCATATAAATTTCATTTGGGAGCTCATCCATGACCAAGTCATTGATCTCTAATACATCCAGAAAATAGAGAAAATTGTTGATATATTGACCAAACCCTTCATTGAGAGAAAATATCTTCATTTGTAGGCTCTTCTAGGGGTTTGGGTAACTCTAGCATCCACCTCTGGGTACCTCATTAGGAATTTGTGTCAGACCCATACCCACCAAAATTATGATTAATGGAGGTATTAGTGTAGGTTTTTATTTCATTTAATGGTTTTTACTTACACATATTTAGTTATCTTACTTAGGTTTCTTTTTAGGTCATTGTGAAAGAGAATCCCACATTGATGAGGAAGTGAGGACATGTTTATCTTTCACTTATATAATGCACCAACCTAAAATTTTTATGGCCAATGATGCTAATTCTCATATTGAAATATTTTGATTGTTGAGTAATAAGCTTATTATGGCTCATGTTTGATTTCATTACTACACAGAGGTAATTTCTTCATTCATTCGACTCTATCTAGTAGATCCTTGATTGAAGCCCACTCCGACACCCTTTAGTGTTTATTGATGATATGTATTCTTTTTATTATATCCCTTAATTTTGTGTTAATTATATGTAGGGTTTTTATTATATCCTTTGTGTATATTTTTAAATATCACATTTAAAATGATGAATGCAAATGTACCTAACTATTGGTTCCATTCTCATAAATAATTGGATCTATAACACTTCATTGGATCACTTTTTATTTTTGTTTCATGTGATTAATGTCCATAGTTTTTTTTGGTTTATTTAACATAAAAAAATAACCTTATTGCCCTTATACATGTACACAATTAGTTATAGATCTATTAATAAAAACGTTAATAACTATCACTTGCCCAAAGGTGCAAGTTACCACTTGATTTTTTTGTGAAACAAGGTTTTGTAAAGTGAAAAAGTATAAATCGACAATTATAATTCACTCTCAACCTATAACTAATGACTTCATTTCACCTTTTGTGCACATAACATTAAATAAATACTAATTTGATATTTTTGGTGGAGGTGCAGTGGACCCAAAGGTGCAAGTTACCACTTGATGTTTTGGTGCAAGTTACAAAAATTTAGAATGCACGATTGTAATCCAATAGCTACATCTATGGAATTTGGGATGAAACTCTCACCTAAAAATAATTCACAATTAGTCAATGAAATAATGTATCATAATTAGGAGGTAGTTTGATTTATATTATTACTACTAGACTAGGTTTGTGTTTTACAGTGAATTATCTTTCTCGCTTCATGGCTAAAACACATGAAGAACATTGTCAACTACAAAATGAGTTATTAGATATGTTAAAGTCACTCTTAAATTTGAAATTTTATATAACTAATCTATTAATTTTGAGCTACTAGGGTGTATTGATTTAGATTCGACAGGATCAGTTGATTCTAGAAAATCTACAATAGGTTATGTTTTCACTCTTGGTTTAGGAGAATTTTCATGGTAGATTAAACTTCAGAGTACAACTGCATTTTATTCTACTGAAATAGAGTATAAATCAATTTTTAGTGCAGGTTGTGAGTTGATTTGGATTCAATCCATATTGGAGGATCTTCAACTTGATTCATCAACACCCATAATTATTTTTTGTGACAACCAGAGTCTACTAAAGTTGGTGGAAAAACTAGATTTCCATTCTAGGACTAAGCTCATTGAGTTTCATCACCACTACATCTGTCAATTGGTTAATAATGAAGACATGTTTTTAGTACTGTCCTACCTCCAAACAACCAATTGATATAATGAATAAACCTTTGTGTAAAGATAAATTTTTAAAATTTTGAGATAAGCTTGGAGCTATTTCTAATTCAATCATTAAGGGAGAGTGTTAAAATAATTATGCACATTGTTGTAAATAGTTTGTTTGATTACCAACAAACTATTATTACTTATGTTATTATTATTGTACGGGTCAAGCCTATTTATAACTTCCCATTTCTTAATTATTTTTCCTACCTTCCTTGTTTCTAGGAGTTGTTATAGGCTTATATATATATATATGAACCTCTATAAAAATGAATATAGTGGATTCTTGATTCTTCTTTGTACTTGAATTATTTTAATGAAAGATATTTAGCACTTTAGGGTTATGCATTTGAAAACCTATTATTAAGAATAAATATCTAAGGCTTCCACAATCCATATTAGGAGTGTGTGTGTGTGTGTGTGTGTGTGTGTGTGTGTGCGCGCGCGCATGCACACATGCAATGATCATTATTTTAGATCACACTCTATGAGCCATCATTAAGAAAGCATATGTAAGAACAAAAAACTATAACTCTTTTTATAGATTAATCTAGTATAGTACAATGATATCAAGAGGGAACCACTTCAATGGAAATTACATGCAAAATACCCATTACAACAATTATTAAATATTCCATTAAGTATTTTTAAAACATTAAATACATATCCCCTAAAGTGTTTAATATTTTGTAAAGTATTAATAATAGGCCTTCATGAATGACTTAAGCCTAATCCATCATCCATACACAAATTGCACATGTACTTTCTAATTTCAATGTGTTTCTTCAAGTAGTGCTTACGATAATGATTTTCAATAGTAATTACCTTGTAATCTTTGATGCAAATAAAGATTTTATTTTATTGGAGTATTATGCCAATGTCGATTTCTTATTCTTCTCAAGATAGATATTAGCAACATGTTCCTTGATCCTCGTTCGGATAGATCTACCTATTTCTACAATGTCGTCCACATGAACACTAACTATATATACACCGCTCTTTTAACTTGGTTCTAAGTGGTCTTTTATAGAGTTTAACACTTTCCTTAACTTTTTTTTAGAATAAAAATGGTTTTAATATTACTAAGACATTTTGTTGACAATAATTAATAATTAATTTAGAAAACACTATAAGAATTGTATAATATTGAAGCAACAAGATAAACATAAATGAGATATTTGTGACCAAGAATCCTATGATATTAAATTGTGTCATAATTTACAAAGAACTCATGACTAATAATCAACTAATAATCCAAATGAAAAATACAACAAGAACTATATGATATTAAAGCTAGAAGATAAAAGTATATGAGATATTTGCAATCAAGAATCCTATAATATTAAAAGTGTGTCATAGTCTACATAGAACACATGACTAAAAATATACTAATAAAGTAATATATATATATATATATATATATATATATATATATATATATATATATATATATATATATATATATATATATATATATATATATATATATATATATATGAGATTAAAGTTGACCACATGAAAAATGGGACCAAAAATTGTACAACATTAAAACTCTATCATAAAGTAAGATAAGATATTTATGATCAAGAATTTTATAGTACTAGAATTCTATCATAACCCACTTTGAAATTTTTGGCCAAGAAACTACCACTAATTCTATATATACCATTGAAGTTGACCACATAAAAAATAGGACCAAAAATTATACAACATTAAAACTCTATTATAAAGTAAGATAATATATTTATGACCAAGAATTTTATCGTACTAGAATTCTATCATAACCCACTTTGAAATTTTGGGCCAAGAAACTACCATTAATGATCTATTAAAAATCAACAAATAATCCATACAGAATAATGTGAACAAAAATTATATAATATAAAAGTTGACCCACGTTAAAAGCAATATCAAAAATTGTACAACATTAAAAATCCATAAAATAGGATAAGATATTTATAACCAAAAATTATATAACATTGAAAATTGTACCATTAGAGGTAAGATACCACTAGTTGGGTGGAGTTCAATAATTGTGATCTCCATGGTGAAGTGATTTCTTAATTATAATTAAAATATTCTTATTTAATTATGCATACATGTTTATGTGCTTTTGGTCAAAGTAACATATTCATCTAAATAAGGGTCTTATTATTATTTAAATAAACAATATAAAAATTATGAACTTATATTACAAATATGTAGTACATATTATTAATAATTAAATACCATTATATATATAAAATTCAAAATTAAATATATATTTTAAAATATTATATCTTTTTCATATATTTTTAGGTACTAAAATTTTCAAAACATTAATTTTGGTTTCAATTATTGGTTGCAAGTTTTCAAATTTAAACCTTGTGGTTCATATTTTTAGTTTCAAATTATTCAAATTTAAACTTTCGGCTCCAAATTATTCAAATTTTATTTTTTGACTCCATACATGTATATTTTATAGTTACCTTAGGTTGATGTGCAAGATTTATTTATTGCTCAGTCTAAACATTAGGTGGTATGTTGGGAGAAGATATAGGTTGAACATTGGAGAAGTTATCACAATGTTGATTCTATTTGCATGAGAAAACCCTGAATCAACTTGGTTTCACTTGAGGTTTTAGTTCATTAAGCTAAAGTTTTTGTTAGAAAACTTGGGCTTGGTGGTGTATATAACTTTAGAGGAGATATAGACATATTATATGGATGGAAGATTAGTAATGTGTGTTGGCTCAGTTCTGAGTTGGAGACAAAAAAACCAATATCTATTAATTTTGGATTTGGTTGCAGATTCTCTAAGGCTATAGTTGTCTCTTGTGGATCTTTTAGACGTGTGGATAAAAACATACGATGAATACATGGAGAGAAGAAAAGTATTGTTGATGTTATTTTTTTTTGTTTTTAAGCTCATGGGAAGGCATGGTTCCCACAACCTTTTGTAATACCCCACATGAAGGACCTCCTTCCCTTAACAATTAAGACTTTCAACAAGGCAATTACATGGTTGTTAGGAATTTGAATTGTAGTTTCCTCCTTACATATTAATGGAGTGATGATTATTCAAAATTTTAAAAATATTAATTAGATTAAAATTTCTCATAATGATCATATGAATTTTCTAAATTATTAAAATAAATTTTATTATTTTAAGAAGAGTCATAGGCTTCCTATAGAGCCTATGAGATCTATCCCATAGGATTTCTAGAAAACTTACTCTCTTAGGTCCTAACCTAGTTAGTAGGTATTGACCTACTTAGTGGGTTATTTAAAAAAAAAAGTAATTTAAAATTCATTTGTTGTAAGGAGTCACATGGGCATGTAAGAGAGGGTACTCTCTTATTTTAGTGGGTTAATGGCTACCCTTAAAAAGTGAAGTTTGACTCTTCATTATTTAGATAAACCCAAGTCATTGTTTTAGGGTTTTGGGAGGATGAAAAATAAAATAAATAGAAAATAAAATAAAATAATAAAATATTACTAAAAATATTTATGCAACTTGGCCAAACCAACTTAGGATTTTGTAGGTCATTTTTCTTGACAAGGAGTGCCTCTATTGTGCATTTGTTTGGAGTTTCACCTCTCTTGTCAAGTTCTTGCCTCCATTAATGATACCACTGCTAGGAGAACCAAACAAAGAGTGAAGAAGGAGGAGAAGGATTGAGAGATCAGTTGGAAGAAGCATGTACAAGTTTTATAGGGTAAGTAGATTCTTCCTCATGAACTAGCTTCTCCTTTTCAAATTTATAAACAGGGTAGGCAATGAAGAATAACTTCATTTATGTTTGAAACATGATTATGATCTCTTTGATATGCTAAGTTTTCACAAAAAACTATTTGAGAATTTAACTAAATATTGTGATAGCCTTTTTCATTGATTTGTCTCTTTATATATATATATATATATATATATATATATATATATATATATATATATCTGTGTGTGTGTATTTACATATTATACTTCTACATGGATTTTTTTTAGAAGTATATATATAATATATATATACTTCTAAAAATAAATCCGTGTAGAAGTATAATATGTAAAATATATATACTTTTAAAAATAAATCCGTGTAGAAGTATAATATGTAAATACACACACACACTTTTTTAAAAGTATACACACACACACACACACACACTTCTAAAAATGTGTGTGTATGTGTGTGTGTATATATATATATACTTCTAAAAATAAATCCGTGTAGAAGTATAATATGTAAATACACACACACACACACACACACACACACACACACACACATGCTATCATTGTTTATTTTGATATAAAAAAGAAAAAGAAAAAGAGTATACACATATATGAGATATATACTTATTTTTTATTTAAAAATAATAATAAAATAAATAAATGAAAACAAAAATATATATACTAAGAATAATAAAATAGGTGGCAGGGGGGGTTGGAAGACTGAGCCAACCCCTCCCTCCTCCTATGGTAGGGAGGGAGGAGGGGTCAAGCCAATTGACCTTTTGTGCCCTTGGCGTCTTGGCCTCCATGGTAGTGACCAGGCCACAAAACCCAATCACCGATCATCTGCCAAATAATTTAATTTCTAAATAATTACACATTTTTTTTAATATTTAAAATTAAATAAATTATATATATATATATATATATATATATATATATATATATATATAAATAATTTTAAATATTAATAAAAATGTGTAATTATGTTTAGTTACACACATGTATAGAAATGGTGGGTAATTTATTAATATATTTTAGATAGTATATATGTATACATAGTGAATTGTAAATTTAGAAGTTTTAAAATTGAGATATTATTGTTAAGTTAAGAATGCAAATAATTATAAACAATAATTAAACCGTTCATTCTTTGTATTATATTTGGACTTTTTGGTCATACTAAAATTCTTTGAGAGAAAATCATATTTCATCAAGTTTTATCTGGTGACTTTATTGAGACTATAATTATAACATGGTTGTGGTTGAGATTTTAAGTTTGCTCACTATCCTTTATGCTGAAACTTCCAATGAATACTAGACATGAATCTATTAAAATATTATTACCCTGAAAATGGTTGACCAATGGTTGGTATTATAGGTCATTATTAATATTGAAAAAAATTTAGACTCACTTGGTGTCAATGGCTTTGTTTGAAAAAAAAATCTCGTCTAATTCTACTATTGGGTGGCTTTTACCTATTTTTTCCTTACTGTGTTTTTTTTTTTTTTTTTTTGTGTGTGTATATATATATATGAATGTTTATTTTCATTGTTTCTCTTTTTTATGCCTCTGACAAAGGAAAGATAAATTTATGATGGTGTTTTCACTTGCTCAGCATTAAACTGACCCTTGTTATGTCTCCATGACTTTAGTGTAGGAAAATGAGATCTAGTTCACTTGATCACAAAGATATTATGTATTTTAATTATTATTAGTATTGTAAATAAAGTTGTTTGGCATTAGTTTATTTAGTGATTGCAAGAAATTTGTTATAACCTAGAGTTATTGAGGATGTAGGTTTGAATAGTTGTAATGAATTCTACTATTATAGTAAATTGTGCTCGTATTGACATGATTGGTTAGAACATTAGAATAATCTTGTAATAATTTCTTTTTGATATTGTTATAAAAATAAAACTTTTCATATTTCAATAAATGATATTTGTATTTATTGTACATTTGATTCAGGGTTGGATAGTTCTTAGAATCCTTGTAAATCTTGATACACTATAGGAAATCTTTGTTTAATCTTTATTCTAAATTGTTGGTCTTTTAAATCCTATAGTTGTTGGTCTAATAAGAGTGACTTATAAATTGGAAATAAAGTATTCAAGTTGAATTGATTTAGTCCAAGATTTGTAATGAATTATTATTTTTAAGACAAGCTTTTGTATCTCAAAAAACATAACTTTGACAGATAAATTTAGAAGAACCATAGGGTTATATATCTTGATTTATCACACACTTAGTATAAGTAATGTAACAATAATCATGTAAAGTGTTAAAACAAGGAATTACATTGAGCACTTAATCATAGATTGAATTAATTATTTTTGGAGACATAACAATTAGATCAAGCTTATTGAATTGAAAATTGTCTAAATTTAGTTAGAATCTAATTTTTGATAAACGATTATACTAGTCGATTTACATAAATGGAAGCTTGGAACCCTTACCTCTATTATAATATAATTTGATTCAATGAATTTTATCAATATAACTCATTTGGTTGTTCTTAAATGAAATCATTTTTAGGGATAATTGTAAAAATTAATCACTTGCTGATTATTGTAGTTTTTAGAATTTGTCGGAAGCACCCTGCCTAAAGAAGTTAAAGTGATAGCATCTTAGATTTGGGGGTTGGTAGCATTTAATATTATGTTAAAATTAACATATAAAAATTTAAGTAAAAAAAACATGATCATTTTCTATTTTTAATTACTCTTTTCCAAATTAAATTTATACATATATTTTTTGTTGTGCTGATTTTTAGTCTGTGAAGTCACTCTGAAAATGGGCTCAAATTAATAGAAAAAATAGATATTTTCTAAAAGTAAAACATTTAATAATTAGAATTATTTCATGATAATTATGATCTAAAACCATTATTTTATTACCCTATATTGATGATTTTTTGTGGATCTATTTTCGAAGGCTTTTGGCAATTTTCTGTACCTGATTCCTTTTTCAGCGTGCAAAGTTGTTTCAAAATCGATTTACCAAAAATAACTATAGGAGTCTTTGACTAAAAAAATAGGTTGATAATGATTAATATTACTTTTAAATTTATAAAAACGTTATATTTTAATATTTTAGGATGTTTTTACTATTTTTAGTGAATCAATTTTGAACCCTATTTATTTAAAAAATTACCTAGCTGAAAAGTTTTTTGCATCAAAACCCGTTTGAAATGCTTTGTTATTTTAGCGTTTAAATTGTTGGAGATTATTTTTATAGGTTAATAGTGGTATATTGTATATAATAAAAAATATATTAACTTCCATAAATACTTTTCACCTTGTAGGGGTATTTTATCCATCACCATTTGATAGGCGATTGAATGAAATTGTAACTTGATTGTGAGGTGAGTTAGTCAAGTTAGGTTACATAGTGGTTGGGTAATTTTAATTCAACATGAATGATTAAAATTGAATATTAAACTCATGGATGGTACATTGATTGTATTTAAGGTTGAGATAATTAGGAGTTTGGTTGCTTACATAGTTTTATCGTGCTTACAATTGTATTTACAGAAAATAAAGTGTCAACAAACCGTTGACGGATCACATTCCATACCATTTGGGAAGAGTTTAACTTTTGGTTTCATTAGTACAAGCTATAATTGATACCCCTCGAGTATTGATTTTAAGTGTAGTATTGTGCACCAATTCTGGTGTAGTCAACATAAGTTAGTCACATCTAGCTTGTTAAATGCCTTTAAGCATTTTGGTTTTCTAAAATAGAAGGTGAGCATCTACATTGCATATAACATACCTTGAGTGTATTTTTATAACTTTAAGGTTTAATTTAATTGTTGATGAGGGATTAGAATACGCATGTAGTTAATGCACACATTAATATGATTGTGTTAATGGTGGAAGTGTTTACTTGTGTGGAGTTAGTGTTGCACAAGAGAAGAAAAAAATAATAGTATTTTTATGGGTTTTATTTGGGTGAAATTTTGGGAATTACACCTTTGCTTCTCCCCCAGGTAGGCTCATTTAATCTCCATCCCCTCTTGCAAAATCTTATGCAAAGTATGTTGATATTGTCTTGAATCCAAATGAACTTAAAGGTGAAATTTTGAGTTCTTTTAGTTGGATTATGTTATTTGGTATACTTTCATTAAAATTCCTAAAAATTTAAATCCTTTAAATATTTCTCCTCACCATCTCCACTTTAATCTAATCATTGAAAATGGCTTGCCATTGCATATTTTGACACCCAAATATTGTTTTCTTCTTTTGACTATAAAAATCCCCAAAGTTAGGATCGTGTCTTGATTTGATAGCGCTAAGATTTTTATCCTCAAATAGAAGGAATTTTGGATTGGGTACAAATTTTAATGCTAGGATTTTGGTTGTTTAAAAATTTGAGTGTTATTGGGTGCATTCCTTTCCATTTTGGTGAAAAGTATACAAAACCTATTTAATAGCTCTTAAAATAAAATTCCTATTTTTGGGGTTTAGTTTATTGTTTCTAGTAGTTGGTCACCATTTCCATAGAAAATATAATTAATTTTCATTGAACCATATATACATTCACTACAAGACTTGATTTCTTGATTCACAATGGTAGCTAGGGTTCTTAGTCATACCCATCTCTTATCATTGCAAAACTTAAGTCATAGTGCAAATTCCTTTAATGGTTAAAATATTGATTACTAAAATGCCCTTGGAGATGGATTTTTTTTACCTTGTAACCAAAATGACACTGAGGATGAAATTTCTCATTAAGTATTTCACAATAAATGCCCTAGAATATGGAAATTAGTATGGTCTACCCTATTCCATCATATTATCAGTATTTGATACTTCTCTAATTAGGATCTGAGTAATTTCCCTAAACTAGATGGTTTTGTAGGCTTTGTTTTAGATTCTTTCATTGCCCTTCTCAAGTGGATATGGGCTTTTCCAGTTATTGCTAAAAATGGTAATTTATGTACTGATACCATATTCCATATATGCAAAGCTACTCATCCTTTCTAGTTTATTTTCTTGTTTTTTTAAGTTTATTTTAGTTTTTTTAGCTTGTTTTTGTTGGGGATCAACCAACAATGGATTACACTTGTGAAATCAATAAACGCGGAAATAAATCAGATAGATAAGTAACTGAAATGATAAATAGCACAGAACAAGAGATACAAGAAAACACCCTGAAAACTTGTATTAAAACTCTTTACAATAGGAATACAATTGAAGAAACTTCGTTCTTCCACACCTCTCTCAGATGCACACAAGATCTCTCACTGGATCTCTATTCCTCAAGAGCTCTCTCTCAAGTACAATCAAATCCAACAACCTGGATTGATGCAACTCAGTACTGTCCTTCAAACATTCACAATGTTCTACTCATACTATTCCACACACTAAGCTAAGAAGATCTTTCCTACATATAGAATTAGGAAACTTGAGCATGCTCTTACAACAAACAGTTAAGCCTCTTGAACAAGGGCTCTAAAAATAATATTGCTAATAATAGAGACGCGAGCTTAAGTCTACAAATCAAACTCATCATGCAAACACTCGCTTCTATACTCGGAAATCACTTTCTGGACACACAGGTAACCGACGTCGGTTCCTGCCTGTTCGCCTGTGACCGTCACCGGCCGACCCTACTGCCGACGTCGGTGTCTCTGTAACTGCAACTGACCGACGTCGATCGCTCCTGACCGATGCTGGTGTCTTTGTAGACCTGAACCTGTTTGAGTTTGCTCCTTGGTGAAGCTTTTAGCTCCACAACCTAACAATCTCCCACTTGGAGATAAACCAGCTGCACCAGTACCTGTACAGCAACATCTTCTAGCTCCTCTATCTTCAACTCAATCATGAAGACCAATAGAAGTTGAATGAAGATTCAACTTCTCCTTAGTAACCGGCTTTGTTAGCATATCAGCAGGATTCTTGTCTGTATGTATTTTCTCCAGCTTCAACTCACCATCTTCCAATACCTGCCGTATGAAGTGGTACCTTAGCTGTATGTGCTTGGTTCTTGAGTGAAAAGCTGAGTTCTTAGCCAAATGGATTGCACTCTGACTGTCACTATACAATTTGCAACTCCCATGCTCCCTTCCAAGCTCTTCCATGAACCGTGTCATCCATATCATCTCCTTGCTAGCTTCTGTAGCTGCAATATACTCTGCTTCTGTAGTTGACAAGGCTACAACCTTCTGCAACTTAGATATCCAACTAACCGCTGTTCCACCTATAGTAAAAACATAACCTGTGGTGCTCCTCCTGCCATCCAAATCACCTGCCATATCTGAATCTACATAACCATGTAGAGAAGTATCTGAACCTCCATAGCACAAGTGTCTACTGCTGGTTCCTCTCAGATATCTAAGGATCCATTGAACTGCTTTCCAATGTTCCTTTCCTGGATTAGCCATATACTTACTTACTACTCCCACTGCTTGGGCAATATCCGGTCTAGTACACACCATTGCATACATCAAACTTCCTACTGCGGAAAAATATGGAACCTTACTCATGTACTCTACCTCATCATGTGAATTAGGACATTGTTCTTTACTCAACTTAAAATGTCCAGCCAAAGGTGTGCTTACCGGTTTAGCATCCTGCATATTGAACCGTTTCAACACCTTGTCCACATAATCTTCTTGAGACAATATCAACCTGTGATTTTTCCTGTCTCTCCTAATGCTCATGCCAAGGATTTTCTTTGCTGCTCCCAAATCCTTCATAGCAAACGTTTGAGCTAATTTCACCTTAAGGTCAGAGATATCCTGCATGTGAGATCCTGCAACCAGCATATCATCTACATACAACAATAGAATAATATATCTACCATTATCAAATCTCTTGAAATATACACAATGGTCGAATTGACACCTACTGTAGCCATGCTCAGTCATAAACCTGTCAAATTTTAAGTACCATTGCCTAGGAGCTTGCTTGAGGCCATACAAGCTTTTCTTCAACCTACACACAAACTTCTCCTTACCCTTGACCTCGAATCCTTCTGGCTGTTCCATATAAATTTCCTCATCCAAATCTCCATGAAGAAAGATGCAAATCCTCAAAAGCAACCAAAGACAATACAACCCTTATTGAAGTCATTTTAA
This sequence comes from Torreya grandis, assembly GCA_037957365.1. NCBI lineage: Eukaryota > Viridiplantae > Streptophyta > Pinopsida > Cupressales > Taxaceae > Torreya > Torreya grandis. Next base: position 1,732,236 of record JARHVA010002623.1, read on the forward strand.
CAACTGGAGAAAAAATCTCACCAAAGTCAATACCTGGCTTTTGTGCAAATCCTTTTACAACCAATCTGGCCTTATATCTCATCTGTCCATCCTCACCTTCTTTCAACCTGTAGGTCCATCTGTTCTTCAGTGTTCTCTTACCAGCTGGCAATTCAACCAAATCCCATGTTTGGTTCTCTCTTAAGGACTCCATCTCCTCAACCATGCCACGCTCCCACTTACTCTTGGACTCCACCTGTAATGCTTCTTCAAAACTCTCTGGTTCTCCACCATCGGTTAGCAATAAATAATATAAGGAAGGAGAATATCTAATTGGAGGCTTACTTACCCTTTCAGACCTCCTGATGGGTGTCTTGGACTCGTTCTCAACACGCTGTCCACCCAAATTTTCTGACAGTGACCGACCTCGGCCACCTGTAGACTTGTTACTGGCCGACGCCGGTTCTTCCTGGCCGACGTCGGTGCCTGGTCTGCCGACGTCGGTCTCTGTATGACCGACATCGATTTCTGTACTACCGACGCCGGTTCCTAACCTGCCGACGTCGGTCTCTGTGTTTTCCTGTAAGTGATTATTTCTTTTTCCCGCGAGCTCATTTTGGACCATAACTTCGTCCAATTCACCATTGCTCTACCCAGATTGATCCAGCTTCCTTATCTGATCACTGTACATCACTCTTTCATTGAAAATGACATCATGGCTCCTAATTACCTTGTTAGTTCCTAGATTCCAAAATCTAAAACCAAAATCATCTGAGCCATAGCCAATAAACGTGCACCTCATAGACTTAGCATCAAGCTTCTTTCTATTTTCCTTATCTATGTGCACAAAGACTTCACAACCAAAAACTTTGAGATATGAGAGATCTACCTTTTTACCTATCCATGCCTCTTCTGGAATTCCACCATCCAGAGCTGTAGAGGGTCCTCTGTTAATCAGGTACACTGCGGTGTCAACTGCTTCTGCCCAAAACTCTAAGGGCAACCCTGCATGCAATCTCATACATCTTACATGCTCCATGATAGTTCTGTTCATCCTTTCAGCAATACCATTCTGCTAAGGTGTCCTTGGAACTGTCCTTTGCCTTCGGATTCCATGAGTGTAACAATACCAGTTAAACTTAAGACTGCAGAACTCACCGCCATTATCAGATCTCAAGCACTTTAATCTTCTGCCTGTTTCATTCTCAACCATGGCTTTCCAAATCTTAAAAGTCTCAAAAACATCAGATTTCTTTTTAATACAGTAGATCCATACCTTTCTTGTGGCGTCATCTATGAATGTAACATAGTACCATGATCCGCCAATAGAGGCTACCTGAGCCGGTCCCCACACTTCTGTGTGAACAAGCTGCAACTTCTGCCTTTTCTTAGTAGACCCAGTCTTGAGAAAACTAACCCTTTTCTATTTTCCAAATACACAATGCTCACAAAATTCTAGATCCATACTTTTCAAATTTGAAAGCATACCTTTAGACTTAAGAATTGACATCCCCTTCTCACTCATGTGGCCAAGCCTTGAGTGCCACAATTTAGCATCCACATCTGAAGTAGATAAAACTGAAGGAGATTTGTTAGTAACACAATTACACAAATAGAGAGTACCTTCTCTCTTACCTCTAGCCATAACAAGTGCACCCTTGGTCACCTTCCAAGAATCTACTGTGAGAGTTACTGTACAACCCTCATCACCTAGCTTACCTGCAGAAATCAAATTTCTCTTCAAACTAGGAACATGCATCACATCTCTCAACACCCATGTGTTGCCATTCTGCATCTTCAACTGCACTTTACCTTTGCCAATAATCTTACAAGGCTCATCATCCCCTAAGTACACTATTCCAAAATCTCCATGGATATAGTCACTGAAATATTCTCTGTTAGGGGTAGCATGGAAAGATGCACCAGAATCTAATACCCAAGATTCTATATTATTATGCAAAGAGAAAATAAGAGCATCCTGTGCAATACCTGCAACCTTTGTCTCTTCCTTTCCTTCGTGCTGATTCTCCTCCTTAGGCTTTGACTAGCAATCTCTGCTTATGTGCCCCAACTTTCCACAGTTCCAGCATTGTGGCCTTCTGCCATTCCTAGATTTGGATCTGCCTTTTCCCTTAGACTTAGATCTTGATCTCCTCTTGTTCTTTTCTTTTTGCCTTCCCCTGCTCTCGATATTTAAAGCGTTCCTAGATGTCTCTTCTATGCTTTTCCTGCGAATTTCCTCATTCAAGATAACGCTAACCACATCCTCTACTTTTAAAATATTCGAAGCAGAAGCAGTATTAGAAACTGCCATTACCAAGCCATGCTAGCTTTCAGGCAAAGAACATAATATTAAAAGAGCTTTTATTTCATCTTCAAATACAATATTGACTGAACTTAATTGGTTAACAATACCATGGAAATCATTCAGGTGATTAGAAACAGATCCACCTTCTTGCATATGCAAATTAAATAACTGCTTCATTAAATATACCTTATTTGAAGCTGAGGGTTTTTCATACAGATTTGCTAACGTAGTCATTAACTCTATCGTAGTTTTTGCCTGTGACAAATTAGATATCACAGTGGAGGCCAGACTCAGTCTTATAGACCCGAGAGCCTTTCTGTCAAGAACTTTCCATTCTTCATCCTCCATGTCCTTGGGCTTCTTTGCTATCCCACCTAATGGTAAGTAAAGATCCTTCTGATACAGATAGTCCTCTATCTGCATTCTCCAGTGTTGATAGTTCTTGCCATTAAACTTTTCCATTCTCAACTTACTTTCTTCTGCCATTGCTTCTCCCACTCAAACAGAAATCCCTGCAGAAACCCCTGTGAGCAACCTGTAATCCAAACACACTACACAGATCTGAACCACCTGTTAGTGAACCTGAGCTCTGATACCACTTGTTGGGGATCAACCAACAATGGATTACACTTGTGAAAGAAATAAACGTAGAAATAAATCAGATAGATAAGTAACTGAAATGATAAATAGTACAGAACAAGAGATACAAGAAAACACCCTGAAAACTTGTATTAAAACTCTTTACAATAGGAATACAATTGAAGAAACTTCGTTCTTCCACACCTCTCTCAGATGCACACAAGATCTCTCACTAGATCTCTACTCCTCAAGAGCTCTCTCTCAAGTACAATCAAATCCAACAACCTGGATTGATGCAACTCAGTACTATCCTTCAAACATTCACAATGTTCTACTCATACTATTCCACACACTAAGCTAAGAAGATCTTTCTTACATATAGAATTAGGAAACTTGAGCATGCTCTTACAACAAACAGTTAAGCCTCTTGAACAAGGGCTCTAAAAATAATATTGCTAACAATAGAGACGCGAGCTTAAGTCTACAACTCAAACTCATCATGCAAACACTCGCTTCTGTCCTCAGAAATCGCTTTCTGGACACACAGGTAATCGACGTCGGTTCCTGCCTGTTCGCCTATGACCGTCGCCGGCCGACCCTACTGCCGACGTCGGCGCCTCTGTAACTGCAACTGACTGATGTCGATCACTCTTGACCGACGCCGGTGTCTGTGTAGACCCGAACCTGTTTGAGTTTGCTCCTTGGTGAAGCTTTTAGCTCCACAACCTAACAGTTTCAGTTTGGAGACATGGTTTGCACTTAGCATTGAGAAAGAATGTTTTATGGCATTAGTATGCACTCATTTGTCCTAAATTTTGGTATGTGCTGATAAATAAAATGAAGTGTTATTTAGGTAGGGTTGTTCTACAATTTGAATGTGGATACATAATGGAAATGGTTTTTGATGGGACTACTCCATACAAGTCTCTTCAAATGGTGATTTACTTGTACTAGATTCTAAGAACAATAATATTTTGTGTCACTCCTCCTTTATCTCACTGTATGTGTGTCTACTTATGCTTGGGTTGATTTGTTTTGATTAAAAAATTTGTGACTATTATTTAAAATTTTCATTGGGAATTTTTATTTATGGTCTTTGATCTCCTCTTTGTTCTTTCTCTAAGATGACTATCCACTCTCAACTCTTCTATTTCCTCTATGTTCATCATTATTGCTTTACACTCAAATGTTATTTGTAAAAAAATTATAGTAAAAGGTCTAAAGGAAATACTAGTTGTGATCATGTCTTCTAAAGACATACTCCAATGGGTTAAAAGGTACAATAGAATGGGTGAACAATGATTAAATTTCATTGCATTCTAAAATTCTATAGTTGAAATGGGATTGTGATTCAACAACATGTTTAAAGCTGCACAACCATTCTGTTGTCTCAATATTTTAGCGTATTTTATATTTACAAATGTATTGATGGATGAGCAAAGGGTTTTATAATGAAGCCTCTGAAGATAACAAATACTAAGAAATTGAGAAGTCACATAAAACTACCAAGGTGAATGTGTTTTTTGGCCACAAAAAGAAAAGTTTCATCTAGAATATTAGCAGAGAAAATCTCAGAAAGATGACCTCACCTAAATGTGGTTTATATGCTTTATTTTCAATGGTTTCCTTATATTTTGCATTTTAAAGGGCACACTACTTGTTTGAATGTCACTCTATTTTATCCTGTTTGAAATTGAATATGAGACATTGATTGGGAAATTATGTGGTATATATAAGTTTACATTATGTTGAGTGATTGAATTTATTTCCTTTTAACATTTTATGTATAGGCTTATCAAGTTAAATATGGATCCATGGAACTTTATGGAAAGTCACCTTAAAAATGGTTTTATTTGCATCTCTTTTGATAAATTGTATTTTCTCCCCTTTTGTAGCATCTTAGAATGGAAGTGTGTTTGTCACTTTGAAGCTTTGATAATGTTCAAATATAAGAGACAAAAGAAAAGGATCTTGTAGGAAATTTTCATTGGTAGATCTCAAAAACAAGTTATTTCAAGTATAGTATTAGAACTTAGTCCCATGGAGGGGCCAAATAATTTTTCTTTGTAGGCGCTACAAAGTAAAAATAGGATTATTTTGTAGTAGTAAGGTTTCATAGGATTCTTTATTTTATCAGTAAAGGAAAAATAGGTGATTTTTTATAATAGGATAGTCTCATAAAGTTCAAAAAAATAGGTTACCTACCAAAATCACCACCTAATAATATTTTAGAGGGTAAAACTTAAAATTTTACCCCATAAATAAGTTGTCATGGGGCAGGAAAAATTATTTATGGGTATGGAGATGCACATGTCCCCACTACTACCAAGGTCATAAAATCAACCCCCTAAATAGTAATTGCTCCATATTTTTAGCGAAAGGATTTGATTTTTGTAGTTTTTGAACATGTCAATTTGCATGGGACTGTTTGTTGTAGAAAATCCAATGTAATTGACCCCTCCATGGGACTAGGTTGTTAGAAGCATAAACATTAAAAAATTTAAGATCATTCCCCATATTATCCTCCTCCATTGACATTTTATCAAAATATAATTCAACATTGTGTGCTGGAAAGAAAATGATTTATACTTCTTGAAGATGACACTATAAATTAGGGAGCCTTTAGAGCAACATGAAGATGTGATCAGAAAGTCATGTTATTGTTGATAGTTTCCAGAATAGGATCTATGTATATTTTATTGCAATGATATAGACCATTATGTTTTTAATGGTCCCTTAAATGTTTATTAATGGTCCCTTCACTGTATATTAATAGTCCTTTTAGTGTTTACTAAATGGTCTCTTCAGTGTTTATTAATGATATGCATTTTTTTATTATGTTTTTTATTTTGTATTAATGATAAGTAGGTTTTTCATTATATCCTTTGTGTACATATATTTATATTAGATTTAAAATAATGAATACAAATATACCCAACTAGTGGTCCCATTCTTATAAACAATTGGACTTATATTGTTAATCTTTGGTCATATTAAAAATAAAATGTGTAAATGATATTTCAACATAGAAATGATGGTATATCCTTCTAGCAAAGTCCAATCACTTTCAAACTCACCTTTTTAGGTTAAAAAGACCTTCTATCAACTAAATATTGAATTTTATATGATGAGGTGATGTTTTGTAGAAGATGTGGGACCCAAAATTAGGGGTCCCAATTATTATCCCCTTTCCCTAATAATATCCTTGAAAAAAGTATACACAAAATCATATGAAAATTAAAGTTGCCTCATAAAATCCTAAATTATTAAAAATATCTCAAATTATTATCAAGAAATGACTAATACAATCAAGAATCATTATGACATTGAAGTTATCCTTATTAACTCTTAATGATATAATTCTATGCCATCAAAACTGTCATAAACTCATATAAGATTTTTTTAATTCCTATAAGTAGCCATCTAATTTTGATAGTAGTGATCAAAATTGATCCCTTCCTAACCCTTCCAAGGGCTTAAAACACTTAAGAGAAGTGTAATTCAAAAATAGGTTGTAATAAAGAATTCAAAGTTTATAAAATACTTTACAATGCATAAGTATAGATGCATATTAATGCCACATCAATGCCACATCACTATCAGTGTAGGGTATAAATCTTAAAACTTGTCACTGTTATATACAAGAAACCATGACTAATATAAATATGACCAAAAAATATAACAAAACTATTTATGAACATTTATATCAAAATTAAATAATTTTTTTGTGGTAGTAGGTAAGAAAGGTACTCAAGATTCAGATAGACCACACTAGAGAAATTATAATCATTTTTGGTATGCCTATGTTTATATTTTAAAGTGATTGTAAATTATATTTTCTCATGTATGCACCATAATACACTTTAAATATGAACTTAGATGTTTATGTCTCATCAAGACAAGATTGTGACTATGACATCTTCTTATAAACAACTTTGTACCACTGCTTAAAAGATTATGCTACACAACATTTTATTAATTGTACACCATGTTCCAATTTTTGGAGTGATATTTCCATTATATTTCATTATAAAAACCCATGTTTTAATACATGGGATGAGATAAGTATCCATAAATCTAATTCTATGCCATATCGATCAATAAAAAATAACCTTACTATCATTTTTGTTTATTCTCATAACCATATGAGTTGTTTAATGTTATGTTCGAAGAAACATTGTTTATTTTGCTTCCATTATTATTTTTATTACTTCTAAACTTATCAAGAATAAATATTAATTCTCAGTGTGTAAACCCTTTTCAACATATGACATCCAAAATAATAAGTATATACTCTTAAAAATTAATTTTCTCATTTTTACATTTTTTTAAAATTTTAATTAGTGTTATAGCATGGTATGATTATAAAGGTGTTAGAGAATTTTATAACATGCCAATTCATTTAGAATTCATTAATGTTTTATTTTAAATTATCTTAATTCAATTTTGATGTTTTATATTTTCTACAGAACCCAATATACTAGAAGAGAACATAGAAAAGAGCCATAATTTTAACATTTTATTAGTGTTTTGGGTAAGTAAAAAAAACTCTAAAGGAGTGTGGTTGGCAAAGGTAGAGATATTTATGTTTTCTTGCTTAGGCTATGAGCCTTATTATTTTTTAGTGCATAAATAAATTCAACTTTATTTTCTATACATAATATAAATATAAGCATCTTAATTTCCCCACCTCATCCACAAGTCACCTCCCTTTTCATTCCACAAATCCTTGAAGATTATAGCCTAGATTATTGTAATACAATAGAAAAAGAATGCAAAGGATAATTTTATAAGCAATTTTTATTTTCAATTGATTAATTCATATTAAATGTTGGGCAGTTAATTTTTTTTCAAACAAAGTATTTTCAAATACTATTATATAAAGTTATTATATTTGGCTAAATATTTATGTAAGCATAATATTTTTTATTCTAGAATTAGTTTATATAATATATTTATTTTTATTTAACTAAAAAATATTTACTAACCTAATACTTGTTAGTGAATTTTTCACCAATATTTATCCCAAAATTTAGTAGTTTTCATCTCGACCCCACCTCTCTTGTGATTTTACAATCATTGAAGAATTTACCTACAACTATTCTTACTCTAACTTTTATGTTTATCATGTTAAACAGGGTACATCCAGAAGAACATAGGCAAAAGTGCACCAAAATGGCACTGATTTTTGTGTGTTGTATCTCAAATATGTTAATCAGTAGTGTTTATTTTTAATTGAAAATTTAATGGCAATAATCCCATGTCTTGTAATGGGTCTCTATGTGTTGTTTTTTCCTATTTAAGTTTGTTCTTCTCTTCCCAAAATTCATCACCATTAATCTTGAATATAAAGAAGTAGGCCACATACAAGAACTTTAATGCTTTAGGACCATGATACAAATAAACACCATATATATAAACAAACCCACAATTGAATTATTACAAGGAATTTAAATTTTCATTCCCCTCATGTTGAATTTAATAGGTAGGAACAAGAATTATTAAAATCTAAAGCTTGTTTATCATAGTCAATATTTAATTCAAAAGATAATCATTATTATTATGGTGTAGTCTCCTATAGCTGATGAAGTGTGGATTCTTTAATATTAGAGGTAGGGGTTAAATTGGATGGCTACATGAACCTATTAAATCTGTTTAATAATAAAATATGGTGATTTTTAAAAATATTCTCTGGGATGCAATATGATATTTAGGGATTTTCTATTTGATATCTTCATAGTTGGCTTTATATTATTTTAATGTTATAATTATCTTATGTTTAGTTACATTGTATTATCTATAGAAGTTACAATTGTCTCATTGTAGTATTTTGGACAAGTTACCGAAAGTGGTTGGGGAACTCTCATCTTTAAGAGATTTGAATTTAAAAATTCATATTAAGCTAAAGCAGTTACCACCAAGATTTGATCAGTGAATTACTCTTGCTTCTCTTAGTTTTTAAGGTTGAGATAGTTGTAAAGAGATTGCAAACAATTTTGAAAAACTTACTTCATTAGAGTATTTATTTTTGAATGCTTGCTAGGAGCTTCTTGGTCTTCTTTGTAATTTGAGAAACTTGATTTTGTAAAATATCTAAATTTGGAAGCTTGCTGGAGGCTTCTTGATCTTTCTTGTAATTTTGAGAAACTTACTTTGTTAGAATATATAAACTTTAGAGTCTTTTTTGGGGCTTCTTGGTCTTGTTTGTAATTTATAATTTTTTTCTTCATTAAAATATCTAAACTTAGAATTTTTCTCCATGTTGCTCCTACATCTAAAAATAATTTTAAAATTAAAATTTGTTAAAATGTAAAAAACCATATTTTATTTAACATAATTTTTAGTGACACATGTACTTAATTTACTCTCTTCAATGGAATCGAAACTACATCTTGCAACTTTTTATCATGGAAGGGTTAGATGACTAAATACCATTCAACTTGAAATTAGGACCATGAGAACCATGGGTAAATTTTCCATGAGTGTCATGCTATGACATACCATTTTATGGCTCCAAAAATTTTATTTATGGAGAAGCCTTGTTTGGAAAGCATTGGCCTTTTCAACTACCACTTTCCTGCTAATAGTTTCCAAGTCATCAAATTTTAACAATCGCTACAACATCCCTATTTGCTCACCACATTTAATTTCATCCTTTTTTTTCTCAAAACACATACTATTTACATAAATAGTTGGGGTGTATATGGACATTCAATTTAAAATTTGAGAGGCTATCCATGAAAATCCCTTTCATTAATGTCTACTAAATTTTTAGTACCTACTACACATGTAGCATTGTAATGGTTACACACTATTATTTTGCATTGGAAAATGAGCATCTAATAAAAATAGAGTATTTTTTTTATAGTTTTATGTTTTAACATTACATTTTTAATATATATTTCAAAATAAATACAAAGTAAAATAGTTTATTACCTCTTCATTGGTCGAATAGAAATTACTCGAATAAATAGTTGGGGAATTCGAGATTTATGAGAGCTAAATATAATAAATTTTTCACAATGATGTATAGAAATATAAGTACTAAGGTTGAACATATTTTTTTTGGATAGAAAATTATAAGAGATTGAATGATAGTATCACATTTAAAAAAGGATGGAGTAAAATGTCAGGGTTGTCACACGCTGATATCTCATTCAATGCAGTGCTAGGTTCTAATTTTTTTACTTGCATGCTTAACACATTAATGATGCTACTCATTTGGACAAAAATAAAGCTTGAAAAAGATGGATATGTAAAAATTGATAGATTTGTTGATGTTTTTTTCATTTTAAGTGGGCTAATCAAGAAGGCCATGGTGGATTCCATGGTATTTCTCAGCCAGGCAAGGTTCTGTGATTCAAACCTTCATAGTAGTATTGCTCTAGATCTTTTCATCAAAGTTTTTCTATCGTATTTGTTTACATTTTATTCCACATGATCCTTGATAGCTAGGTATTCCAAATATTTTTGATTAGAATAATATGTAATTCTAAATTATTCTTATCTATTGTAATCTTATAATTTTTGTCTATAACTATGTGCATCTCTGCATTCTATGATATTCCTTTTTACCAAATTTGAAAGCTCACAATTTGTAGCTTCAAGTTTTTCTGATGCAAAATTTTGTGATGAAAATGAATTTTGTGTTTTATTTAATATTGCCTTCAATTACTTACCTTGTGCTTCTATCCTCAATTGCAAGTGCCTTTGGACCTATAACATTGTTAGAACAAGGAAATCTTAGATTTTGTACCAAATTGAAATCAAGGTATGTGCAAAAAGTTAACGTAAAATTATTAAAAATGTTTCCTTATTTCTTGAACTTATCGAGATAGCCATACCTCTAATTGCTCATGCAACCTTATTTGTACATCCAAATACCAGAATCTCTACAATTTTCATTATCTTGCCATTACAGGGAATTCAACAAGTTATTCTTACAATAATTGCAAAATATACATATCATAGTATTAATAAAAAAATTCCAACAAAGATAAAATTTATGGATTACTTGTGATGGTGTGGTGTGTTAGTATTGTCTTTTGAAACAATGTCTTGATGTGGAAGGGCCAAGTAGGGGGCACAGGCTAATCAGAGAGAGGATATTTTAGGTGGTAGAATGAAATAAGAAGGTGAAAATGGTGTTGGATTAGGGGTGAAGAGTAAAACTAGTGACTATAGTAAGACTATAAAAAATGTTTTAGATAGTGTGGGATAAAATGTGGTAGGTAGTGTCACATGCATTGTAAAACTTGCCAAGGATGGGACTGAATGTCATGATAAATAATTTTTGCACTAAAATGGATTAGTTTGTGTATATATTTTATCTATATATTCTCTAATTTATTTTTGCATGTGTCAAATAGAACAATTAAGGAAGCATGATCATGTAACAAATATAATAGTGGAACAACTAGTTGTGGATTAGGTGGTGATAGATTGACACATGTTACACTATGTGGAACAATGAGTTAGGCAACAAAGGATCCTTAACTTTTGAGTGTAAATACTATTGACATCATTTTTTTTATACCCATCCTTATAGTCTAAAATATTTAATGTTTTTGTTAATTTACATGAGACAAAGAGATATTAACTTGGTTATCTTTTGATTAGAAGGATGTTAATATGGAGACAAAGAAAAATAAACTTGGTTCTCATGTACACATACCTATAAAATATAACCAAATCTGGTATTAACATCACAAAATATTAGATAAATAGATAATAACATTCATCAAACACTAGTCAACAATAACAAGAATCATAAATTAGGCCTAGTGGACACTAGCACTACATATGGGATAGTAACACTAGACAATAGTGTCGTACAAGGGACACTAGCACCATGTCCTAGACATTGGCACCATTATCAAGATAATATCACCATACATAGGACACTAGTGTCGTGTCCTAGACACTAGCACCATTATTAGTACAGTAGTGCCACATTTCAAAAATGGCCCTAAATTACCATATTTTTAATAAAAATAGTTAAAAAAAATTACATGTGTCAAAAATAGGAAAAAAAAGGCTCCTTACCAAGGTAACATACTCCCTAACCTGGATAAGTGCCTCCACCTCCTCATACCAGGCCAAAGTTGTTCCTCATCTCTTTGACATACTCTCTATCTCAGAGAAAATAATCACTATCAAGTCAAATGATTTAGATGAATTGTCAATCTAATAAATTAACCTATTTAAGTCGCATTTATAAGATTTTCACCTTACGAAGGTTGACCTTGTGTGTCAATATCACCAACTAATACTAACTTCTTTCAAATGCAATATGTAGAGAACCTTAAATCTTATTTGTGATTCTTTTATTGTGTGAGGGATTTGACCTCAATATATTTCCCTATATTATTTCCACTAATATATCAATCTCACTCAACTCTACAAAATGATAAAACCTATATTCCCTTAATAAACTCAATATAGACCAAAGCTCTATCCCATTACCAATTTTAACAACTGACTCTGTCAAAATCAAAAAAATACTCAAACCTAAAACAATATCACCCAACTAACTATCACCATCATATCAGTCCTTACCATTTTTGGTTAGACACCCTTACCTCAGTTTCGAATCTTTCAACAAAAAGGGGTGGAATACACATAGATTGGTTCAGATATACAAATATTTAGACACACAAGTTTACTCAGATAAACATATTTAGAAACAAAATTTTATGTAGATATACATATTAAAACACATGGGTAAGTGGACAAAATTGTGGGACAAAAAAGGGCCTACCCGTGGACATGATTTTTTCAAAATTTCAAAAATTTGAACTTATGTAGATAATTTGAGATGCTTCCACTCAAAATTTGAAGATGGTATAAAAATATGAGTTGTATAATTTTGAGTCTAGTTTCCAAAAAAATATGATTTTTGAAAAATGGTTAAGTATAATTAGGTTAAACATCTAAAATTTTAAGAGGAACTCTTATTTTTTAAAGAAAACATAGTAGATAGATGGCCATACAGCCCATCATTTTTGAGCATCGTTAAATATTGTTTGAAACCCTTTGGTGAATATTTAGATAAGATATTCTAATGTGTTACAATATTTTTTTATATTTTTTTGATGAATATTTATTTTTATTAATTTTGTAATTAAGTAGATCCTAAAAAATTGACAAAAAAATGGATAACCAGTTGTGCGGCCCACCCTAACTACCTCAAAAAAAATTAAAATTGATTTTTTTTTAATGTGTGTAGAATTAGGCTTAGTATGTTACCATATAATTTGTTTTACACTTGGATCAATGAAAGAAAATTAGCTATACATGAATAGGCATGTATAGGTGCGACATGTAGTAGCCCAAAAAAGGTGTTGTTAGAAATAAATATAGTTTGAACCCTTAAAATAGCCAAAAAATTATAAAAATCATATATTTAGAAAGAGGACAACATGCTTATCATGAAGATAATAATTTTTCAAAATTTAATGTTGAAATCCATAGCGTATTTGGTGATTAAAGTTGAAATTTGTTGGTTTTTCTCAAAACTCTTGGTCTTGGCTGTAGGTGTAGAGTCAAAGCCTTTGGCTTGGAAATCAAAGTTGTTTCCAAGCCTAAAAGCTCAGTTTTAAATTCAAATAATGTGTATGCAATATATAACATGCATGTGTTATATAATGTATTAAACAATGCGTATGCACTATTATGTAATAAGACCAAAACCATCTCCAGAAGCATGTGGGAGTTGCACATGAAGACAACTTTGGCTAGAAGCTTATATTTACTACTCTAAATGTTAATTATAAGTTTACATTTATATATAAGTTTACATTTATATTTTTACATTTATTTTGTTATACTTTAAATTTATTTTATTAAATATAAGATTATTTTTGAGGGAGACTTGATGAACATCCTAAATGCCTTGAAGGAAAGACTATATCCTCACACACCATCAAGTGCATCATTGATGATGATAAGCATCTCCTAAAGGGAGTATGTCATGTTCAACTCATACACACTTATAAGGAATGGGCTGGTTAACCTCCTTGCTAGCATTGGAGTTGATCTCCACCTTTTAATTAAACATCCCATCTAATGTTTTCAATGCCATACGAGCTGAAGGTACCAATGAAAGTTAAAAAAATGATTTATCTACACATGTATGACCTCATCTTGAAGGGGTAGATCTTAATTAGGTAGATCCACAATTATTATAAAGAGAGGGTTCTTAATTATTTTTATGAGCCTTTGGCAAGGCTTACAAACCATTCATGCTCTTTTTGAATTCACCCTATCTAGAAACTTTATCCCACCCATTTCATATCTACACACATAGTCTCCATAAGGGTTAAGAGGGATAGGTTGGAACCTTCTTCTTGCAAGGAGGTCAGTGAATAGAAGAAATTATGTACGAAGTTGAAAAAGGGGAGACTCACAAAATTAATGAAATAGGTAACATAACATAACACCGATATTTCCAGTTGTTTTGTGGTGGCCTGGAATAAGTGAAAATTGACCATACATGACATCACTATTAACGTTTTGGAGGAGTTCATCAGTGAATCAACTAGAACGTCTTATGTAGGCACAAAGGATTTTAAGGATTAATAAAAAAAACAAGAGTCATTGCAACACTTTTTGAGAATAAATGACTTTATGTAGATAGATAAAAAAGGATTTCTATGGGATGATCTTCCACATTACTAGCCTAACATTTGCCTTCAAATCATATGGTACACGACACTCAAAGGTAAATATACACTTATTTTCTCCCATCATTTTTTACTTCTTAATCATTTCATTGGATATATAATCATTCTTCCCTACTTTCTACTAAAGTAACTTAAGAGTACCATCCTAATGTACCAAGTGAATGATACAAATCCCATCCTTCTCTAAGGTTTGATTCTCATTCTAGTTAAACATGGCCAAGATATCTATGGCTAAGAGGTCCCCCCAAGGGTTCCTCCTATGGAGAGGACTCCAAAGAGGACCCCCTAGAGGAATATTCCATTAAAGGATCCCATCAGCTCTCTGATCACACCCCCTAAGATAGTATATCAAAATCCCCCTTGATGATCTCCCCCTTAAACTATTTATCCCTAAATCAAAACCTATTACACTAGAACTAGGTACCCCTACAAAGACAACTTAGAAAGGAAAAACCATTATTATGTATGAGATGGAAAAGAACAAACTGCAACTTGAGAATTTTAACTTAAAGGTTTAAAAAGTAGGGTTGGGTCTAACCAAACTCATTTAGGAATGGAATTCACTCCACAAGTAGGCTAAAGCCATAGTTTAAGATTGTGTCCTTTCTACATAGCCCACTCAGTCCCCTACCTTTCAATCACCGAAGGTGTTAAAATCTACTCCTCAAGGCTCCCCCAAGGGGTCCCCCAATCAATCCCTCATGCAGGCTAAAGGAAAAAATCACCCCAGAATGATATTATATAGAGAAGTGGTTGAAGGCCCTAGGAATCACACTTAGGAAAACATATAAAAGGAAAAATAGATCATTCCAATGAAGAACACTACAGATGTTGAAGACTTTTAAGAGGGGCTTTCCTCCTAGTTCTGTTTTGATTTCCTATTTTTGTTTTCATTATTGTTTTTTAATTTTTTTCATTTTGGTTTCTTGACCCTGATGATGGCCTGTTGATATGCTTGTACTACACTCTGGTGGTTCTATGTCCCTATAAAACTTGACTTTTACCTTATCAAATTAAAAAATATAAGAAATTAGTGTCACTCAGCATTTGATAGAGTTGGTTTCAAAAATGCACATCTTATGATGTGGAAAATATTTTTTCAATATCTAATTAGGTCAGTACTTAGGCATTTTTAGGGTCTAAGTATTAAAACTAGGAATTTCAATACATAACTTTTACAATTCATATCCATTTTTGGTAAACATATAGTCATTTTTAAGGTTTTTGTGCCTTCTAAATTGATTCTTAGCATTTTTATGAGTCTTAGGTTTGTCAAAATTGAGGTTTGAAAACCACTCAATTTTAAATTAATGTAAAGTGGTGTGATTGGGGTAGCATAGGTCACATTGATGACCTGTACACATAAAACAACCACTTTATGTTAATTTCACTTCTTCATCATCCTTCCCTCATCCTTGATTACTTATTACTCATCCCTCATTATCCCTAATCACTCTCTCATAATTATTAATTATCACTAATCACTCCTTCATTAAACCTCACTATCCCTAATCATCTCTAATCACTCCCTTATCATCCATAATCACTCCTCCATTGACCCTCACTATCCCTCATCATCTCTAATCATTCCCTCTCCTTCCTTCATCATCCCTAATCACTCTTTCCTCATCCCGCATCATACCTAATCACTTACTCATCCCTATTCACTCCCTCCTCATCCCTAATCACTCCTTAATTGACCTTTATTGTCTCTCATCATCTATAATCACTTGAGCTTATCATACTTGATCATTCCATCTATTATCACCATCCCTTATCATCCCTAATCACTTTCTCCTTATCCATCATAATCCCTAATAAATCTTTCTTCATTTCTCATCATCACTAATCACTCCCTCATTATCCCTCACCATCCCTCATTACTCCATCATTGACCCTCACCATCCCTAATTACTCACTCATCATCTAACATAAGTATATAATTTAAAGATATATTTGATTCCAATCATATGTTCTTTAATACATTATAATAGAAATTAACTCTTTTCTAGGACTTGTGTTGTCAATACCCATTTATGATAGTCAATTTTATTACTGAATGAATTTGATGATCTTCCAAATTTATATTCAAGTAACATACGTACTAACATAGAATAAAGTCTAAATTTTATTTCATCGAATTATCTTTGTTGTGCATCTAACTAAATGAAACTTTATTTAGTTCCACCTTTGGTAGTTTGGTTTAAAATATAAAAATTAAACATAAATCTCTTGTATAACTTTCTAATTCCAAGAAGATTTGAATCAAATGTAAATTTATTTAGTGTTTCCCATTCCTATATGACTTGAATCTTGGTTAGGCTTACACATGCACTCCCTATGTGTGTAATGTTTATCCAATATTTTATCTCTTGCATGCAAAATGAAAATTTATTCATGTTATCACAAAAATATGTTTCTACAAAATGTGAAACACTAGTTTAGTATGGTGTAGATGTTCATCCGATGTTTTCTAAAGATTAAGATGTCATAAAGGTAGATTTTTAAAATGACATAGGTAAAGGAAATGAGGATGTTGTTCAACATATTGAAATGAATGAATTATTTATTTGATTTAATCTAAAAGGAATAACCAACTAGTCAATCAATCCTTTCTTTGTTTTTAAGACTATATTTCAAATGTCTAGAGGTTTAACATTAATATGATGATACCCAAACTTAAAAAAAAATTTGGAAAAGACTTCTACACCATGGATATGCTATAAAAATGCCTTAACATTTAAATGAGGATAATATTTCTTCACTTTAATATTGTTAAGATTTTTTAATTGATTCACAACTTTGGCACAAACACAATTGGGCTTATGCAAGGCAATGATTTGGGCATGATGTGTCCATTATCCATGATTTCATAGATCTACCACTTGATCTATTTATCTTATATAAATAATATGTTTTATAAAAAAAAAATTAGTTATAGTATTTAAGGTATCAAATCAATAATATTGTTTAGTGTATAGTATGTAGGAACTTATTTAGGTGACAAAATGATATCCTTGTATTCATCTAGTTTATGGTTCAATTATTTTGTCTTTTTATTATTGGATAAACCACTCTATGATATGGTGACATAAGGATGAATTACATTTAACTCTTACCATTAAGAGTATTCTTATTATTAGAACTTAAAATATTCTTACACTTCCTGGCATTAATGACTAAAAGCTTATGAACTAACTATGATATATGGTATTTCAGCTCATGAGAATCTATCACAACATTTCAAGGATTTACTTCATATAATAAATGTCAATGGTAAATATATGGTTGTCCACATGTAAAACATCACACACCTCTAATGGTGAAATGTCACAAAGGATTGTATCTTTAATTTTTTTGATTCTGTACACCAAGAGACACTACTAGGTGATCCATTTCTCAAAGCCTACATTAGACCATACACTATCATATGGTTATGGATGATGTACACATTTCAAGTTCAATTGTTGAAAATATTATTTGAGATAAATTAAAATTTTCTAACTTCCACTGGAAATTATGAAGTATATTGGCTCACCATTGATCTCCTTTTGTTAATGAAACAATATTTTTAATTTATATAATTTCTTGTTAGGAGAAGTAGAGATATTTTTAGTACCAACCATAACATTAGGTTCATAATCTATTATCTACTTACCTTTTAATAGTTCTAGATAACTTGTACCCACTTCTTGAGATGTGAAAGTAGAGAGCTCATATTTTGACACTCTTTATTGGATTGAATATTGAAGTTATGAATTAATCACCACTTTCCAATCTTGGACTACTTATTCTAATCAATTGAAAATTATTTTCCACTCTCTAGTATGATGACTCAATCAATAGACATACAAATAAAAAGGCCTTCAATGTAATTATTTAGATCATAAAATGTCCTCATATGGAAATCAATTGATTGGTTTCAGGAAATTGCATAACTTGGTGATCCTCATGTATTTACTACCCATTTTTGGTGCTATGGTGGTTTTACTTGATTCTATTTTTTTGGTGGATTTTCAATTATGAATTACATCATTTTTAATAGGCCCATATTTTTTTATATGTGTTAAATATTTATGTTTTAAATTTGACTCCACATCATTTTGATCACTATGTCTTATATTTTATGCTGGAACTCAACTCTCCACTTGTAGCTCCTAACATTGTTAAACCCCAACAAAATACCACCATCAAGGTATTGGATGGAGTGATTAAGAATGAGGAGGGATGAGGAGGAATTGAGTAGATATGATGAGGGATTTAATAGGGATGATGATGGATGGTGAAGGTCAATTAAGGAGTGATTAGGGAGGATAAGGGATTGATTAGGGATGATGAGCGATGATGACGATTAATGAGGGAGTGATTAGGGGAGATAAAGGATGAGGAATGAGTGATTAGAGATGATGAGTGATGTAGGAGAATATCCAAAAGGCCTTAAATTTTTGTTGTCATAATTTTTACAAGTAATTTATGAGGTATTTGTACTATTTAGGAGGCTTACACATCTATAGAATTTGACTTTTAGTCCATAAGGCATTTCCCACCAAAACTAGTGAGTTTGATTTTTTAATATTTTTATCCAAATCAGGGAATGTAAAAGTCATTGGAAGAAAAATTCAAGTGTCAAGTTTTATGTGACTTATTATGGCTATTATATGTCTAAAATTGGCTTATAATATTCACTTTTATGGAATATCAACCCTTGAATGTCTTTCAATAGCCCAACTTGGTTACTAGTGACCATTGGAAAAGTTAGAAAGTTAGTTAGATTTGATATTAAGCATGTAAATATTTGGGTTTAAGAGAGTTGTCAGATGATATATAAATATAAGTCATTAATTAGGTACAAAAATAAGAAGAGGATAAATATATTTTAGAGGTTGAGAGGTTTTAAAGAGAGAAGAGGAAACAAGTAGTAACACAACAAGTAGCAGAACTAAACATGAAAAAGAGAAGCAATAATAAGCAAAAGAGTGGTTGCCAAGAAGATGAATAGGGTATTTTTTTCATTAACTTACGTGTTTCATGTGTATATTAGTTTTAGGACAAGAATAAATTGTTGAAGATGATCTATTTTAAGATCAATATGCAAAATAATGATCTCAAAAGAAAGAACAAGAGAAAGAAGAAATAAGGAGGAAACACTATAAACAAGCACCACAAAGGTATACATGTCTCAAATAGACCTTGGGATACAAGGGGATATTACATTATACAAGATATGTTTCAAATAAAATCAAATATCAAGCACTTATAACTTTCAAGGGAAGTTTCCATTTGTTCTTTGATAGTATGATGTAGGGGCATCACTTACCCCTTTGTAAATACTCATCTAATTTCATGTTTTGAGTCTTAGTAGGTTGTTATGGTCTTTATGAGTCTATAGGAATCAAATTTTGATTATATTTCTTGGTAAAATTTGAATTTGGACACATCAAGAATTTTTCATTTGAGTTTTAAATCTTTTAAATGTTCAAATTACAAACTATATACCATATGCTTTTACAAACTGTGCCTTGAAATCTAAGTGAAGGTCAGAGTCTTGTGGAAGATGAGATTATATTTGGTGGGATTTTGGAATGTATGTGTAATTATTAACTTCACATAACAATTACTTAATAGTCTTTAAACATTTTATGTTATTATTCTACTAAGGACATTATGTGTTGAACAACACAACCTTACCTTCTATGAGAAAGTTCTGAGTATACATCTGTGTGAGAAGGTATATGCATGTATTGGAGTGAAAATTCAAATGTATATGATGGTGAGTTTATTCTCATATGATCATGAAGTCTTATATTCTTTCAATTGGCTTTCATATATTTGGATGAGAAAAAAGAAAACTAACATAATACTGCAGTCATCAAGAAACTTAACACAGTCAAAGTGCTATCTCATGGAAATTGGTAAATTGAGTGTTATGGATGAAAGGAATTGATTGTTTAAAGTGTGTAAAAATTATGCATAGTATTTTAAACCTTTATGTTTATTTATAACCCTTTTTGTAATTAATTATAATAAATAACCTCTTCTTGGATTGCTGCAAACCTATGAGTGAGTACATAGTTTATTCAAATTTGGTTAAGTCACTCTACTGTATCTTAAAAAATAAAATATAAAAATTTGAAAACATGAATAGGGTAAAATAATACTTAATACAATATTTAAATTAATTTAAAACTCCTTTAGAATATTGAAATCTCATTTTGACCCTTCTCAGGTTTGTAGAACTAGTCCAAACCTTGTATTAGGGTTTCTAATTTCATAGTGAGTTTTTAGGAGTTGTAACTGTCAATAATTCATGAAATTTGGTGAAAATATTGAGTTAAAAATGAAAAAATATAATATAGTGTTTTTAAGTTGTTTAATTATGGATATGTACAGATGGGGGAGGTCTATATGGTAGACAGGGTAGAAGGAAACATAAAGACCTAATCAGAGACTAGAAAGAGACAAAAGAAGTTATCAAATACTTGAATCAAAGCTTGTAAATTTGTGAAAATATGGGATATGTTAGAGGGTATCCATAAATGGGGTTTATTTGATTATTTGAGTTTATACAAGACCATACCAAAGAAATTAGCCCCAAAAAAGGCTACAAGAAGAGTTTATGATAGAGTAAGAGGTAGTGTATGATATGAGGGTTGTGTTAAGAAGTTAAGTAGGGTTGACAAGAAGCTAGAGAGGACTCAAAGGAGTGGAAGGAATGTTATCATATCCATATTAAGGCCTAAGGAACTAGAGACAAGATTTGATCTAAGTTGTTATAAAGCATAAAGTCTAGTAAGGGGGATAGTCTCAAAGTAAGAGAGATTGAATGCGTTGAGAAAGGATAATAGAATGAAGAGTTTAGTGAGACCATATGAATAATGGTGGAGATTAAATAAAATTAATTAAATGCATATGTGAATTTGAAATGTATGTAGGTTCCAAAGATAGAGATCAATCAAGAAAAGACAAAGTGAAAACTAGGTGGATATTTGTAGAGAGCTTGGACAAGTAGAGTATGCAATAGGGATCTACATCATTAGAGATGGTTGGGGGAAATGAGGGAGTGATTAGGGATGATGAGGGAAATATTAAAAATGATAAGGAATGGTGAGGGTCAATAAGGGAGTGATTGGGGATGATGAAGGATGAGGAGAGAGTGATTAGGGATGATGAAGTGATGATTATGGATGGTGAAAGCCAATGAGGGAGTGATTAAAGAGATAAGGGATGGTGAGAGCCAATTAGGGAGTGATTAGGGATGATGAGGGAGTGATTAAATATGATGAGGGATGGTGAGGTTTAATGAGGGAGTAATTAGGGATGATGAAGGATGAGGAGTGAGGGATTAGGGATGATGAGGCATAGTGAGGGTCAATGAAGGAGTAATCAAGGATCATAAAGGAGTGATTAGAGATGACTAGGGATAGTAAGGGTCAGTGAGGGAGTGATTAGGGACATTAATAATGATGAAATAGTGATTAGGGGTGATGAGGCATGATTAGGAAGTGATCAAGGATGAGGGAGGGATGATGAGTAAGTGAAATTAACATAAAGTAGGTGTTTGATGTGTGTAGGTCATCAATGTGACCTATTCTACTACAATCACACTACTTTGCATTAATTTCAAAGTGAGTGGTGTGTAAATTTTTTAATAAACCTAAGACTCTTAAAAATTCCAAAAATCAATCCAAAAGGCACAAAAACCTAAAAAATGACTATATGTTTACCAAAAATGGATATCAATTGTAAATGTTATGTCCTAATAACTATAGGTTTAATAATTAGACCCTAAAAATGCCTAAGTACTGAACTGATTGGATTTTGAAAAACTATTTTCCACATTGTAAAGCATGCATTTGTGAGACTAACTCTATCAGATGTTGAGTGACCCTAATTTCTTATATTTAGTAAAATAAATTTAAAGTATAATACTTAACATTTAGAGTAGTACATATAAGCTTCTATCCAAATTTGCCTTCATGTACAACTCCCACATGATTTTGGAGATGGTTTTGGTCTTATTACATAACAACACATATGCATTGTATAATACATTATATAATGCGTATGCATTGCATAATATATATGCATTATTTCAATTTGAATTTAAAATCAAGCCTTTAGGATTGAAAATGGCTTGGATTTTCAAGCCAAAGGATTTGACTATTCATATACAGTTGAGACCAAGAGTTTTTAGAAAAACCAACAAATTTAAACTTCAATCACCAAATACACTATGGATTTCAACATCAAAATTTGAAAATTTATTACCATCATGAAGAGCACATTGTCATATTTCTAAATATATGATTTTTATAATTTTTGAGCTATTTTAAGGGTTCAAACTATATTTATTTATAACAACACTCTTTTTAGGCCACTACATGCTGCACCTATACATGCCTATTCATGTTTATCTAATTTGTTTTTCATTAATCGAAGTGCAAAAAAAATTATATGGTAACAAACTGAGCTTAATTCTACACACATTTTAAAAAAACCAAATTCATTTTTTTTGAGGTAGTTATGGAGGGCCACACGGCTGAATATACATTTTTTTATTAGCTTTTAGGATCTACTTAATTACAAAATTAATAAAAAAATATTCATAAAAAAAAATCATAACACACTAGAAGATCTTATCTAAATATTCAGTAAAGGGTTTCATACAGTATTTAACAATGCTTAAAAAATGGTGGGATGAAAAACCATTTATATAATATGTTTTCTTAAAAAATAGGAGGTTATCTTTAAATTTTAGATGTTTAACTTATTTATACTTAACCATTTTTCAAAAAAAAAAAGTTTTATAGAAACTAGACTTGAAATGCTACAATTCATGTTTTTATACCATCTTCAAATTTTGAGTGTAGCCATCTCAAATTATATATAGAAGTTCAAATTTTTGAAATTTTAGAAAAATCATGTCCACCGGTAGGCCCTTTTTTGTCCCCCAATTTTGTGCACTTACCCATGTTTTTGAATATGTATATTTGCGTAAACTTGTGTCTAAATATGTATATCTGAGTAAACTTGTGTGTCTAAATATCTATATATCTAAACCAATCTATGTGTATTCCTCCCCTTTTTTTGAAAGATTCAAGATTGAGGTAAGGGTGTCTAAGCAAAAATGGTAAGGACCGATATGATGGTGATAATTAGTTGGGGTGACGTTGTTTTAGGTTTGAATATTTTGTCAATTTTGATAAAGTGGATTGTTTAAATTGGTAATGGGATAGACCTTTGGTCTATATTGAGTTTATTAAGGGAATATAGGTTTTATCATTTTTTAGAGTTGAGTGTGATTGATATATTAGTGAAACTAACATAGGGCAAAATATTGAGGTCAAATCCCTCACACAAGAAATGGATCATAAATCAGAGTTACAGTTCTTTGTATATCACATTTGAAAAAAATTAGTATTAGTTGGTGATATTGGCACACAAGGTCAACCTTAATAAGGTGTAAATATTATAAATGTGACTTAAATAGGTTTGTTGATTAGATTGACAATTCATCTGAATCGTTTGACTTGATAGTGGTTATTTGATCTAAGCTAGAGAGTATGTTGAGGAGACAAAGAATAACTTTGACCTAGTATGAGGAGGTGGAGGCACTTATCCAGGTTAGGGAGGATGTTACCTTGGTAAGAAGCCTATTATTTTTCCTATTTTTGACACATGTAGTACATTATTTTATTATTTTTATTAAAAATCTAGTAATTTAGGACCATTTTTAGAAATGTGGCACTACTATCCTAATAATGGTGTTAATGTCTAGAACATGGCACTAGTGTCCTATGTGTAGTGCTACTGTATTGATAATGGTGATAATGTCTAGGATATGGTGCTAGTGTTCCTTATACAACACTACTATCCCATATGTAGTGATAGTGTCCACTAGGCCTAATTTATGATGCTTGTTGTTATTGACTAGTGTTTTATGACTGTTATTATCTATTTATATAATATTCTATGATGCTAATGCTAGATTTGGTTATATTTTATAGGTATATATGTGCATCAAAGAGTTTCAAAGTGGTTGGATGGTGGAGACATTATAGGGATTGCCCTTAATAGATGCAAAGATGGCCATGAGTCTGATGCCCTAAGTCAAACACATGATGACAACATTGTATGAGATCTAGGATGCAAATACCTACATATTTTGTGTACCTACTACGGAGATGAGTGTCACCCTAGAGGATGTGTATATATTTTAAGGTTATCAATTACTAGGTAGAGAGAATTACTATAGGAGGATACTGGTGATTAATCTATATAGTGAGTCACAAGGATTTTTTTTTCATGATTTCTAGAAGGACTCATAGTGTAAGGAGCCATAGTGATATATTATTGTCATTGATTGTCACAATGAATGTTCTGTAGTTGCAAAAGTTCTTAATGATTTTGTTGGATTTGTGTGATGATATATATGGGAGTGGGGTATTGGTTTCATACATGATATGTCACACTATATAGGACATTATGGATCACAGTTCTATGTACTCATGGGTCACACTATGCTAGCCCACTTGTATCAGGATTTATATCACTTTATATAGAAGATGTGTGCAAAAGGTATTGGGTCTTCAAGACTATTACATTTTTGGGTGTATGAACATATAATAGTGAAAAAATAAGCATTTCCTTGACAAGGTGATTTGGCTCACCCTTAGACATTTGTAGATGTCAGGAATCTAGAACACAAAGCTCTGATACCACTTTGTCAGGATCTAGGAGCACAATTGATTACCTTTGTATAAGAAACTAAACACAGAATTTAACCAGAAGTAACAAGTAACTATAATTCAGAAATAACACAGAATATGAGAGACAATACCCAATTGTATTAATACTCTTCTAGAAGGAAATACAACAAAGAAGATGCCACAATCTTCTTCACACTCCTCTAGGGCTCCCACACCTCTAAGGAGTAAACAGTAAATCTCTTCAAGAGTTGTCCTCTCAATTACGGTCACAACAAACAACTCAAACATAGAGTTGTTGTTCACCTCCAACCAGTCAGTAACAATATTGCCAGTACACCAGTACTCAAAGTACTCCAAGTAGATCTCCCTGATCTTACACCTTGCTATGTTGCAGATCTCCTTTGACCTTGCTACCCCATATATCCACCTTAGACCTTGCACACACACACACATGCAAATCAACTGATCATACTTACCATGTAGATCTCTCTACACCCTTAAGAACCCTTGTCCTTGCCTCACCAAGTCCATATGATTCTCCAAACCAGCACCCCAGTGGATCTTCTACCAGATCTTTCTATCCAGTAGATCTACCTAATCATACACACTCGGCACCCCTATGGAACTAGGAGGAGCTACCCTTGCTCTCTTCACTCTGAAGGAGCTAACCAAGCTCAACTCTAACTAGCACCCTTTACAATACAACCCATGAGTCTATTATATAGATCCCATGCCAAAAAATAATTAGACATCCAATTACAATAATTAGAAACCACAGCTCAAGACTAAAATTAGTCTTTAACATGCAAACAACTAGTTTGTTAACAAACTGTTCATGAAACTGATAGTTTCGAAACCACACAGGTGATCGACATCAGTCTCTATCTCTCTGGGGATGACTGATGTCAGCTGATACCTGATTGATGTCGGTAGCTTCCTGTCTCCACCTGACTGACGTTGGTTGGCTTCACCGACGTCAGTGACTGTGACACTCAACAACCTCCATGTTTACATCTGGGTGAAGCTTTTAGCTCCACAACCTAACAATCTCCCACTTGGAGATAAATAACTCCACTTGTACATGTACCTATACATCATCTAATTTGTTTCCTGGCTTGTATCCCTCTTCAAGCTCAATCTTGAAGACCAACCACCACACATCATGTGGTGCTCCACCTGTCATCCAAGTAACCTGCCGTATCCGCATCTACAAACATATGTAGAAAAGAACTTGACCCTGCATAACATGAATCCCTATTGCTGGTCCCTCTTAGATACCTGAGAACCCACTAAACTGCTCTCCAGTGCTTCTTTCACAAATTGGCTATGAACTTGCTGACAACACCCACTATTGGGGCAAAAATAGGTCTAGTACACATGTACTTAACCTCATCATGTGAATTGGGACCTTGTTCTATGAACTGTCCATCCATAGGTGTGTAAACTATTTTTGCATCCCACATAATGAACCTCGCTACTACCTTATCCACACAATCATCTGGAGACAAAATCAACCTGTGACCTTCCATGTCTCTAGAAAAACTCATGCCAAAGAATTTCGCTGCTCCCAAATTCTTCATGACATACCACTGAACTAACTTTACCTTTAGCTCAGCAAAACCCTGCATGTGTGACCCTACAACAAGCATACACACAACATATAGTAACAAGATAATGTTGCAATCATCATCCAACCTGGTAAAGAAAACACAATGGTTATAATGACACTGACTAAAGCCATGCTTTGTCATACACCTGTCAAACCTGTACCACTATCTTGCAGCTTCCCCAAGACCATATACCCTAGCCTTCCATCTCATGTGTCCATTATCTCTCTTATTTAACCATGGAATCCATTCATCTTTTAGTGCTTTCATTCCGGCTGGCAACTCTACCAAATCTTCCATTTGGTTCTCTTCCAAAGAATTCATGCCATGCTCCCACTATTTCTTGGATCCTACCTGCTCTGCAGTGAGTAATAAGTATAAAGAAGGGGAATAATGAATTTGAGGCTTACTTACACTTTCAGTCCTCCACATGGGCATTTGAGACTCCTTGACAGCTTGCTATCTGCCCAAAATTAGTTCTATGAGTGACCGATGTCGGTCACCTCCTAGTCTGCACCTGATCGACGTCGGTTCCCTATGACTGACCTGACTGCCGACATCGGTTACCTGACCGACGTCGGTGTCCACCTGATTGTCGTCAATGTCCACCTACCCAACATTACCAACTTTGCCTTTCTCCACATGACCGATGTCGGTACCTGTCTGTTCGACGTCGGTTCCTCTTGACTGACGTCGGTAACTGTGTTTTCCTATGATTGATGAATTTTTACCCGTAAGCTTACTTTGAATCAAAACCCTATCCAAACCACCCTGCTTAAAGTTATTTAGTCCCATCTGCTGATCTCTGTCCATCATCTCCTCCATAAACGCCAAGGCTTTCCAATTCTTAATTTTGTCAAACACATCTGACTTTCTCTTAAGAACATGCATCTCCTTCTTGCTCATGTGACCAAGCCTACAAAGCCACGTCTTCGCAACAGAAGAAGAATTAGTAATACAAGTAGGTAAATAAAGAGTACCTACTTTCTTACCACCAGCTAATTCAAGTGCATCCGCTATGAGAGTTCTTGTGCATCTCTTATCACCCAACTTTCCTAAACAAATTAGCCTCATCTTCAGAACTGGGACCTGCATGACATCCTTCAACACCCATGTGTTGGCCGTCTATAATTTCAGCCGCACTTCCCCTTTGTCAATACTTTGACAAGGCTCACCAACCCCTAAATAAATCTTTCTAAAGTCTCCATGGACCTTAACATGGAAAAATACTCTATTTGGGGCTGCATGGAAAGAGGCAACAGAACCTATAAACCAAGATTCTACTTTATCCAAGGAACATATAAGAACAACTAGTGCAATAATACCTGCAACACATGCTCCTTCATGATGATCTTCTACCAACCAGCAATCTTTCTTTACCTACTCTTTCTTTCCATAACACCGTAATTGACCATTCTTGATTTTGAATTCCTCCATTCCTAGTGTACTTTCTTCTGCCATTGCTATACTCCCACTCATTTAGAAACCCCTGAGAGTGACCTGTAATCAAACACAAACTTGATCCCTGCAACCTCACTCTGATACCACTTTGTCAGGAATCTAGAACATAAAGCTCTGATACCACTTTGTCAGGATCTAGGAGCACAATTGATTACCTTTGTATAAGCAACTAAACACGAAATTTAACTAGAAGTAACAAGTAACTAAAATTTAGAAATAACACAAAATATGAGAGACAATACCCAATTGTATTAATACTCTTCCAAAAGGAAATACAACAAAGAAGATGCCACAATCTTCTTCACACTCCTCTAGGGCTCCCACACCTCTAGGGCATAAATAGTAAATCTCTTCAAGAGTTCTCTCTCTCAATTACAGTCACAACAAACAACTCAAACATAGAGTTGTTGTTCACCTCCAACCAGTCAGTAACAATACTGCCAATACACCAGTACTCAAAGTACTCCAAGTAGATCTCCCTGATCTTGCACCTTGCTGTGTTGTAGATCTCCATTGACCTTGCTACCCCACAAATCCACCTTAGACCTTGCACACACACACACACATGCAAATCAATCGATCATACTTACCATGTAGATCTCTCTACACCCTGAAGAACCCTTGTCCTTGCCTCACCAAGTCCTTATGATTCTCCAAACCAATACCCTAGTGGATCTTCTACCAAATCTTGCTATCCCACATATCTACCTGATCATACACACTTAGCACCCTTGTGGAACTAGGAGGAGCTACCCTTGCTCTCTTCACTTTGAAGGAGCTAACCAAGCTCAACTCTAACTAGCACCATTTACAATACATCCCATGAGTCTATTATATAGATCCCATGCCAAACAATAATTAGACATCTAATTAAAATAATTAGAATCCGCATCTCAAGACTAAAATTAGTCTTTAACATGCAAACAATCAATTCATTAGCAAACTGTTCGTAAAACTGACAGTTCCAAAATCATATAGGCGATCGACATCAGTCCCTGTCTGTCTAGGGATGATTGACGTCGGCCGATACTTGATTGATGTCAGTAGCTTCCTGTCTCCACCTAACTGACATCGGTTGGCCTGACTGACATCGGTGACTGTGACACTCAGTAACCTCCATGTTTGCATCTGGGTGAAGCTTTTAGCTCCACAACCTAACAATCTCCCACTTGGAGATAAACAACTACACCTATACCTATACCTGTACATTGTCTAATTTGTTTCCTCACTTATATCCCTCTTCAAGCTCAATCTTGAAGACCAACCACCACACATCATGTGGTGCTCCACTTGTCATCCAAGTAACCTACTGTATCTGCATCTACAAACCCATGTAGAAAATAACTTGACCCTACATAGCATGAATCCCTGCTACTGGTCCCTCTCAGATACTTGAGAACCGACTGAACTTCTCTCCAATGCTTCTTTCTTGAATTGGCTACAAACTTGCTGACAACACCCGCTACTGGGGAAAAAATAGGTCTAGTACACATGTACTTAACCTCATCATGTGAATTGGGACCCTTTTCTATGAACTATCCATCCATAGGTGTGCAAACTATTTCTATATCCCACATAACAAACCTCGCCACTACCTTATCCACACAATCATCCCGAGACAAAATCAACCTGTGACCTTCCACATCTCTAGAAAAACTCATGCCAAAGAATTTCTTTGCTTCCAAATTCTTCATGACATACCACTGAACTAACTTTACCTTTAGCTCAGCAAAACCATGCATGTGTGACCCTGCAACAAGCATACACACAACATACAGTAACAGGATAATGTTGCAATCATCATCCAACCTTGTAAAGAAAACACAATGGTTACAATGACACTAACTAAAGCCATGCTTTGTCATACACCTATCAAACCTATACCACTGTCCTGCAGCTTCCTCAAGACCATATACCCTAGCCTTCTGTCTCATGTGTCCATTCTCTCTCTTCTATAACCAAAGAATCCATTCATCTTTCAGTGATTTCATTCCAACTGGCAACTCTACCAAATCTCCCATTTGGTTCTCTTTTGAAGAATTCATTCCATGCTCCCACTGTTTCCTAGATCCTACCTGCTCTGTAGTGAGCAACAAGTATAAAGAAGGGGAATAATGAATTTGAGGCTTACTTACACTTTTAGTCATCCACATGGGTGTTTGAGACTCCTTAACAGCTTGCTGTCCACCCAAAATCTGTTCTACCAGTACCGATGTTGGTTACCTCCCAGTCTACATCCAACTGACATCAACTCTCAGTGACTGACCTGATTGCTAACATCGGTTACCTGATCGACATCGATGTCCACCCAACTGACGTTAGTGTCCACCTGCTTGACATTACCAACTTTGCATGTCTGCACATGATCGACGTTAGTACTTGTCTGTTCGACATCAGTTCCTCTTGATTGACGTTGGTAACTATGTTTTCCTCTGAGTGATGACTTTTTACCCATGAGCTTACTTTGAATCAAAACCCTATCCAAATTGCCCTGCTCAAATTTATTCAGTCCAATCTACTTATCTCTGTCCATCATCTCCTCCATAAACACCAAGGCTTTCCAGTTCTTAAGTTTGTCAAACACATCTGACTTCCTCTTAAGAACATGCATCTCCTTCTTGCTCATGTGACCAAGCCTATAAAGCCACATCTTCGCAACAGAAGAAGAATCAGTAATACAAGTAGGTAGATAAAGAGTACCTACTATCTTACCACTAGCTAATTCAAGTGCATCCACTGTGAGAGTTCTTATGCATCTCTCATCACCCAACTTTTTTGAAGAAATTAGCCTCATCTTAAGAACTGGGACCTGCATGACATCCTTCAACACCCATGTGTTGGCCGTCTGCAATTTCAGCTGCACTTCCCCTTTGCCAATACTTTGACAAGGCTCACCAACCCCTAAATAAATCTTTCCAAAGTCTGCATAGACCTTAACATGGAAAAATACTCTATTTGGGGCTGCATGGAAAGAGGCAACAGAATCTATAAACTAAGATTCTACTTTATCCAAGGAACATATAAGAATAACCAGTGCAATAATACCTGCAACACATGCTCCTTCATGCTAATCTTCTACCAACCAATAATCTTTCTTTACCTGCTCTTTCTTTCCATAACACCGTAATTGACCATTCTTGCTTTTGAATTCCTCCATTCTTAGTGTACTTTCTTCTGCCATTGTTATACTCTGACTCAATCAGAAACCCTTGAGAGTGACCTATAATCAAACTCAAACTTGCTCCCTACAACATCGCTCTGATACCACTTTGTCAGGATCTAGGAGCACAATTGATTACCTTTGTATAAGTAACTAAACACAAAATTTAACCAGAAGTAACAAGTAACTAGAATTTAGAAATAACACAGAATATGAGAGACAATACCCAATTGTATTAATACTCTTCCAAAAGGAAATACAACAAAGAAGATGCCACAATCTTCTTCACACTCCTCTAGGGCTCCCACACCTCTAGGGCATAAATAGTAAATCTCTTCAAGAGTTCTCTCTCTCAATTACAGTCACAACAAACAACTCAAACATAGAGTTGTTGTTCACCTCCAACCAGTCAGTAACAATACTGCCAATACACCAGTACTCAAAGTACTCCAAGTAGATCTCCCTGATCTTGCACCTTGCTATGTTGTAGATCTCCTTTGACTTTGCTACCCCGTAAATCCACCTTAGACCTTGCACACACACACACATGCAAATCAACTGATCATACTTACCATGTAGATCTATCTACACCCTGAAGAACCCTTTTCTTTGCCTCACCAAGTCCTTATGATTCTCCAAACCAGTACCCCAGTGGATCTTCTACCAGACCTTGCTATCTCGCATATCTACTTGATCATACACACTCGACACCCCTGTGGAACTAGGAGGAGCTACCCTTTCTCTCTTCACTTTGAAGGAGCTAACCAAGCTCAACTCTAACTAGCACCCTTTACAATATAGCCCAAGAGTCTATTATATAGATTCCATGCCAAACAATAATTATACATCTAATTACAATAATTAGAAACCGCAGCTCAAGACTAAAATTAGTCTTTAACATGCAAACAACTAGTATGTTAACAAACTATTCATGAAACTGACAGTTCCAGGACCACACAGGTGATCGACGTCTGTCCCTGTCTATCTGTAGATGACCGACATTGGTCGATACCTCACCGATGTCGATAGCTTCTTGTCTTCACCTGACTGACATCGGTTGGCCTGACTGACGTCGGTGACTGTGACACTCATCAAATTCCATGTTATCATCTAGGTGAAGCTTTTAGCTCCACAACCTAACAATCTCTCACTTGGAGATAAATAGTTGCACCTGTACCTGTACCTGTACATTGTCTAATTTGTTTCCTGGCTTATATCCCTCTTCAAGCTCAATCTTGAAGACCAACCACCACACATGATGTGGTGCTCCACCTGTCATCCAAGTAACCTGCCGTATCCGCATCTACAAACCCATGTAGAAAAGAACTTGACCCTACATAGCATGAATCCCTATTGCTGGTCCCTCTCAGATACCTGAGAAGCTACTGAACTACTCTCCAGTGCTTCTTTCTTGAATTGGCTATGAACTTGCTGACAACACCTGCTACTGAGGCAAAAATAGGTCTAGTACACATGTACTTAACCTCATCATTTGAATTGGGACCCTACTCTATGAACTATCCATCCATAGGTGTGCAAATTGGTTCTGCATCCTGTATAATGAAGCTCACCACTACCTTATCCACACAATCATCTGGAGACAAAATCAACTTGTGACCTTCCATGTCTCTAAAAAACTCATGCCAAAGAATTTTTCTACTCCCAAATTCTTCATGACATACCACTGAACTAACTTGACCTTTAGCTCAACAAAACCTTGCATATGTGACCCTGTAACAAGCATAGACACAACATACAGTAACAGGATAATGTTGCAATCATCATCTAACCTGGTAAAGAAAAAACAATGGTTACAATGACACTGACTAAGGCCATGCTTTGTCATACACCTGTCAAACCTATACCACTGTCCTGCAGCTTCCTCAAGACCATATACCTTGGCCTTTCATCTCACGTGTCCATTCTCTCTCTCTTCTTTAACCAAGGAATTCATTCATCTTGTAGTGCTTTCATTTCGACTGGCAACTCTACCAAATCTCCCGTTTGGTTCTCTTCCAAAGAATTCATGCCATGCTCCCACTGTTTCCTAGATCCTACTTGCTCTATAGTGAGCAACAAGTATAAAGAAGGAGAATAATGAATTTGAGGCTTACTTATAGTTTCAGTCCTCCACATAGGCATTTGAGACTCCTTAAAAGCTTGCTGTCCACCCAAAATCTGTTCTCCCAGTGACCGATGTCGGTCACCTCCTAGTCTACACCCTATCGACATTGGTTCCCTGTGACTAACCTGACTATCGATGTTGGTTACCTGACTGACGTCACTGTCCACCTAACCGACGTCAGTGTCCACCTGCCTGACATTATCAACTTTGCCTGTTTGCACATGACCGACGTCAGTACCAATTTGTTCGATGTCAGTTCCTCTTGACTGATGTCGATAACTGTGTTTTCTTGTGAGTGATGAATTTTTACTCACGAGCTTACTTTGAATCAAAACCCTATCCAAATAGCCCTGCTCAGAGTTATTCAATCCCATCTGCTGATCTCTGTCCATCATCTCCTCCATAAACACCAAGGCTTTCTAGTTCTTAAGTTTGTCAAATACATCTGACTTCCTCTTAAGAACATGCATCTCCTTCTTGCTCATGTGACCAAGCCTACAAATCCACGTCTTCGCAACAAAAGAAGAATAAGTAATATAACTAGGTAGATAAAGAGTACCTACTTTCTTACCACTAGCTAATTCAAGTGCATCCAATGTGAGAGTTCTTGTGCATCTCTCATCACCCAACTTTCCTGAAGAAATTAGCCTCATCTTTAGAACTGGGACATGCATGACATCCTCCAACACCCATGTGTTGGCCGTCTGCAATTTCAGCCGCACTTCCCCTTTGCCAATAATTTGACAAGGCTCACCAACCCCTAAATAAATCTTTCCAAAGTCTCCATGGACCTTAACATGGAAAAATACTCTATTTAGGGCTGCATGGAAAGAGGCAACATAATCTATAAACCAATATTCTACTTTATCCAAGGAACATATAAGAACAACCAGTGTAATAATACCTACAACACATGCTCCTTCATGCTGATCTTCTACCAACCAACAATCTTTCTTTACCTGCTCTTTCTTTCCATAACACCATAATTGACCATTCTTGCTTTTGAATTCTTTCATTCTTAGTGTACTTTCTTCTACCATTGCTATACTCCCACTCAATTAGAAACCCCTGAGAGTGACCTGTAATCAAACACAAACCTGCTCTCTACAACCTCGCTCTGATACCACTTTGTCAGGAATCTAGAACATAAAGCTCTGATACCACTTTGTCAAGATCTAGGAGCACAATTGATTACCTTTGTATAAGCAACTAAACATGGAATTTAACCAGAAATAACAAGTAACTAGAATTTAGAAATAACATAAAATATGAGAGACAATACCCAATTGTATTAATACTCTTCCAAAAGGAAATACAACAAAGAAGATGCCACAATCTTCTTCACACTCCTCTAGGGCTCCCACACCTCTAGGGCGTAAACAATAAATCTCTTCAAGAGTTCTCTCTCTCAATTACGGTCACAACAAACAACTCAAACACAGAGTTGTTGTTCACCTCCAACTAGTTAGTAACAATACTGCCAGTACACCAGCACTCAAAGTACTCCAAGTAGATCTCCCTGATCTTGCACCTTGTTGTGTTGCAAATCTCTTTTGACCTTGCTACCCCACAGATCCACCTTAGACCTTGCACACACACACACATGCAAATCAACTAATTATAATTACCATGTAGATCTCTCTACACCCTAAAGAACCCTTATCCTTGCCTCACCAAGTCCTTATGATTCTCCAAACCAGTATCTTGATGGATCTTCTACCAGATCTTGCTATCTCACAGATCTACCTGATCATACACACTTGGCACCCCTGTGGAACTAGGAGGAGCTACCCTTGCTCTTTTTACTTTGAAGGAGCTAACCAAGCTCAACTCTAACTAGCACCCTTTACAATACAACCCATGAGTTTATTATATAGATCCCATGCCAAACAATAATTAGACATCCAATAACAATAATTAGAAACCGCAGCTCAAGACTAAAATTAGTCTTTAACATGCAAACAACCGGTTCGTTAACAAACTATTCGTGAAACCAACCGTTTCAAAATTTCATAGGTGACCAACGTCGGTTCCTATCTGTCTGGGGATGACCGATGTTAGCCAATACCTGATCGATGTCGGTAGCTTCTTGTCTCCACCTGACCGACATCGGTTGGCCTGATCGATGTCAGCGACTGTGACACTCAACAACCTCCATGTTTGCATTCGGGGGAAGCTTTTAGCTCCACAACCTAACAATCTCCCACTTGGAGATAAATAGCTACACATGTACCTATACCTGTACATCATCTAATTTGTTTCCTGGCTTGTATCCCTCTTCAAGCTCAATCTTGAAGACCAACCACCACACATCATATGGTGCTCCACCTGTCATCCAAGTAACCTACCGTATCTACATCTACAAACTCATGTAGAAAATAACTTGACCCTGCATAACATGAATCCTTGCTGTTGGTCCCTCTCAGATACCCGAGAACCCATTGAACTGCTCTCTAGTGCTTCTTTCCCAAATTGGCTATGAGCTTGCTGACAACACCCGCTACTGGGGTAAAAACAGGTCTAGTACACATTTATTTAACCTCATCATGTGAATTGGGACCCTGTTCTATGAATTGTCCATCCATAAGTGTGTAAAATAGTTCTGCATCTTGCATAACGAACCTTGCCACTACCTTATCCACACAATCATCTGGAGACAAAATCAACTTGTGACCTTCCATGTCTCTAGAAAAACTCATGCCAAAGAATTTCACTGCTCCCAAATTCTTCATGACATACCACTGAACTAACTTTACCTTTAGCTCAGCAAAACCCTACATGTGTGACCCTGCAACAAGCATACACACAACATACAGTAACAAGATAATATCGCAATCATCATCCAACCTGGTAAAGAAAACACAATGGTTACAATGACACTGACTAAAGCCATGCTTTGTCATACACCTGTCAAACCTGTACCACTATCCTGCAACTTCTTCAAGACCATATACCCTGGCCTTTCATCTCACGTGTCCATTCTCTCTCTTCTTTAACCAAGGAATCCATTCATCTTTCAGTGTTTTCATTTCGGCTGGCAACTCTACCAAATCTCCCATTTGGTTCTCTTCTAAAAAATTCATGCCATGTTCCCTCTATTTCCTGGATCCTACCTACTCTGCAATGAGCAATAAGTATAAAGAAGGGGAATAACAAATTTGAGGCTTACTTACACTTTCAGTCCTCCACATGGGCATTTGAGACTCCTTGACATCTTGCTATCTGCCCAAAATCTATTCTACCAGTGATTGATGTCATTCACCTCCTGGTCTGCACCCGACCGATGTCGGTTCCCTGCAATTGACCTGACTACCAATGTTGGTTACCTGACCGACGTCGATGTCCACCCAATTGATGTCGGTGTCCACCTACCCAACATTACCAACTTTGCCTATTTGCACATGACCGACGTTGGTACCTATCTGTTCGATGTTGGTTCCTCTTGATCGATGCTGGTAATTGTGTTTTCAGGTGAGTGATGAGTTTTTACCTACGAGCTTACTTTGAATCAAAATCCTGTCCAAACTACCCTGCTCAGAGTTATTTAGTCCCATCTGCTGATCTCTGTCCATCATCTCCTCCATAAAAACCAAGGCTTTCTAGTTCTTAAGTTTGTCAAACACATTTGACTTCCTCTTAAGAACATGCATCTCCTTCTTGCTCATGTGACCAAGCCTATAAAGCCACATCTTCACAACAAAAGAAGAATCAGTAATACAAGTAGGTAGATAAAGAGTACCTACTTTCTTACCACTAGCTAATTTAAGTGCATCTGCTATGAGATTTCTTGTGCATCTCTCATCACCCAACTTTCCTAAAGAAATTAGCCTCATCTTCAAAACTGGGACTTGTATGACATCCTTCAACACCCATGTGTTGGCCATCTGCAATTTCAGCCACACTTCCCCTTTGCCAATACTTTGACAAGGTTCACCAACCCCTAAATAAATCTTTCCAAAGTCTCCATGGACCTTAACATGGAAAAATACTCTATTTGGGGCTGCATGGAAAGAGGCAACAGAATCTATAAACCAAGATTCTACTTTATCCAAGGAACATATAAGAACAACCAGTGCAATAATACCTAAAACACATGCTCCTTCATGCTGATCTTCTACCAACCAACAATCTTTCTTTACCTGCTCTTTCTTTCCATAACACCATAATTGACCATTCTTACTTTTGAATTCCTCCATTCTTAGTGTACTTTCTTCTGCCATTACTATACTCCCACTCAATCAAAAACCCCTGAGAGTGACCTATAATCAAACACAAACCTGCTCCCTGCAACCTCGCTCTGATACCGCTTTGTCAGGAATCTAGAACATAAAGCTCTGATACCACTTTGTCAAGATCTAGGAGCATAATTGATTACCTTTGTATAAGCAACTAAACACAGAATTTAACTAGAAGTAACAAGTAACTAGAATTTAGAAATAACATAGAATATGAGAGACAATACCTAATTGTATTAATACTCTTCCAAAAAGAAATACAACAAAGAAGATGCCACAATATTCTTCACACTCCTCTAGGGCTCCCACACCTCTAGGGCGTAAACAGTAAATCTCTTCAAGAGTTCTCTCTCTCAATTACGGTCACAAAAAAATAACTCAAACACAGAGTTGTTGTTCACCTCCAACCAGTCAGTAACAATACTGCTAGTACACCAGTACTCAAAGTACTCCAAGTAGATCTCCCTGATCTTGCACCTTGCTGTGTTGCAGATGTCCTTTGACCTTGCTACCCCACAGATCCACCTTAGACCTTGCACACACACACATGCAAATCAATTGATCATACTTACCATGTAGATCTCTCTACACCCTGAAGAACCCTTGTCTTTGCCTCACTAAGTCCTTATGATTCTCAAAACCAGTACCCTGGTGGATCTTCTACCAGATCTTTCTATCCCACAAATCTACCTGATCATACACACTCGACACCCTTATGGAACTAGGAGGAGCTACCCTTTCTCTCTTCACTTTGAAGGAGCTAACGAAGCTCAACTCTAACTAGCACCCTTTACAATACAGCCCATGAGTCTATTATATAGAGCCCATGCCAAACAATAATTAGACATTTAATTACAATAATTAAAAACCGTAGCTCAAGACTAAAATTAGTATTTAACATGCAAACAACCAGTTCATTAACAAACTCTTCATGAAACTGACAGTTCCAAAACTACACAGGCGACCAACGTCAGTCCCTATCTATCTGGGGATGATCGACATTAGCTGATACCTGACCGATGTCGGCAGCTTCCTGTCTCCACCTGACCGACGTCGGTGACTGTGACACTCATCAACCTCCATGTTTGCATCTGGGTGAACCTTTTAGCTCCACAACCTAATAGTAGAGAGGCATATGGGTACAACCCATGTGCCTAATAAAATCATGATGTAGTTTTGACAGGTGCTTAATAGGTTGACAGTCAGAGACATTATCTAGAGGCCTTAAAGGGACTATGAAGGATAGACTGAGGATGTTGTTCAACTAAGATGGGTGTGAGTGAGCTACTGGCTACATTACTATTAGGTCAATGTATTTGAAAGGTTCCAACATGAGTGGGTGACATGATAGTTTGGTGTTACTCAGGATGTGCCATTAGTTCCATTGGTGTAGTTGAGGAGTTCTCAAGTTCTAGTGAGGCTAGGTAGTAGGCCTATACCATCAACTATAAAGTTAGCTCTGATTATATTGATAAAGTGGAGTCTGGTGATTGATATACTAGATGTGGATGATGTAGGAGCTACCGATGCCTATGTATCCTAGTGGAGAGAGTATAGATGGGCACCTATGTTTTTGAGAGGTGGGATTATCATGGAGGATGTGCTAGATGTGGATCCCCTTAGGGTTGTTGATGGTAGGTTGTTATTGTATGTTTGTATATTTTATTTACTTGGGTAGGTATTTGATTCATTGTGTTAGTATGTGAAGGTTCAAGTGATGATGAGTTTTGGGGACTACCATTGAGTCTACGCTTTGAGTACTAACATGACATATTCTTGATGATGTATTCATGGAGAGGGCCACAAATGTTACTAGTGTTCATGTTCATTTGTTTGATCGAGTAGACAATGTTACTATGATATATAAGCAAGAAACTATTGATAGGGATAAGGCACGTGAAAAGTTATGAAGATAAATGATACTCACACATGATTTTTTAGGTGGGGCAAATAGATAAATAGTGGATGACTACATACATCTACATTAAGAGCGTGTAAAGTATCTGGTCAAGTTCGATGTGTTATGGGAGAGAGAGTAGATACATGCCTCAATTAAGGTCATGGAGGGATATTGGGGCTTCATTTATAGTATGGAAATGTTATAAAGTGAGAGTGAGGGGGTTGGTCATAATGGTGATCTCTTAATTATTGAATGATTTACAGTATTTGTATTGAAACTATGTTTTGAGTTATATATATGGATGTTTATTGTTATATGGGCACTGTGTATATTGGTATCTTGATTTGATTACATTGTGAATTTTTACATGTGTTTAATTATTTTCATTATATTAAGTGGTGATTTTGGAATATAGTATGTGTCTAAGTAATGGTAATGAATTGCTTATCTATTTATAAATTTTTAATTAGGCATGTATAGTGGACTAGGAATGTTATTTGTTGTATAGGTGTTATAGGAGTCTTATAGGATATTTGCATGTCGATCATGTAATTATGGTGTGCACTATCTAAATCCAAATGGCATGGTGAACAAATGATCATAATGCTCATGTTGTGTTGGTGTAGAAGTAGACTATGAAATTGATACTATGTGTGATACACTACTAGTATCTAGGTGTGTAGACTTTATAGAAAAGAGCTTGATTGGTTGTCCTATTAAAACTATTATCTGAGCTCTATGATATTTGGTAAATATCTTGATTGGATGCTAAAATATGTTCTATTTTATGTGATATATTACAAATATCTTGATAAATGGTTGAATTGAGACTGTGCTCTAATCTCTGTGATTATTTCAAAATATATTAATTTGTATGTGAAATAAGACTATGCTCTAATCTATATGATTGTTTCCAAATATCTTAATCAGTATGTGAATGGAGAGTATGCTTTGATTTCTATGAACTCTATACTATCTGTAATGTATCTTTGGTGCATGAGATCTCTCATAAACAAGTGTCCTAGAAACCATTGGGCTCACATGATGAGTAACAAATGGCTCCTTAAAGGGAATGTCTTGGGATAACTCGATCATAGAGGAGTGTGATCTAGGAGATTATGGAGACTAAGATATTGGTGATCCATGTGTAAATTATTAATGCCTCTATTGACATACTAGTCAATATGATCTCTAAGTGTACAATAGCTATTGTTCGAATGTCCATTTATATTATAAAAATTGTAATATGGCCTATTTTGTATCTCATGCATATGGTGTGTTGGATGGTGATGAGTAGGAGGGAGTGTGATCATCTCCTTATCTAAATAATGTAAGTAAGATATCATGAGGCCTATCTCTGTCTAAAAATTATATAACCCCTATAGGTGTGTCTTATGCTCTACTCACTATAGGAGGTGTTCCATGAAGTGGCTTTTTGCCCTTGTAGAGTATCTTTATTGGTTGTTTTTGTTCGAATTGATTCTTAATCATAAGTGGAGTAGGTTTTTGTACCATGTTAGATGATTGTGGCTCTAGGAAACCTACATCTAAATCTACATCTGAATGTGTAGAAACTATTCCCAACTTTGTCTCTAATGCTATAGCTGTGTTACATAGATTCCAAAATGATTTGGATGCTTGATATAATAATTTTCCCTTAAGAGGAAAAATGAGGCCTCTAAAATAGATGTATTGTACCTTTAAATATGTCAGTCAGTAAATCAACTGAAGCATGCATGACTTGAATCTTAGAATGTATTCATTTATTGGTTATGCCTCACCCTAGTGTAGTGAAGGTAATCTATCATATGTGACTCAAGGACCCTTATCCTATATGTAGTTCCTAAGAAAGATTGCTTTTAACTCATCATATGCATGTAGTCACCCACTAGAGAGTTCAAGATGAAACCAATTTAGTGCCTCCCCTTCTAGGGACTTTGGAAATAACTTTAGTAGAGTCAAATTATTGGTGACATGTGCCATGGCCTTTATATAAGCCTGAAGGTGCAAGTATGGGTCTCCATGTCTATCAAATTTAGGTAACAATGGTATCTGAAAGCTGGGTGGCAACTTTGTAGTGAAGATTATGCATAAAATAAGACTTCTATGGATGGCATTGTAATCGATCCAAGAGTGGTATGCTTTACTCTTCAATGTGAGATGGTGTACTTATTTTTGTAAATTGTAAAGAGGATTACAAATCAAGTTAGTCAATAATTAGTCCATAAATAATGAAACATGCATAAATAACTAACTAACCAAGCCTATCTATTCCTATGGAAATTACAAAGGATAGAAACAAACAAATGAAAGAAAACAACACCATATTACCTTCCCAAATGGATTAACTATACCCATGTGGATTAAAAACATGTTCTCCCTTGATAAAGTATCCTTGTCTTTGTCAACAATGGTGGTAAACTCCTCTAATGCCTCAAGAACACTCCATAAAACCTAGGATGTTGATTGTAAACCACTAAACTAGCCTATCAATGAAGCTTTGTGGAAACAATTTAACATTATAACTTTGCGATGTTCAAGCTTTGAAGACATTTGAGAATAATAACCTTGCACCAAAATAGCTTAGAAATGATGTCCATGGCCTCCCTATTTATAAATTTTTAATATTGGCCATGATTAACCATGACTATGCATCTCAAGATTAAGATGTGTGGCCATGGATAATCCTAATATTTGGAATATGAAGATAAATAAGCATTAAAGAGGCATGGGAGGCATTAACTAGGCATGGGTGACCCATAATCCTGATATTTTAAGCACTTATGGCTTGATGGATGCCACCCCATAGATGATGTCACTAGGTGATGCAGATAATAAGAATCAATTTTCAAAAAGAAATATTCAACAACTCTAATGGAAAATCCACTTAAGCTCTTGATCTAGATTAATAAGCCTTAAACAAGGTTAATCAACATTTGTGCAATTATTTGAAAATTAGCCCTCAATTAATCAAAATGGTCAGAAAGTCATATTACTGGGTCATAATTTGACTCGAGAAGAATTAGAAGGTGATGCTAGATGCATTGGAATCATATTCCCATTTAGGATGTTGCCAATAGAAAATAACAAAGGTACATGATGTATACTAATGAATTAGAAGAAAAG
Source organism: Torreya grandis (assembly GCA_037957365.1). Classification (NCBI taxonomy): domain Eukaryota; kingdom Viridiplantae; phylum Streptophyta; class Pinopsida; order Cupressales; family Taxaceae; genus Torreya; species Torreya grandis. Next base: position 1,775,109 of record JARHVA010002623.1, read on the forward strand.
AGTGATCCAAGGCACTAAATGCTGAAATGGTCATTTTGACTCAAAATGATCTGATCAAAGTTAGGTGGCTCATAAAATGCCTTACCTTATTTAGGGATACTTTGACTTATAATGGCAATTGTAATTGACAAGTTCAAACCATTTTGGATGTTTTATGGATTTTGACCTAAAATGTGCATTTGAGTGCAATTCAAGTAAGATTGACAATTTCAACACAAATGGTGTTGGGAATTGGATGTCTACATAAATCACCCACAACTTGCATCAAGGACATTACCTCTTATGAAGGAATATTATCATCATCAAGGGGTCCATTTAATGCTTGTATTTTTTTATTTATCTTAGCCATTGATATACTACATCAAGAATCTTTTTTAGGGAGGGTTGGTTTTCTCTCTATAACCTTTGGAGGGGTGATAACTATTAACTAGTTAGTAAAAAAATGAGCTATCACCCTCTTGTAGGTTAGGTTGAGAAATGGGTTCTACTGTAGTAAGGGGGGTTGATGGAGATTCATTAGTATCTCTTATTTTGTTAATTTTCAAAGTATCACTTGATAATGTACTAGAAGGTACTTTATTATCATGTGAATGTAAGTTATGTAAACTATGAACATAAGAATAAGTGCATGTGTTTTTTAGTATTTGACCTAGAATTAGTTTGAACATGAAAAATAGGTGAAGGGGATAACTAGAAGGTGTAGACTTAATGTCTTATTCACCATAATTATAGTAATAATCATTATTATAAGGTTCATCAAAATAAGAGTTTAATTCACTTAGATAAGTAAAATCAGAGGAAGTATCAATCACATGCTCACTAAGAGAGAGAGAGAGTAAGAGAAGATTTTAACTTATTACTACTAGGGAATATATCATCATGAGTGGGTGAAATGAAATACATTTATTTATATATGTGTGGAGTGCATAAATGATTATTAATTTCAACCTTGGATTCAAGGGTATAATAAATAACAACCATGTTTTCATTTGGCATATTACGACATGTAGGAGAAGAGTTAGAGACATTTAAATTATCAATATTTTACAAAGAATCATTGCATTGAGGCTGGAATGTAAAATAAGGCAATAAAATAATTTCATCTACTTTAGTTTGTGAATGGGTAAAATGTGTAATATTATTTGTACATAATTTTCAAATTTAACTGAGAAGAGTAAAGAAGATGCATTGCTCTTCTCTATGTTACTTAAATCATGCAAAAGTGGATTTCGTGTATTGTACTTATATTGATTTAATTTGAATAAGGAGATAAAAAAAATAGTTGAAAAGATAGGATCACATTGGAAAAGACACTATGAACAAGAGGTTCTTTTAGCATTATATTTAAGTTTGATTTTTAGGTGTAGGATAAGAGGGAGATGAAAGAGAAGATGCATCTAGTATATCATCATCAATAATTTCATTATCATGCTCATAGTAATCCTAATTTCCATAATCACAATAATAATCATTATCATCATTATAAATGAAATAATTATCATGTGCTAATGTGGAATCTTGAAAAAATTTCCATTCATTATTATAATTATGTGAAAAAATAAAAAATTCATCAACTCAATGAGGGGTAAGAGGATTCTTGGATGTCATTTTAAACTTGCCAAGAAAGATAATGTAAATAATGAATAACAAAAATACAATAGGTATAATGTAATATAACATAGGTATATGTGAAACTATGAGAAATATTTAACCCAATGTGTAGAATAAATCATATTGTACTTGAAACCTTAATTACTAATATTTGGATGTATCAGGACCTAGTATGTGGATTTAGGGTCTGATGAGGGTTGTTTTACAAAAAAATAAATTATATTAAATTAATTAAACCCTAATATAGTATTGATTTAAATGAGATAGGTTGTGCCAAAAATTAGGAAAAAATAGAAGTTTGTAACCCTAATTTAGTGCACAAAAATTGAAGAAGGTAAACCCCAGGTAAAACTAATAATTTAAGCAATATTCAAAGTAAGACATGTTCACCAAATGTTTTAATTGTTAAATAATTAGGGCATGCAAATAATATGTTGTTAAAGGGATGAATATATAAATAAATTGGAATTAAAACAAGGAATAATTGATTTGACAATCCTTTCCCAAAATAGTAAAGATGTGAAGAAAGTGTACTTATCTATAGCAAAATAGATATTTCAGTCTTAGGAGGTTGAAACAAGATTGAAAATAAGTCAAATATATTTTTTTTTGTAATTGTAGATGAAATTAGGCTTCAGACAGTAGCACCCTTATGAGGACAATAACATCATGTGGTGTTATTGTCCATTTATGGTGCTAGTTTTCTTCTTAAAGGAGTTGACTGAAACTTTTCGGGAAGCTGTGAGAGAGTTTGAGGGAATTATGAGTGCTTATGTGTCTTATATAAGCTCACCTATGTCACTATTTGACCTGAATATCTTCTAAAACCCTAATGAATACCTACACACATGAAACAATAACCGGATCAAATGCAAAATAAAGGGAAAAAATGGGTTGTGGGATATTATGATCATGTCAAGTAGAACCCATATTATCCTAACCACTACCTACATTAACCCCAATACTAGGGGTCTCAGATCACATGTAGTTATCCCTTAGGGAATGTGCATAATCCATACACATGGTATGCTAGAATGATTTTCACTTAGTCCCTTATTTGATCTAGCATGCATGCCTATATGTGATACCTGAGTAATATAAAGAGTATTGAGCTATACTATTGACTGATTTTATGTAATTATGTGCCAAAATAGTAATTGATCGATGTAAAATGATTTTTAAGGCTTTTTATATATAAATAAATTTTATTTTAATGTAAGACCTTGATCACTAGTTGATAAGATGAAAAAGAGGGATACAAATATAAGAGAAGGCTCAATGGAGGGTTAGGACCCAAAACTTAGATTAAAATGATTGTTGGACACTATCATCATAGTAAGACACTAGCACCATATGGTTCTATTGTACTGATAATGGTGTTAGTATCTTGAGGCCTAAACACAAATTTAAGACCGGATATGATAGGCTATGGATCCTTGTGGTTAGGAAGAGGTGACTCAATACCACTGAGGGTGAAATAAATATGGGAAATAAGACATAAGAAAAATCAAAAGACCCAAAATGACCACATAAATAAGGGCTATATTTATCAATAAGACCTTCATGTGAAAGAGAAATAAAAGACATAGTACTTATGGTTGCTTGACCAAATTAGGGTGTATACATTTTCCCCTCTTTTATTGTATTAGTGTAATGAAATGAAAGTACTAGAGTAAAAGAAAAAGAATAACCCATACATGTGCATACATGTGTGGATGTATTCTAGACCTAAATGACTTCTTATCCAAAGAAGTGGACATGAGATGGAGTCAAGTATGTGAAGAAGAAATACATATGCTGGTGTCCTCTATACTAATTTTGAATAGTGAGCTAAATCATAAGGAATGAAACTCTATTTGGCCCCCACCTTGATATTTGGTCTGAATCTAAGTATGTAAACTAATTATGTGGAGAAACAAGGCCTGTTTACCCCACTCTGATATGCATACTGATTTTGAGTATGTAAATTGAATATGTATAGAAAGAAGGCCTACTTTTCCCCACTCTAATATGTGTACTAAATTTGAGTATGTAAACTAAATATGTGTAGAAACAAGGCTTGCTTGTCTCCACTATGATATGTGTACTAAATCTAAATATATAAATTGAAACTAGAGGTCAAAACTATTGTTCAACTTATATAATCTAGGTATGGTGGAAGGCTATGGATCAACCACTATAGATGGTCATGTGACCCAAACTAGTGAATTATTGGTGGCATATTGGTAACATCTTGGTGATGATCTAAGTATAACCTGGTAATCTATAAGTAAATATCAAAGATGTGTGCCCTGCATCATACCCCCAATCATGATATTTGAGTAATGTAACTGTTAATATAAACATTTGTATATCTACGTCAAATATATATTTGAGCCAAACTATATACTTGAGTCAAACTATATATCTGAGTCAAACTATATATTTGAGCCAATTTGTATACTTGAGCCAAATTGTATACTTGAGTCAATTTTTATATCTAAGTAAACCTCTATACCTAAATCAAACTCTATACTTGAGTTAGAATGTATTTATGTGTAAAATTGTATACCTGAGTCAAATGTATATCTAAGTAAACTTGTGTGTTTGAATATGTATATCAACATAAACATATGTGTCTAAATATGTATATCTAAGTAGACCCATGTGTCTTAATATCTATATATCTAAACCAATTTGTGTATATTTTCCCCCCTTTTGGTGAGAGATCCAAGACTAAGATAAGGGTGTCTAACCAAAAGTGGTAATGATCGATATGATGGTGATAGTTAGCTGGGGTGATGTTGTTCTAGGTTTGAATATTTTATCGATTGTGATGGAGTCAGTTGTTAACATTGGTAATGGGATAGACCGTTGGTCTATATTAAGTTTGTTAAGGGAATATAAGTTTTGTCATTTTGTAGAGTTGAATGTGATTTGGATATTATTGGAACTAATATAGGGTGAGGTACATTGAGGTCAAGTCCCACATAAAATAAATGGATCACAAATCAGAGTTACTATTCTCTAGATATCACATTTGAAAGAAGTTGGTATTAGTTGGTGAAATTGGAATGCAAGGTCAACCTTATTAAGGTGACATTTTTATAAATGTGACTTAAATAGGTTAGTTGATTAGTTTGATAATTCATTTGAATCATTTGACTTGATAATGGTGGTTTGCTTTGAGCTAAAAAGTATGTCAAGGAGATGAGGAATGACTTTGACCTAATATAAAGAGGTGGAGGCACTTATCCAAGCTGGTGAGGAGGTTATCATGGTGAGAAGCCCATTATTTTTCCTATTTTTGATACTCTAGTACATTTTTTTCTATTTTAATAAGAAATTTGGTAATTTAGGGCCATTTTTAAAAATGTAGTGATGTTGTCCTGATAATGGTGCTAGTGTCTAGGACATGGCACTAGTATTATGGGTATGGCACTACTATCTTGATAATGGTGCTAGTGTCCAAGACATGGCACTTGTGTACTATGTACAACACTGCCATCTCATATGCAACACTAATGTCCATTGGGCCTTTTTTTATGCTTGTTATTGTTGACTGGTATTTGATGACTATTTTTGTCTATTTATCTAATATTCTATGATGCTAATATTGGATTTGGTTGTATTTTGTAGGTATATGTGTGCATGAGAGATTTTTAGAGTGGTTGGATGGTTGATACATTATGTGGATTACCCTTAAAAAATTTATAGATGGTTGTGGTAGAGAGATTTAGTCTGAGTCACATGGCATCATTAGATCTGATGCTCTAGGACAAATACATGATAACAACATTGTGTGAGAGGTGGGATACAAATACCTACACATTTTGGCTACCTATTAGGGAGATGATTGTCATATTGGAGGATGTGTATAGGATTATGAGGTTACTAATTATTGGGTAGAGAGTAGTACTATAGGAGGATAATGATGATTGAGCTATAAAATGAGATACGATGTATTTTTACACAATGCCTATAGGGACTTATCATGTAGGAAGCTATAGTGATATATTATTATCACTAATTATCACAGCAAATGTTTTTTGGTTATGGAAATTTTAGCAATTCTTTTGGATTTATTTATGGTTGTATATGGGAGTAGGGTATCACTTTCATAAAGGATGCATGAGATAGTACTAGACATAGAGGAGCATGGCTCTATCTACTCATGTGGTTGCACTATGCTATCCCACTTGTATTGGGATTTATACCACTTTACATAGGATATTTGCATAAGAGGTTTGGGTCTTTTACAATATTACATTGTTGGGCATATGAGCACATAAAAATGAGTATATTAGCATTAATTCAAAGAGGTTATTGCATTCACCCTTAGACATTTGTAGAGAGGTGGAATGTTATGACCCATGTGCCCAAGAGGAGCATGATATAGTGTTTACATGTGATTAATAGGTTGATGATTGAAGACATTAATTGGAGGCCTTACAAGGGCTGTGAGGGATGGTCTGAGGATGATGTTTAGCTAAGATAGGTGGGAGTGAGCTATTAGATGCATGACCATTGGGTTATTATATCTAATTATTTCTAGTATGAGTGGGTGAGATGGTAGTTCGGTGTTACTCAAGATGTGCCACTAGTGTCATTAGTGTGGTTGAGGAGTTCTCAAGCTCTAGCGAGGTTAGGTAGTAGGCCTAAACCATTAGTTATAGATTTAGTTTTGATTCCATTGATAGAGTAGGATCTGGTGATTGATATACCAAATGTGGACAATATAAGAGCTATTAATGCCTATGTAACTTAGTGGAGAGGGCATAAATGGGCACATTTGTTCTTGAAAGGTGGGATCATTGTATAAGATGTGATGGATGTGGAGCCCCTTAGGGTTATTGATGGTAGGTTGATATTATATATTTGTATATTCTATTTACTTGGTTACTTATTTACTTGGGTAAGATCTAATGCATTGTGTTAGTATGTGCAAGTTTAGGTGATGATGAGTTTTGGGAGGTTACTATTGAGTCTGTGCTTTGAATACTAACATGACATATTCCTGATAATGCCATGGATGATGGATTAGTGAAGAGGGCCATAAATGTTATTAGTATTCATGCCCATTTATTCTGTCAAGAAACCATAACTACTGTGGCATATATATGAGTGGATGTTGATAAGGATGAAGCATATGAGGAGTTATATAGATAGACCATTCCTGCACTTGATTCTCTAGTTGGGCTAGATAGCCAAATAGTGGATGATTACATATGTCTACACTAAGATCATGGAGAGTGTCTAGTCAAGTTGGGTGTGTTACAAGAGAGAGAAAAAAGATGCAATCTTTGATCAAGGTCACAAAGGGATAGTGGGGATTCTAGTTTGAGTTTGGATATGTTAGAGAGTGAGAGTGAGAGGGCTGGTCTCAGTGACAATGTCTAAATAATTGAGTGATTTACAATTTTTTTGTATTTAAACTATGTTCTATGTTATATATATGGATGTTTATTGTTATATGGGCACTGTGTATATTGGTATCTCTATTTGGTTACATTGTGTATTTTTACATGTGATTAATTGTTTTCATTATATTAAATAGTGATTTTGGAATATATTATGTGTCTAAGTAATGGTAATGAATTTTTTATCTATTTATAAATCTTTAAGTAGGCATGTATAGTGGACTAGGAATGTTATTTGTTAGTATAGGTGTTACAAGAGTCTTATAGGATATTTATGTCAGGATCATGTAATTATGGTGTGTACTATCTAAACATAGATTGCATGGTGAACAAATGACCATACTTCTCATGTTGTGTTGGTGTAGAAGTAGATTCTATAACTGATACTATGTGTGATACACTGCTAGTATCTAGGTGTGTAGACTTTTAAGTGAAGAGCTTGATTGGTTTTCTTACTAAAAATGTGCTCTAAGCTCTATGATATTTGGTAAGTATCTTGATTAGATTCTGAATTATGTTCTATTTTATGTGATCTCTTAAAAATATCTTGATTGATGGTCGAACTGAGATTGTTCTCTGATCTCTGTGATTGTTTCCAAATATATTGATCAATGTACGAACTAAGAATATGCTTTGATCTCTACGATTGTTTCCAAATATCTTAAATGGTGTGTGAATGGATCATGTGCTCTGATCTTTGTGAATTGGCTTAATCTTTGTTTAATATGTGGTGCATGAGATCTCTCATAAATAATTGTCTTAAAAACCATAGGTATCATAATATGACTAACCAATGGCTCCTTAAAGGGAATGTCTTGAGATAACTCGATCATAGAGGATTGTGATCCAGGAGATTATGGAGATTTAGATATCAACACCCCATATGTAAATTTTATAATGCCTCTATTGACACACTAGTCAATATGATATCAAAGTGCATGACAACTATTTTTTGAATGTCCATTTATCTTGTGAAAACTATAATATGGCTTATTTTATATCCTATGCAGATGGTGTGCTAGATGGTGATGAGTAAGAGTGAGTGTGATAATCTCATTATATAATAATGTAAGAAAGATATCATGAGGTCTATCTATATCTAAAAAATGTATATCCCCTTTGTGTGTGTCTTATGCTCTACTCATTTTAGGAGGTGCTCTGTGAAGTGGCTCTTTGCCCTTGATGAGTATATTTATTAGTTGTTTTTTTTCCACTTGTTTTTTAAATAGAAGTGGAGTATGTTCTTTTACCATGTTATATGATTATGGGTCTAGGAAACCTACATCCAAATTTACCTATGAATGTGTAGAAACTAGTCCCAAATTTGTCTCTAATGCTATAGCTATGTTACATAGATGCCAAAATGATTTGGATGTTTGATATAATAATTTCTCCTTTAGAGGAAAAATGAGGCCTCTATAAAAGATGTACTATACCTCTAAATATATCAACTGGTAAATCAAAATATGCATACATGACTTAAATCTTAGAATGTATTCAGTTATTGAAAAGCGTTAGAGACATTTTCATTATTAATATTTTGCAAAGAATCATTGCATTGAGCTTGGAATGTACAAGAAGGTGATAAAATATTTTTGTCTACTTTAGTTGGTACATTGGTAAAAGGTGTAATATTATTTGTACACATTTTTTAAAATTTAACTTAAAAGGGTAAAGAAGATGTATTGCTCTTTTCTACATTACTTGAATCATGGAAAAGTGGATTTTGTGTATTGCACTTATATTGATTTAATTTGAATAAGGATGTAGTAAAAGTAATTAAAAAGCTAGGCTTACATTGTAACAAATTACTACCAACAAGATGTTCTTTTTCTCATTATATTGTTTGTTTTATTTTGAGGTGTAGGAGACAAGGGAGAGGAAAGATAAGAACATGCATATAGTATATTCTCATCAACAATTTCATTATCATGCTCATAGTAAGTCTCATATCCATCATTATAATAATAATTATAATCATCATTATAAATGAAATCCTTATCATGTGCTAATGTGAAATATTAATAATTTGTCCATTCATTATTATAACTATCAGAAAATTCATAAATTCATCAACTAGGTGAGGCGTAAGAGGCTTCTTGAACGTCATCTTAAACTTCACAAAGAAGATAATGTAAATAATGAATAACAAACACACAATAGGTAGAATGTAATATAACATAGGTATATGTGAAACTATGGGAAATATTTAACCCAATGTGTATAAGAAATCAAGATTTTACTTTAGACCTTAATTTTTAGTATTTGGATGTATCAGGACCTAGTATGTGGATCTAGGGTTTGATGAGGGTTGTTTTACAATAAATTAAATTAATGAAACCCTAATATAGTATTGATTTTAATGAGCTAGGTTGTGCCAAAAATCAATAAAAATAGAATTTTATAACCCTAATTTAGTGTACAAAAATTGAAAAAGGTAAACCCTAGGTGGAACTAGGGTTTTAAATAATATTCAAGGTAAGACAGGTTTATTAAATGTTTTAACCATTTAAGACTTAGGTCATGTAAATCATATGTTGTTAAAGGGATGTGTATAACAATAATTTAGAATGAAAATAGGAAATAGTTTTTTTAATAAGCCTTTCCCAAAATAGCAAATATGTTAAGAAATTGTACTTATCTATAGAAAAACAAGTATTTCTATGACTCATGAGGTTGAAACAAGATTGAGAATTAGTCATACATATTTTTTTCTAGACTATAACTAAAATAAGGCTTCAAATAGTAGTTCCCTTATGAGGACAACAACACCATGTGGCACTTGTGTCCAATTATGGTGTTAATGTCCTTCTTAGAGGAGCTATCTGAAACTTTTAGGGAAGTTATGGGAGACTTTGGGGGACCTATAGGTGATTCTATGTCTTCTAAAAGCTTGTATATGTCACTATTTTTATTTAATATCTTTTAAAACCCTAATGAATACATTCACACATGAAACAACAACTAGATCAAATATAAAATAAAGCAAAAAAATAGGTTGTGAGATATTATGATTGCATGGAGAAGAACCCTCGTTATCCTATCTACAACCTAAATTAACCCTAATACTTAGATCACATATAGTTATCCATTAAAGAACATGCATAATCAATGCACATGATATTTTATAATGACTTCCACTTAGGCCCTTCATTTTTCAAGCATACAAGTCTAGATGTGATAGATATGTAATATATAGAGTATTGAGTTGTACTATTAATTGATTTTATTTAATTATGTGCCAAAATAGTAAGTGATAGATATAAAATGCCTTTTTAGGCTCTTTATATATAATTAAATTATATTTTAATGTAAGATCTTATTCACTGGATAACAAGACATAAAATAAGGATAAAAACATAAGATAAGGCTCAAGGAGGGTTAAGACCCAAAACATGAAATAAAATGACCATTAGACACTAGTACCATAATTAGACACTAGTGCCACATGGAATTATTGTCTTGATAAGGGCACTAGTGTCTCGAGGCCTAAAAATAGAGTTAAGACTAGGTAGGATAGGCTATGGGCCCCTGTGACTAAGAGGAGGTGACTCAGGACTACTAGGGGTGCAAAAATAGGGGAAAGCAAACATAAGAAAGATAAAAAAACCCAAAATGAACACGTGAAAAAGGGATATATTCATAAATAATACCTTCATGTGATAGAGAAATAAAATACATAGTACTTGTGGTTACTTGCCCAAAATATGGTGTATGCATCTATTATGAATCATAATGTACACTAGAAATTGCTAATAAATCTATTGTCCCTATCTAATACAATGGTTTATTATAATTTGAAGTGTAAAAACAAATTAAAAAATTAGAGCTTCACATTGTCTTAAGATTTTAACTCTTTTGTATAGGATACTAACACTATGAACTTGGAATTTTTTTTAACTAAAACAAAGACACAATCACAACCACCTAAAATAAAGACATAATCATGACCACACCTTATCATGGGTAGCCCTTACATAAAATCTATGGACATTGAGTCCCAAAATTGATAAAATTTTGGTAAAAAGTGTATAATAACTACTTCATGTTGTCTATTTTCACTATTTCACATGTTGTGCCAAATATATTATATATGTTGAGACCCTGACAAAGGTGATAAAGCTTCAACCAATAGAAATATTTTTTAATACTAGAATGATTTTTTATAGAACCTAAATCTATCAGTTAATTATAATTAGTGCAATGACATCCTAAAAGGTTTTAATCTGCCCTTAGTTAATACCCACATGCAATTATTCTCAAAAACTATGGACAGATCCTTTGGTGATCAAAATTGTTGTCACATTAAATACCAATATTTGCATTCTAGCACCACTCTCTTAATTCCATCTACTATAGAATCATTAATCTCTAGAGATTATTATAAATCACAAAGACCTTATGATTTTATTGGCATATTTGAGGATGTGGGTGGGGCAAATTGATATTATGTAGGGATGCAAGTAACTGTATAGAAGAAATGAACCTGATGTGTGTCCACAAGGTTATGGAATATTCCATGAGGTTTATTGAAGTGTAATGGGCTCATGAGACTATGTGGATAAATTAACCACAAGAGGGAAGGGGAAAAAGATGAAAAACATAAAGGGGGTTTATTTTCACAGTCTTTTTTGACTTGTAAACCCACTTAAGTGATGACAATGACTTTTTCCACCATTACTATTTGTTTTTAAGTTTTTTTTTAGCAAGGGCGGTAGGGAGAGGGTGATGGAGAGGAGGATGATTAACTTGTTTACCTTTAATTTTGTTTCCACGCCCAAAATCTTATGCAGATCTAATGAAATTGAGTTTTACTTATTTTATTTTTTTGTTTTTTTAAAGGTCTAAACCTTATGTTAAAACATTTGATTCTAAGTGGGATTAATTGACCCTTAGCCTTGGTATTAATTAAATAAATAATAATATATTATTTATTACCATGAGGTGAAAACCTCATGATAATAAATAATAGAGTTATAATTATTTAATTATTACCAAATTTTAATTAAATTGTTTTATTTGGATGGATGGACTCGTTACTTTTACAATGATCACCTCCCTTGGTATTTAAAATTATAAATAGGGTTTTACCCCTATTGTGAAACCAAATCGTGAATATGAAATTATTAGTCATATTCAATTTGAGGATTTTATGAAATATTATCTGAGAAGTGAGAGGTTAAAGAATTTTATTGAGTACAAAGTTGAGTTTCTTAGTTATTTAAATAATCATCATTAGTGGGGTTTTTACCACTTTGAGGTTTTCCCATGGTAAATTCTTGTGTTGTGTACATTGATATGTGATCACTATTATGTGTTTTCATTATTAAATTCATACCTAGATTCATCATGTGCATTGTTAGATATATTATGTATCAACTCTTTCATGGTATTAGAGCAAGTGGGGTGGATTTAATTGGAAAGTATATTACATTGAGTTTCATATCAATAATTGAAATTAATTATTTTAAGCATGAGGAGTTGGCGTGTGGCCTTGAAAATAAAGAATTCTCTTAGAATTCCATTTTGTTTTATTGTTAATATCGTGGAGTAAAATCTCTTCTTACAATTTTTATTGAAGTTGTTTAAAACTCCATTCAAACAATCACAAAATTTTATTTTATGATTTATCTTCCCTAGGCATGGTTGTATGGTACTAAGGCAAGTTAAAAATTCAAAAAAATCAAATTTTAAATATTTAGTGTATGGATCTCTCTCCTAAGGGGCCAAATATATTTATTTTGGTCTACAATCACTCCAACACCTACTTTCAGCTTCAAATCACTATTTTTTAAAGATATTTTTCTGTCATAAAGGCCATTGTATGGCCTTATCACATTAGAAAAATTCAAAAATCATTTTCTTGGATTTAAAATTGATTTTTTAAGGTTCTGGGTGCATTATTATAAAGTTTCAAGGCATCTTATAAATTTTTAGACCTTAAGAAGGTCATTCCAAGCTCTTAGAAATTTTTAATCTCCACTCGTGGTGCCCTTATATCATCTATAAATTCAAACAATAGTTTTTGGTCATTAAAATTCAATTTTTAAAGCTTGATTCAATTTGTGACAAGATTCCAAGAAGGTTGGCAAATTTTTATGTAGTTTGGTGATCTATTCAAGCTACTGTGTGCACTACTGCATCGACAAGTGTGTCATATATCTACTTGGAACATGCTTCAAGTATGTAAATATTTTTACATAGTTGTTGAAAATATTTTTTAAATCTTTGATTTATTACAATCTTTTATTTTCATGCAAAAATGGCATGGACCGAACTTTTTATTTTAAAAGTTTTTATACCCAATATATAATAATTTTCTTTACATACACAATAATTATATATAATTTTATATTTTTAAAATTAGTTAGAAAAGAGTTAAAAATAAATTAGTGTATGTTAAATTTCAATTAAACTTATAGATGAGTTGAAAGTTATTATTTTACTAAATGCTTGTAATTTGGGAGGTCGTGTGTTTAAAACCCCCAAAATCAAATTTTTATTTTTGAATTTGGCCAAATTTAATTTAATTTGATTTCTATTTTTTAGTTTTCATGCCAACTTCTTACACATTAAAAATCTTAGTTAACTTGCCAACTTTTGTTCGACTTTCAACTTATGAATGTTTTTATAAGCACAGTCATGTGGCTAGTCGATCCTTAGGTTTTGAGACCTTTCAGACACATCTACATGATCCATTTGTTATTTTAAAACCTCCTAACATAATTTTTATAACTTTTTAAATAATAGTGTCTAGGTGGTCATTTTGATTGTGACTCTTTCGACACATAATTTTCTGTAATTCTAAATCAGTGTTTTATATTATTTAGTATCTAAATTGTATAATTAAGTATAGTTTCACTTTTTATTTACTTTATTTTACAATCAAAGTATAAAAATTCATTAAAAAGGTTAATTTTCTTAAAATTATTCTTATATTAGTATATTTTAATGATACTTGTGACATCTTTTTTTGTTGTAATATTTCATAATTTTTTTACTTTGTATATCATTAAATTGAATAATTATTATGTGTTTTCACTTTAATTTTTTTTTTGATATCAAATTAAATTAAAATTCACACTAAAAAGGTTTCATATTAAGTATTTGTTTCTTATCTTATTTAAAGGGAAGCTATGGCTTTGCCTCATTTTTACTTAGATAATTCTCAAATGCTTAATGAAAATTACTATAATATATGGAAAATTCATGTTAAAGCTGAATTTATGGCCCTTAAGTTTTAGAATATTATTTTAGGCCTAAAAATCCCATTTTGGATGACATGTGACCTCTAAGCTTACCAATGCATTTCAACAGAAAATGCAGGAAACTATGTCCATTATCTTATGAAGTGTTAAAGATAAATTCATTTTCCACATTGGTAATAAAGAGTCTCCTTGCGAATCTTGGAAACTCCATGAATCCATGCATGATAACACTCATCTCTCAAATATTATTAAGTTAATCTTTGAATTGCTAACTATACCTATGAAAGGTGATGAGAAAGTTATGATTTTTCTTGCTAAAATTAAAAACATTAAAGTTTAGTTAGTTGGATGTAACCATAATTTGATTTAAGATTAATTTATTTATTTTATCATTTAGTTAAATATTAATGAAAAGTTTAGAATATTCATTTCAATTTAAAATTTTAAGTATCAAATTGAGCAAGATATCCCTGACCTTACCATTTTATCTGCTCTCTTGATTAAAGAAGAGCAATTTATGACCAATTTTGATTCTAAAGAGAATGCCACTCAGACAATTATTACCTTAAATAATATTTTTGATAATAATAATAATAATAATAATAATAATAATAATAATAATAATAATAATAATAATAATAATAATAATTCTACTTCTATCTCAAATGGAAATAAGAAATCTGGTAGTAAGAATCATACACCTAAGTTTAATGGAAATTGGAATCTGTGTGGTAAATTTGGTCATAGAAGAGGAAATTTTTATAAAAATAAAAATAGAATTAATAATAAATATTATAAAAATAAAAAAGGGAATAAATTTAATCAAAATAAGTAGAAAATTTAAAACCCTAATAAAAAAACAATTAGGATCAGAATGTTATTACTTTATATGTTGATTTATTTGCTTCAAATGAAAATGAGTGGATTTTAGATAGTGGTGCATTGCACCATATGATTTATTTATCTAATATTCTATGTGATTCTAGAGATATCTCTAAAATAATTTAGTTATAAGATAATTTATTTTTAGAAGCAAATAAATATGGAAAAATAAATTTTTTAAATGACGTTACTATAAATGATGTTTTCTATGTACCTAAGTTGAAAAAGAATTTGATATCTTGTTCCCAACTTAAAAATGATAATTCCATTGCAACATTACTTAAAGATATTTGGTCTATTAAAAATAAATCTAGATATGTAATTTTTGAAGGTGTTGAAAAGAATGGTTTAGATATCTTCTCTCCTTCTACATGTTTTCTTTCATTGCATAGTAAGAATGAATTTCAATTATGACATGACAGATTAGGACATGTTAATTTTATAAGTTTACATGATATGTATATAAATAAAATCTTAATTTTAATTCCTTCTATCCCCTCTCATCATGAAACTTGTTAGGTTTTCTTACATGGTAAACAATACACTAACCCCTTTCACAAGAATCCTGATGCAAATTCTTCACATCTTTCAGAATTGATTCATAGTGATGTTTTAGGACCTCTTGAAGTTATATCTCTTAATGGTTATTTGTATTTTTTTAATTTTATTGAGGATTAAACTGTAATTATTTAGTCTTTTTTCATTAAAAATAAATTTTATATGCTTTCTAAATTTAAGGAATTTAAAGATACTGTTGAAAATACATCTAGTTTTTCTATAAAGAGATTAAAAACTGATAATGATGGTGAATGTGTTAGTAAAGAGTTTTATTATTTTTGTATTAGTTTCTATATTAAAAGGGAATTAAAAACTCCCTATTACCCTTAGTAAAATGGTATTATTGAAAGGAAAAACTACACCATCATAAAGATGGCGAGAACAATGTTGCATTCTGCAAATATTTCTCCTAGTTTTTATGAGATGAAGTCATGAATAATATTGTGCATATTATTAATATAATCCATGATTAATATTTTAATTTTTCTACATAAAAATACATATATTCTTATGGTATTTCATTTTCTTTGATAAAATTATTTTGTTGCTACTTTAGAGATACTAACTATATTGATAATGTCTCATCTACATTGTATTTGTTAGTAAAATGATTTAGTTTAATTCTTGAAAAATAATTATTAAAATTATATTTTAATAAATATATTTGTTTTAGATGATAAATTATATATATATATATATATATATATATATATATATATATATATATATATATATATATATTTAATTTATCATCTAAAACAAATATATTTATTACAATATAATTTTAATAATTATTTTTCAAGAATTAAAATATATATATATATATATATATATATATATATATTATGAATATTTTTAATTCATATGAGTTAGTATTGAAATACATTATATGCATAACATCATGCTTAATTTGAAAAAATGATCATGTTTTAGTTGTTGCATTTGGTAAGAATATCATGATCAGTGAGTTTGGATATTTTGTATTTCAATTGCTTAAATACTCTCGTTTGATGTTTTTATCATTTTATTTTTTATTCTAACATCCTTATATACTTTGTTTGATAATAATATATGTAAAGAAATGCAAAGTGTAAATGGAGTTTATATTATTGGCTCTTCATCATTTGCTTTACTAAGCATTTTATTCATACATATCTAAAATAATTTGTTTTGATATCATATAAGTTTGATTGGATGATGGAATTTCATGCTAAAATTATCCATATTTGATGTATGAAAGGTTATACCTAAATATTTGTATTGAAGCAAATTAAAATTGAAATTTTTTTTTGATAAAACTCAAATGATAAAAAGAATTATTACTAATAGGATATCTAATGTTTGGTTAAACTTAGTATCATATAATTAATAAATTATTGTATGTGCATTGAATGATAGTTGGGGATACTCATCTTGTCAATATTACATATGCCTAATAATAAATTACATACAATAATTTATGTTTTTTCATTAAATTTCTAATCAAAGTAGTGAACTTGTTTGCCTACAATATGACGTGATTGTTTTAAATATGTTTTACCATTAAAAAGTATATGTCATATTTTTATGTATTTAGTTATTGTGATACTAACCATATTATGCTATCAATAATCTATTTTTGGATGTGTTTAAGTTTTGTGTAGGTGTGCATCACTAAATAATTGAACATATTGCAGTTCATATGTATTATCCAAGAAAAGGTCCTTGATGGTGATATAGATTTGTAATTCTATCTTATGACTGAACTAGTAAAAGATATCTTCCTAAATCCACTTGGTGCTACCAACTTTTAGTATTTTTATTCAATGTTGGGATTTTCAATGTTTCTATTAAGGGGGAGTGTGTATGATAATACTGTATGCAATTAGAAATCCATCATGTCTATAAATTAATCTTGGATTAGAGAAGATAAAACATACCTACACTTCTGATTGAGAATACATTTATTAAGTGGGAACATGACCAATATGAGGATTTGCTAAACCTGATTAGGGGATCATTTTTAATAATACACCATGCTAAGAAGGGTTCCAAAGCCTATAGTCTAACAAAATCATACAATAACCCTAAAATAATCCTAAGGTTTAATGTTCACTTTATTCTAATAAATAAGAAAGTAAATCTAATCTAGTGCACACCAAAGCTTGTGGCATAAAGTGGAGGTTAAAAATAAAACAAACTAAATTAAACATGCATAGAAGGCATACACTCATGTTGATGTATATAGAATCCTAATGCATGAAATAGAAAAGTGTAATTACATTATCTATCTACTTTTACAAAGGATAAATAAAGTTAGGAATGATTACCTTGAAGGCGAACCTACTAAGCCTCAATCTCTCCCTTGGTCAAGGTGCTTCACAAAAGATTATTCTGATATGTAAGGATAACAAAGAAAAACCAACTCTAGGCTACATAACCTATCTATGCATCCAAAATACTTTTCCATAAGACAAGATCCATATCTCTAAAGAAAGTGTGGAACCCTAAAATTTACTCCTTAAGTATAATAGTCCATAAGAAGATGTTCATTTTCACTTATTCTTCTTCACTTATCTTATTACAAATGGTTAGAAATGAACTTGTATATATAAGTAGGTCTTATCTTAAATCTTTCTAAAAATGTTCATTGTATAGGGTCGATCTAGTCGACCTTGTATATTTTTAGGGATAATTCACTAAGTCTAAGCTAGGTCAGCCAAAAGGCTAACAAACCCAAAAATTGAAAAATACTCCTAGACTGTATAGGGTTGACCTACTTGACCTAGTACAACTGACTATCTAAAAGAGAATTAAGGAAAGAAAAGGAGGATGAAAAGAGAAATATGACTCAAATGGGTAAGTCTAAGAATAATAAGCTTAGGGTTAATGGTTTTTAAGAGATGAACGTGTAGATGGAAAGTGGAAAAAGGGATAACAATATTATGAATCACCAATGGTCTGCCCACCCCTTTGCTAATGCACCCCTAAAGGCATGCACTCAGAGAGATTGATACTTGATAGGTTCTTATAAGATACAAAGTGTTAGTAATCAATACAAGCTAAAAATATTATGTGTATACATATGCCCCACTAAATCTCATCCTGTGTTACTAAGATTTAACATGGGATGGTGCTTTGAGATAGAACATGATAACACATAACACTGATGCTAAGTAAAGTTTAGTAATAAATAAATAAGATAAATTAAAGGACATAATTGAAAAACACATATCTTTACTTACCTTAGTACTATAGATAAATAAGTAGACTACAAGAGATGTGAGGGTGTCTAATGTGAAGAACATTAGGTGAACCTTAGAAGTTAGTACAATAACTAGCCAAAAATCAATTTTTTTGGAAAATAGGCATATGATATTGGAAAATATTTTCTACATCATCATGAATCTAATGAATTTTATGGTTTTGAAAACATATGAGTAAAAACAAAGATATAGGAAAAAGAAGGAATCTACAAGATAAATAATTAAAGAATTTGAATTTTGAAAAGTGTTTGTAAATAGGGGAATAGATAAGTCATTTATTATTTTTATGTGTAAAGGAGAGAAAAAAGAGATCTAGAGATCAAACGAGCTAGGATGGCAAGGAGATGAGAAGCTAGACAAGAGGGATGCTTAGAGGTAGAAAAATGTGTAATATAGGTATACAACTATGAATGCCAAACTAATTTTTGAAATTTATAGTGAATTAAGTGAATTTTTAGTAATTTTGAATTTTAAGCATTTCTAGATGTCATAGTGAGGCAAAATTAGATTCTAGGGGTAGTAAATAGCAAAATGGGTAATGGGTTTAGAGGAATTAGTAAGAAAGCACAAAAAATACACTTTTTAGGGAAAATGTAAGGGATCAATAGGTAAAATGAACTGGGTCAACCCAATCGACCCAATAGGCTAAAACTTAGGTAGAATCCACAATGTTGACCCAATAGGCATGGGTCGACCCTGTACATTTTTCAAGCTACCAACCTAATTTAGTTTGACAACTGATTTGAAAGGTCTAGAATGACAAAAAACTATTAGGAAGGGTAAAATAAGAGCTTTGACTAAGATTTTAGAGTCAACCAGGGTAAAAATAGGGAAATTCTAGTCAAATTAGTTTGACCAAAAAACCAAAATAAGCACAAAAAATCATGTAGAAGGTTGAAAAAGGGATAGAATGGCTTGAAATGACTAAAGGAGGGTAGAAGAATTGAATAGGATATAAATAGGGAAAAATGAAGTAAAAATGAATAAGTTTAAAATAAATTAGACTTGTTTTTTAGTAAAATATGTAAAAAGAATGTATTGTGACTATACATGACATGAAGGAATTGATTCATGCTTTGTTATTTCTTGGTTGCAAAGATGACAAAGGTTTTAGAGATTGGTGTATGTTTCCTAGTTACCAGTGTTATTAGATCAATTATCAGATAGAGATAGGGCTATACTAGTATCTATAGGTCTAGGAGGTATTGATGATATGTGTAGGATCCCCTTGAGTGCTGGTCTGTTAGTTATGTTCCTCAATTATTGGGAATGACTGACTAACACCTTTAGATGGGAGGTGGATGGAGATGCAATAGAGGTGGATATCACACTTGAGGATGTCCATGCCATCCTTGGTTTCCCATAGTAGGAGCACTGGTGACCATAGGAATATCAGATAACATAGAGGAGAGGAGAGCTTTATCCATGTGGGTTACAGGCTCAGAGATGAGTTTAGGAGGATAGAGATTCAGTATGGATGATGTATATAAATAAAAAATTCTAGATATCTGAAAAGCTATGATAGGGCTTGTGATACAGTGGGTGCTATGTCACAACTCAGATGGCAAGGTACCACTATTCATGGTAGCCTTGATAAGGATGATGCTAGAGGAGTGAGTTATATATGATCTAAGATCTATTGTCTAGGTCTAGATTAGACAAGATCAGTATGAGATACTGGTTAGAGGGAAAAATACCATGGGACTAATCATATTATTTATAGCTTGGATATATGAGAGGTTTTTATGTATTGGCCAATTGGGTTACCTCATGCAGTTGATGATAGGTTACCTCAAGTACAGATATAGAGAGAGGACCAAGTAGCATAGGTCATGCCCCATATATGAGAACTATAGTTAGTGAGATGCATAAATATAGTATGGTAGCCATATGAGCACATAATGACTACATAGGTGAGCTAGCACATAGTTGCACTAGTGACAACAAGGATAGAGGTGGTTAAACACTACACCTAGTGGAGAGAGACACATTTGATGGCATGGGTACCAAGATATATGGGCTTGAATCATGTAATGACACTGATATTGATGATTGAGTAGTGGGATTGACATGTGAGAGTGTTACAAGGTAGGATGGGACTAGGACCACTAATAGTGAGACTAACACTCAAAGCACATCATGAGTGACCATGGACTTGTTGAACATGATAGGGAGTAGAGAAAGAGGATAAGGAGGAAGAGGTAGAGATACAAAATATATCACTAGCAGTTTCATAGTAGGAGGAGTTATGACCATCGAGGACATGATGGTGATGGAGGTAAAAAGAGATAATAGAGATCAATGCCATCCCTGATGAGCTAATATAGGAGCCAAAGAAGGGACAAATGATAGAGAGACCATTTAGGCATAGGCTGAGATGGATGTGAGCCATGACAAAGGGATTTGAGCTGAGGAGGTGGCCTATAGAAGAGGTACTAGAAGATTGTACAGATGGGGAGATTGTGCTAGGTAATTACAAAAATGGCGAGATCATAGTATTTGAGATAAAGATAGGTAAGAAAAGATGGTTAAATTATTTCTTTAAGTTATTATTTGGAAGTAGATATAGATAGATATAATAGTGATCTAATACCCATTTGGTGTAATTTTGCAAGTGTAACTAAGGATGTATATTAGAGATAGGGGTCCCTGATGAGGGGAGCACTCCATGACATCTTGGATGAGACTTTGTAGCCATATAACCCTACTACATTGGTGAATCCTAGTGTACCATTTCCCCCAACTTAGGCAAGCTGATTTAGACTAGCTAGGGAGGTAGTGAGACAAATATAGATGCAGGCATGATAAGCCTTGGCTGAAGAGAGAGCTAAGACTTGATTGATTGATTATGAAGTTACATGTCATTCACATGCTTCCCAGCTTGATTTAGTGTGATTTATGCTTACTTCATTCTCTTTCACTTTTATCTTTGTATATTTTGAGTGCATGTAAGAATACAACCATTTTTTGAATTTTTCATACTTCCTAGCTTGAATTAATGTGATAAATTTAAGACCAATCTTTTGCTAATTTTATTTTTATTTTATACTTCCTACCATGATTTAGTATAATTTATTACTTAAATTGATTTATTTTTATCCCATTTATGCCCTTATACATACGTTTCATTTTATTACATTATTGCCATAATTCCTAACGTGAATTAGTATGATTTTACTTGTTTTAATTTGGTGCAAAAATATTTCACTTTGGTTTAAAAACAAATCCCTTTTTACCATCTTGTTTTACCATTTATTGGTTTATTATACTTAGTCATTTCTTTTTATTACATATTTCCTCTCTTGAAATAGTGTGTAGTACATTTTATTGATTGATTTTATTTTAACAAGTCCTTTTTACCTATTTATTTTTAACCATGCATGTGTCCTACATAATGCTATAAAGGAAACCACATCTCATATATTTCCTATAGAATATACAACAAAGATAAAATACATGTGCTAAAAATAAATGTATCCAAAGCATCCAAAGCCACAACCATAATAAAAAATCATAATAAACCATAATGACAACATACACAATCAACATCAATATGCCAAAATGATCCATATATATATATATATATAATGAATTTGATACAACAAATATAACCATATACAATGTTCCAGCTCTATGGTTGGGCTCCATCCTTTCTATCTCATGGCCTAGCCATGTTACCTACAAAGGCCTTGGTCTGACTCCTCCAAATAGTGCATTGTAAAGAGGTCATCTAGGATCTCAATCCCTCTATTTATATTTATAGGTGCACCACTTGTACCTATGACTGCATCAACTAGGTTTAGAACTCTATCATCTACATTACTTTGGCCAGATGTACAAATCTCTCTTTAGCCAGGGCCTATCATGCCTACATCTATCTTACATCACACTAAATCAAGTTGGGAAGCATGTGAATGACATGTAACTTCATAATCAATCAAGTCTTATCTCATATTTGACACATGTAATTTTGGATTGTGACTTGGGTATTGGAAAATTTTGTGAGGAATTCTTGGTTCTATTCATGGTCTTATAAATCCACTCATAAAGAGAACACCACATAGGTGTAAAAAATAGGAAAAATCAAGTAATCAAGGATGTGGGTATTAGGAATAAAAAAATGGCAATTTGTGAGGGATGTTGGGTCTTATCCATGGTCTTACAAAGCAACTCACAAACGAAATCCTAAGGGGAATGATCAATAGACAAAACAATATTTCTCAAGAGAAAATATGAGGGATATAGGGAATGTAAAAATCAAGACTTGGGTGTCTTATGAGAAGACCTTGGGAGACAGGAGGCATACTAAGGATATGACAAGACACTAAGTGACTAGTGGTCATCTATGTATAAAGGAAACATGTTCACTATAGACACAAAGCTTTGTATGAAAATAGGCATGCTACTAAGATAAAATCATGAAGGTAGATTGGTATGAGAAAAGTACAATAGACTTACCTTCCCATGATGTGTTCCACATTCTTTAGGACCCCTTATAGAGTCGTTGGTCTACTATGAAGATTAGGTACTTGGATGATAAAATAGGTAGCACTAAAGATTTTTTATTATCCTCTTCTAATCTACTAGCCTACCACACCCCAAAGGACCTCGAATCTATCATGAGTCCAAATGTGAAGTTTGAGATTTGAATAGAAGAAGTAGATGTGATTTAAATCATGTCTTTTAGTGTGATTTGACTTTTAAGAATATTTTTGCCTTTTATATCATTGTATTTTGTAAAATGATTTGGATTTTAAATTTTTTATGGATTTTGAAGATTCCTCCTCCATATGGATTTAGAATGACCAATAATGAGAGATGTAGTGATACACATGAATGAGTTGTAGGCTAAGGTTAAATTAAGCTAAGTAAATAAAGACAAAGATTAACTGAGACACTTAAGCATAACAATGAACTAACATGTGATCCCAAGTCTTAACTGTGTATATGCTTAGTTTATAAAAAAGGAAGAAGGGAAAAAGGATATCCAAAAAGTGGATCTGTGTAAGGAGATAGTAATGAGTAGGATTTTTTGTTAACTGATCACATGGTAAAAGGGAGACAGTGACCAAAGGGAACATGGTTTGTATAACCAAGTCACAATGATAATTAACCTTGGAAAATGGAGACAAGAAAACAAACAATCATGAAGAAGAAAGAAAAGAGTTTTGATAAAAAATCAAGCAAAAGAGAGAAAACAATGATAAATGAAGACCATTATATGCAAAATGTAAATGATAAGATAAGCAAGATATAATACAACAAGTAAGATCACCATATAGGATAAGAAAAAATTGACACTGTCAAATGATATTATATATAAATAAAGATAAGATTGGAGCAGACATCCAACCCAAATGGATATGTGAAAGCACCATGCATGTACTCATAAATACTAATAAATCTATCTACACACATTATCCAAGACAACAGACAAATCTTTATAAATATGGAAATGAATTGTTGCTAATGTCTTATCAATCTTTAATGAATATTTGGAAAATACTTCTCTTCTAATCTCCTCCAAAAAAAAGTAAAAATTCTTGATGTATCATGCTAAGGAGGGAAATTAGGCAAGGGATGGTTAGGAGAATACTTGGGAGCAGGCTCTATAGGTGATGCATGAATCATTAATGGAGAAGTATCCATAGGTGAGGGAAGGTCCAAAGGTGAAGGGACCACAAGAGTTGATGGAACCACATGAGGTGGAGCCATGAGATAAGAAGGAGCCTTCTTATGGGGATGACCTATGGGAGGAGTGGTATAATTTTCAGGAATGACTATAAGGTGATCCTTAATATGTTGTTGAAGGATGTAGTAATGATCTATATGATGGGTGCCGTATAGATGCCATAGACAATATACCTCACCATACTTGGGTAGATATTTAGGAATTACCTTTGGGGGAGGTATGGCTTTGTCTAATGATGGGGGAAAAGGATATAAAGTATCAATATATTGTTATAACTTGCGATAATGGGTGGAAGAATGATTATCCATATTATAGAAGCAACATATACGCTTGTGATTGGTTTTAATAGAAGCACTCATGGAATGAGGTATAATTGGAGTGGAAGAATCTAGAGAACACTTGTCAGCCCATTTGGTGGGTAGATGATCCATCTTAGGCAAAAGAAGTGAACCATCACCGAGGGAAGGTGGTGATGAAGAAGGAATGGAACTAGGCTCAATGGAAATAACAATGGGATGAGAGGTAGGGTTAGGCTCAAAAATAGTAGGAGTGGAAACAAGATAAAATATAGTGGGATCTATTGAGGGAGGAGTAAGATCTATAGAAGGTATAAGAAGAGTCACACTAACCTCAGGGATAAACTAACTACGAGGGTCAGGGTACCTAACAAAATAATAAGTCCGGATCATAGCATGATCCATGAGCATAGTCCTATGTGGATCCTCATAAATTAGAGGTGACAATTCCATCTATACCCTATGATAAAGGGGAAAAATATAAAAATTAGGAACTATAAGCAAAGGAAAATAATGAGATTCATGAAAAGACTCAAGTAAAGAAGAATGATAATGGATAATCTCAGCATCACAGGCTTGTATAAGACCACCTAATAATAGATCATCTAAGGAATAACCATCATCATAATATGGGGTGTGAAGGTCAATGAAACAAGTAGGGATAACCTTGTCATCAGAGGAAGTGTGGTGAATAGAATGCCTAATCTTGGTCAAGAGTACATGAATGCCATTGCAAGGAGGCTTGAGAGAGTGAGGTTTTTTTTTTCAAGAAGCTGTAAAATGAGACGAGGTAAAAGATTTTTTTTTAATCTTTAAGTTAATATCATCAAGTTCATCATCAATAAAATATAATAGATTAGGAGGAATGTTCCTAATGAGTTTGGGATACCCATTGTAACTTCAAGTTGAATTAATGGGAAAATTAAGATGTTACAACTCATAGAATGGAATGCTAGGAAAAGGTTCAAGAGTAAGAATATTGAAGAGACCATGATATTAGAATTGTTCAAAATTATAAGGGTTAGTATCACCCTAAATCATGTAAATGACTCCATTATGAGGGAATTTAATGCATTGGTAGGAGGAAGAAGCAACAAATCTCATATGGTGAGTCCACGACCTACCAAACAAGATGTTATAAGAAAGGGGAAAGTTAAAGATCATCACATATACACAAATGGTAATAGGTGAGATAGTGATGGAAAGCCACACACAACCTAGAGGATACATTTGAATTCTATCATATCCTTGGTAGGTGCTACATGTAGACTTGAGATTGCATTCAGAATATCCAAGGGTCTTAATGATGTCGAGAGAGGAAACACAAGTGTTGGATCCTTCATCAATCAATGCATGTTTAACTTGGATATCACCTATTTAAACACTAATTAATAAGGGAGAATAATCTACATAAAGTATAATCTCATCACGAATCATAGAAGCTATTTTAAAATTTAAGGAAAAGTAAGTGTCTATAGTTTCATCAATGTTGATAGACATTTCTTCACATTATTGTAATATACTATCCTCAGATCCAGATAAATTTGCCTCTTGTCCTAATAAGGGAGGACGAGGGACATTCATCTCAAATAATAGTTGCATAATATGGTTTTATGACATGGATAAGTCCTCATAATCTCAAGGAAAAAAAATTTAGGATGGGAGATTAGTGAGTTTCATAATGGGATCCCACTCATCATAACACATAAGAATGTTGTTAGATATAGGTGCATAATGATTAAGGAGGTGCTCGAAAGGATTGGTCGAAGTAAATTGGAACTTATGTTGGTAAGAAGAATAAGGTTTAGAACAAGGTTTTAAATCATGTTGTGATGATGAAATAGTTGGTTGAAGTTGATTTTGAGAATTGGTAGAAGTGTTAATAGAAGTTTGATTGTCATTAGTGTTAGAAGATGATGAAAGAGTGGTATAAATAGAATGGGAAGTGTTATCCAAGGGAGAATCATAAATCAAATCATAAAAGGTTATAAGATCTTCTTTTGCCAACTCATTTAAGTGAGTTAGAGAAGAATCTTTGATAACACGATATGTTTGAGATGAAGGAGGAGTGTAGATAGTCTGTAAATCAATGAAATCCATTACCCTTCACATATTAGTCATGCTAACCACATTATATTTGTAAGTGGGGTCAAGAATACTTTATACATTATTGATGTAAGGGGTGGGATTATCTTGGGTGTCTTAAATCAATTGATGATTAGGGAGAGGGTCTTTGTAGATAGCCAAATTGAGCATTTTCTTGGTTCAAGGCTTGAGATTTATCATGTGATTTATAATCCTTAAAATCAATTTCATAAGCTTGTTGACATTTTTGAATGATAGAATCATGATCAAAATTAGGACCTAGAAGAAAATACATAGCTAAATTATGAAGTTATCTATAGGTCTCATGAGAATGACCCCAAATAGCATGAAACCAACAAATCTTGTTAGGATCATACCAAGATTTCATAGGATGAGTAGGATCAAGCTATCATGGACGAGGCCTAATTAGATGCTTAAGTAATTCAAATGAGGATAGAGGTTTATGAATGTTGATATTATGTAGTGAATATAAGTGAGGATTTGTATATTATTGAGAAGGAGTAGTTGGCTCTGATAAAGTGGTATGAACAATGGCTTGAACATTGTGAATGGTTTCATAAGAATATATAACACCATCATTGGTAATGTTACGGTTTTTGTTCTTAAGTAATAGACGATGACCTATAGAAGGTTGGGGTGGCTTAAATTGATGCATGAGGAAATATTGTCATTTATCCTAGTCAATTACCTCCTCCAATGCATTCACTAAATCCTCTAAACTAGTAATGAAATGTGGTCTAAGTTGATTATACCAATCCAAGGCATCACCTATGAAGGTTTTGACAAGGATCTTGGTAGCAGTAAAGGTGTTTAATTTGACCCAATCCTTATAAATATTTTGAAATGTCTTCATATGAAGGGTGTGATTGGTTGATCCATTATAATAAATTATAGGTGTTATACCTCCTATGTCAATGTTAATAATTTGAGTAGTGAGAGCCTCATTTTGTAGATGATTGATGGTTTTTTTGATTAAATGAGGTTGAGTAATGAAATTGCCTTGAGAATATCAAAGAGGAGGTGGGGGAACATTTTAGTTATGTGTGCTCAAAGCCATTGGTTTTAGATGAGATTGAAGGTGGAGAAGGTGGTTTTGCATTCTCATCATTTGATTTGTGTTATGAGCTTGAAAGGTATTCATTTGATTGAGAATTTGTAATAAACATCGATGTGTTTGATTATCACTATTAGAAACATTATATCTGGTATTAGTGATTTGGGTACCATTATTGGTATTGATAGGATCTTGAAAATAATTATGAGAATGTGAAGCACTAATGGCAAAATTTGCTTATGTAGCAAAAGATGGACTAGTGAATGATTGAGAAGAATAAGCACTAGTAGCATGGTTACTTTGGGTAGAAAATTATGTACTAGTGGAAGGATTAAGGATAGTGGATCTTAAGAAAGGCCCATTAGATGTAGAACCTACCATGTTAGTTGAGATACTAGGCATGAAAGCGGAAGAAGTTAGAGAAGAAGAGGTCATGGTATGAGAAGGGGTCATAATCAAAGGAAGAGGTTGGAATAAAATAAAGTGGTACCCCCATATATAGTTGAGAATGTAGGAGTAGGTGAGTGAGGCTCTTCAATTTGACCACTAATCATAAGATTGTAAATGGTAGAAGGATCATTTCCTCGATGTTGAGGAAATTTAGAGATAAAAAAGAGAATTTTGGGTGTATACTCTAATTCAGGTTGGTCTTTTAATGAGAAGAGAGGATTATGATATAAAGAGGTATTAGGAGGGGTCCCATAGTTCATTATGAAAGTGGTAATATGAAGGTTAATAGCACCCAAGAGAGGATCCCTATTCTATCTATGGGAGACCATATGAGGATTGGTAAAGTTCATCATGTCTATTAATTTCAACTCAGTGTCACTATCAAGCATAAATTTCATGATGAAGGGAAAAGAGGAAAGATAAGAAAGTAAATATCTAAGTGACTAAAATAGTAGAGGGTCAACTAGGTTGACCTAACAAAAAATAGGGAATAAAAAATAGTACAAGGTTAATTGGGTTGATCTAGTATAGTGAATAGCATATAGAAAAAGAGGTAAAAGGGGATGTAAATAGTATAGGGTTGATTGGGTCGATCTTGTACAGTGCACAAAAAATGGAAAAAGGTATAGGGTTGATTGGGTCAACCTAGTACAACAAACAAGAAAGAAAGAAAAGTTTGTAACAAGTTGTGAATTGAAATAAGAATTTTTTTGTAGTTAATCTGAGAAAGTAAGAACTGAAAGGAAATAAATAGTCAATTGGATCAATGTTCACCAATCCAATTGAAGCACATAATACAAAACCTTGCACTAATGTTGGCTAATGTAAGTTTTTGTACACATAATTGAGCAAAGAGAAAGCAATCAACTTGAAAAGTAAAGATATAACTAATTGGTCAACCGAAGAAGTTTATTAGATTATTAAGAATATGATTTTAACTGTGATGGAAAGTTGACTGCAAACAAGAAACTAGATAATAATCTAAGGATAATTTTAGTTAGTTTGGGATAAAAGGGATTGTAGTGACAATAATACAGACTTGGTATTAGGGCCTACCCCCTCAATTCACACACCACAATGATAAGGGTGTCAGGTGCTTAGCTAGAATATACCATTAACCATGCTTTATACTTAAGCAAAGTATCAAGTTAGCTTCCCCCTTGGTGATGAAATCTATCTAGGTTGGCCTTGGATAAATAAATGTTAAAATTATTGTTTAGATTTTGTGATTTGGCCATGTGTGCATAAAATAAAAAATAGTGAAACTAAATGGTTAATTAAACCCCCCTAATTAGATTATGTGAACTATTCTAAGCATGCAAACAATAAGAAAAGAAAGGTGTGAAATAATTACTAGAATATAGAGATTAATTTCAAATTGAAACAAGGTATAGTTTTAATATTATATGTAAAAAATATAGAACATGGTTGATAGAGTTGAACCTTTACTATGGAAGCAAGATCTACAAATAAACAAGGTTGGCTAGGGTCGACCTAGTTATTTAGACAACATATAGAAAATAGAACTATGTCGATAGGGTTGCTCCAGTTGAATATGTAGGGGAAGTTTTGAAGACTAAAAAATATGAAAGGAAAGATAGAAAAGAAAGAGATAGAGAGATAGAAAGGAACCTTGAGAGATCAAAAATGCAGATAATGAAGATTGCTAGTGAAGAACCTTAGAATATGCTTGAAAACTCTGCTAACTAGGTCGACTAGGTTGATCAAGCTTTGTAGAATCCTATTTTTGAGTACTTGGAATGTATAGGGTTGATTATGTCAACCTAGTATGCTGAACTGGATGTCTAAAAATGTACAAGGTCAACTGGGTTGACGTAGTTGTCTAGACTAGATGTATAGAAGTCTAGAAACATGTACTGGGTTGTTTGAGTTTATCCAATTGCCTATTATTGAAAGCCTATAAATATAAATTATAAATAACAAATTTGATCCAATATGATAAAAAAAAATTCTAAAAATAATGAAAAATTGAAATAAATCCTACAAGAGTTAGTTCACATTGAGTTCACTAGAATGTATGCAATCAGAAGCACATCATGTCTATAAATCAATCCTAGCTTGGAGAAGATAGAGCATACCTACACTTCTGATTGGGAATACATTTATTAAGTGGGAGCATGACCAATATGAAGATCTACTAGATCCAATTAGAGGATCAGTTGTCATAATATACCATGCTAGAAAGGGTTCCAAAGCCTACAGTCTAATATAATCATGCAACAACCCTATAAGAGTCCAAAGGTTTAATGTTCACTCTATTCTAATAAACAAGAAAGTAAATCTAATCTAGTTCACATAAAATATTATGGCATAAAGTGGGGGTTATAAAAAAAATAAACTAAACTAAACATGAATAGAAGACATAAACTCATGTTAACGTATATAAAATCCTAATGCATAGAAGAGAGAAGCACAATTGCATTATCTATCTAATCTTACAAAGGATATATAAAGTTAGAAATAATTACCTTGAAGATGAACCCATAGAGCCTCAATCTCCCCCTTGGCCAAGGTGCTTCGTAAGATATTGTTGTGTTATGTAAGTATAACAAAGAAAAATCAGCTCTAGGCTAAATAACCTATGTATGCATTCAAAAGACTTCTCCACAAGATAAGATCCTTATCTCCAAATAAATTATGAAACCCTAATATTTATTCCTCAAGTAGAATGGTCAATAAGTAGATGTTCATTCAAACTTATTAGTCTTCACTTATCTTCTTACAAATGGTTGAAAATGAACTTGTATATATAGGAGGATCTTGCCCTAAATCCTCCTAGAAATGTCGATTGTACAAGGTCGACCTAGTCAACCCTGTATGTTTTCAGGGATAATTCACTAGGTCTAAGCTAGGTTGACTAAAAGGATAACAAAATCAAAAAGTGAGAAATTCCCCTAGACTGTATAGGGTCAACCCAGTTGACCTAGTATAACCAACTATCCAAAATGGAATTAAGGTAAGAAAATGAGGATAAAAAGAGGAAAATGATTGGAATGGGTAAGGCTAAGAATAATAAGCTTATGGTTAATGGTTTTTATGAGATGAATGTGTAGATGGAAAGTAGAAAAAGGGACAAAAATATTATGAAACACTAATGGTCTACCCACCCCTTTCCCAAAGCACCCCTTAAGGCATGCACTCAAAGAGATTGAGACTCGAAAGATTCTTTCAAGATACAAAGTGTTAGTAATCAATAAAAGTTAAAAAATATTATGTGTATAGTAGGTGTGAATCACCAAAGAATTAAACATATTGTAGTTAATATGCATTATATCTAAGAAAAGGTCCTCAATGGTGATATAAATCTATAGTTATATCCTATAGATGAACTAGTGGAAGATATCTTCATAAATCCACTTGGTGCTACCAAATTTTGTAGTTTTTATGCAATGTTGGCCTCTCGATGTTGTCATTAAGGGGGAGTGTATATGAAAAGATCACTTCTTAATGCCCATGTGTTTCTTCTTCTTCTCTATACTTCTCAATTTTAAAGCATTATAAACTTCATTTGGAAGTTATGTTATTGTAAATTTCATGTGGAACTTTTACTTTTGTACCCAATACATTAAAATCATACTTTGTAATGGAGGTATTTATGTTATAAAAGGCTCCAAATATGCTTAGATGATTATTCAAGAGAAACTGTGAGATGTAGTCTCATGATCATGCTAGCATAAACTTACTTTTGAGTAGTTTATAGATTATAATTCCTTTTGTTTCAAAACGTGATGTTTGGCATGATGAAAGTTTTAAAATCTTTCAATTGTGTACATAGTATAACTCTTTTTTCAAAAGGTGACTATGACATTTATGCCCATGTAGCATTAAGGGGTATTATTAGAATATTTAATTCTAAGTGGGCTTAATTGACCCTTAGCCTTGGTATTAATTGAATAAATAATAATACATTATTTATTACCATGAGGTGGAAACCTCATGACAATAAATAATATAGTTATAATTATTTAATTATTATCAAATTTTAATTAAATTTTTTTATTAGGATGGATGGAACTATTAATTTTACAATGGTCACCTTCTTTGGTATTTCATTATAAATAGGAGGTTTTACCCCTATTGTAAAACCAACCCATGAATATGAAATTATTAGTCATATTCAATTTGAGGATTTTGTGAAATATTATCTGAGAAGAAGTGAGAGGTTGAAGAATTGTATTGGGTACAGAGTTGAGTTTCTCATTTATTTGAGTAATCATCACTAGTGGATTTTTTACCTCTTTGAGGTTTTTCCATGGTAAATTCCTATGTTGTGTAGATTGATATGTGATCAATATTATGTGCTTTTCTTATTAAATTCATACCTATATTCATCATGTGAATTATTATATATATTATCTATCAATTCTTTCACCTTATGTGAAAACCTTTGATAAACCTCATGAAACTTAATTTTTTAAATGTTTTTGGAATATTATAGATTCAATTTATGACTCTATATAAAAAATCCTTAATAATTTTTTTTGTTTTGGGTTATGTTTATTTAAATAACTAGTCCAAAATGGAGGGCTTATAAATTTCAATTTACTTTAATAAGTGAGGAATACAAGTGACATTGGTCCCATCTAATGGCCAAAATTGGGCCATATAAACTTTCCATGTGTGTTAATTCCAAGATAATATTACCACACCCTTTTAACTAAATAAATTACCCAAAAAATGGTAGTGTAGGTCGAGATGGAGGACTTTTCTTATTCCTACCAGATGAAAATAGATAATGGGATACAATTAAAAGAACTAAAATAATGAGACATGGTTCATGAAAAATATGGAGGGCCTTAATATAACAAAGGAAGGATAGTCAATTTTATGGAGTAGATGGATGTAGTATTTAAGAATTAGATTTGATTCATGATATGATGTAATAAATGTGTTAATAAATTTTTTGAGTCTCACAAAAACTATATGTGTAATTAGAATATATACCATTAGGTACTACATTTCTGCATAAGGCGCTGCATTCCAACTTGTTCTATCTACATGAATTCTCTTTGCTCTATTAATTCTATGTATGTATTACCTTTGTGTAAGGGTAGGGCCACTCTTAGTGGATGAGAGGTGTGCAAGGGATATAAAAGGATTTATGTTGGAAGAAAGTCTTCCAAATATACCCCCCTCTTATGTTTTCTTTATGGAATTTTAATGACACTGATGATCTACATAGCTCTAGTGGATTTCCTTATGAAATCTTATTCACATGTGACTATTTTGACAAATGATTAAATTTATCAAATTTTGTCTTTAAAGATAATAAACCATGTGGTAGTAAAATTGATGTAAACATTATAGGTTATATTTAATAATGACCATGAGACTGAATTAGATTGTATAATACTTTGAAATTGAAAGTTTTGGATTAATGAAAGTGTAAAGTTGTTTTGTTTTCATAAATCATACTTAAATATGGTTGCATAAGTACTTGAAATGAAGGAAATATGTGGACTCAATTATCATATTTAGCCTCTTATTGATAATGTTATTCAAACTTATATAAATGAACATAAATCAAAATTTTGAAGGTATCACTGATAGGGTACAATTATATATCTCATAAAGGAAGTAATATTGAAATATGTTCATAAATGTGTATCCTAGTATGAAAACATGTATTAGAATCATAATGACATAGATCCAAGATAAAGGGTTCATTTGAAAAGTAAATTTCTTATGATAATGGCATAGATCAAATCTTGTGACCATAAACATGTATACCTATGAATTCTTTATTCCTTATTCTTGTATACATTGGAAATGTATCATTTCCAGTTCTTGTTTGCCCTCATACTTTCATGTAACTACATGGAGTAGCGATAGTATGGACTTATACATATTGTTCTTTTTTAGATTCATAAACACCTTTCTCATGAAAAGGAAGGCCAATTTATTGGTAGGAGAGAAGTACAAGGAATATAAGAGGCTTCATGGGTACTCTCCCTAACAACTTTTATGCTTTAGTGATGATCATATGTTCTTGATGTTCACAACAAGCAAAAAATTGTTGATCATGTGTATTTGTTATAACTACATGTTATAATAAAGCAAAATTTAGTCATTTCTTACAAAGGAATGACAATAATTTTAGTTATTTAAATTATAAAGTGAGATTTTTAAATTAAAGAATGAATCTAGACCATTTTTTTCCTTTGACATAAAGTCAAATAGAAAGGGTGCACCCAATTTTTGATATATTATGCTCCAAATATATTGGCCAATTAATAGTATATTTGGATAAATACAATAAATTCTTAAAAATTTTTATCCTTTTCTTTATAACCAAGCAAAATTTTACTAAGCTATAGGGGCAATGTATTTTTCAAGAGGGGAAGGATGTCACATCTTGATTTTGAAATCACTTACTTGTAATTAGCATTATAGAAGCATGAGTAATGATGAGAATATTAATATATTTATATATACTACATTTTTTTATATGTATTATAGACCAAATTATTTTATTGATTTTTATATTCATGTAATACAACTAAGAAAATTAAATGTCATTCATATAAATGAATAATGTGAATTAATTTACATTGAATATTGTTGTCTCTATTACTTCATATTATGTAAATTTGATATCACAAATTAGATAACTATCATCTCTACATTTTTTTTATGCATGTACAACCCCCTTGGTGTGGGGTATAATATGATTGGAGAGAAGGAAACTAAAGTAGACTATGGGAAGTGAAGATAAGATTTTAAAAATTGATTTGCATTCATTCTAGTTACATTCTAGATGTATGTTTTTAATAATTTTTGCATGAGAAGTGATCACCAGTAGGTGATGAACTTATTTTTTATTTTTCTCTTATCATGAGCATTATATTAATTGATCTAGAGGTCATAAAAGTCAATAGGATAATACACATGATTATCATCATGTTAAACACCTATAATACAATGTCCTCTTGTGTGTGTATTTGTGATGAGGTATCATCATCCTTGCTATAAAACCCATCGATATAGGCATTGTAGTAAATGATAAATACCATTTAGGCCTTACATGAATGTTTTTCTATGTCATCAAACCAAATCAACAAAATTGAGTTATTATTGTGACTCGAGGTCTTTATAATTGGTATCAATAAACATAGTATGAAATAAATATGTTATTCTATTTGATTTGAGTGATGTCTGGTAAAAAATTAATTAATAAAGTTAATAAAATATAAAATAATAAATTATCCACATTTCCCCCCTCAGTTTAGATATTTGGAAGTGGTTACCTATCACGCACTTTCCTTATTGTCTGTGTGCTTAAAAAACCCATATGTTTTTTGAAACTTTACAATATCAATCTTAGTTAATTCATTAAGTTTCCTAACTTGATAATACTTATTAAAACCTTTTTAGGAGGAATGTGTAGTAAGGTAAACATGTATAATCTCTTTCAAGTGACTCTCTACGCATAATATTGTGAGATCATGATTGACATTAGAAGGCGTGACATTGTATGGCTATAATTTAAGAATAACATGGTGTTGGCATTATATGATTATAACTAAATCATGACATGGATTTGGAATTATATGATTATAATTAGAGAATTGTAAATGTGGATTGTTATTCTACATAGCTTGAGGTATTGGAAATGTGGATGGTTATTGAATCTAATTCTTCCTTAATGATAAAAAAACATGTTTTGACGTAACCATTTGTTATTCTAACATTAAAGGTAACTTTGAAATGGACATTAAAATCCTCACATGGCTAGTCCTTATAATTTTCAAGTCAAATGATTTTAAAATGAAAAAAAATAGAAGAACAATGTCATATTAAAAACACACTAAATACATTGCTTGATTTTTTTTCTAATTTACTTTTAGAACATAAAATACTAGCAACCCCTATCTAAAGTTTTGTGTCTATTATGTTGCTCTATTTTTTCCAACTTATTTTTAGAACCTAAAATACTAATGACCCCCCTCCAAAGTTTTATGTTTATCTTTAGTGGTATATTGACATGTAACTCATATTTACAATAGGAAGAGGACAATACCAACAACTAGTTTTGACCCCTATGGGTCAAACTTGACCATATGTAGGAAGATCCTTTGTAATTGGTGACTATTTTTGGTCTAGGACATGTTGTAGTAATATTTTATCATCCAAATTTCACTACATTTTATTCACTTTTCCATCATTTTGCCTATCACCCTAATTTCTGTGATGTTTTATGGGACTCCATCGCCAAATGAACAAGGCTATGTCATCGACGGGTCTGCATGGAATAATTTGTAAATTTTACATTGTAGGTTTGAAAGGAAATTAACCGACTTAATAATGTTATTAATTATTGTATAATTAAAATTATTGTCAACTAATGTAATTAAATTACTACATTTTTAGTCATTTAATAAATTAATTCTTTTTAGAATTAATATTGTTTTGTAAATGCAAAATCAAAAGTAGATTTAATATTGTAATTTTTACCAAATAAAAAAATAAAAAAATGGGAAAATAGGTGGCTTTTCAAATTATTTGTTGAAGGGAAATATT
This sequence comes from Torreya grandis, assembly GCA_037957365.1. Taxonomy (NCBI): domain Eukaryota; kingdom Viridiplantae; phylum Streptophyta; class Pinopsida; order Cupressales; family Taxaceae; genus Torreya; species Torreya grandis. The sequence goes on from JARHVA010002623.1 coordinate 1,812,151, forward strand.
GTAATAAATAAAAAAATTAAATCATTGTTAGGGGTTATTCTTTATTTAAAGCACTTGGAGAGAGCTGACTATAAATTTGTGTGGGCTATATAATTTATGGAGTTGAGAAATGGAATACAAGAAAGCAGATGATACTATTCTTGGGCTTTGTGTATTTTTATTTTCCTTTTGTATATGAATTATGTATTTCTATTTGTATATAGATACTTCATTAAAATTATGTACTTTCTTTGATTATGTGCAACCCACGATGTTTCCAAACTTTGTGTTGAAAACCCTATGTATGGGATTTATACCAAGTGCACATAATCTAAGCTTTGAGGATACTTTGTGATTCCAACCAATCCTTTAATTCCAAATAAATCTACTGGTCCTATGATCATTTTTGTATGAGAGGAAAAATTTCCATCTCATTTATTTATTCTTGAGTTATTCTGGCGGTTCTCTACTTTCATTCGGCTGTGGGTTTCTCTCCATTCTCCTTCCATTTTAAAATTCCACCATTTTCATTTTTTATTTCCTTTTTATTATTTCCAATTAGAAGTACATAAAAACCCAAAATACCCATACCCTATGAGGGAGCTACCCCTCTCAAATGCAAAGGAAAATCACCATCTCTATAGTTATTTCTCCAATTTTTAGTGAATTTGTGTCACTTTTTATTGGGTGAGTCACAAAAACAAAGTGACCCAAATTTACACTAATAGAAAGAGGATAATATAAGCAATTGGTTTTGACTATGGGTTGATTTTGACTTTGTGCAGGTAGCTCCTTTTCAAATGGTGATTATTTTTGGTTTGGGACAAAACTAATATAAAGAAATACCAATAATCATTTTTGACCGTTGTGGTTTGATATTGAGGTCTAGATGTTTCACTTACTTCAGTGATGCATTTTCCCATTTTATAAGCCTTTTATCTTGTGTGCATGTACCTACAATATTAAACCCTATTTTTTTTTCAAAAACACTTGATATTAAAAATAGGGGGAATCTGATGAAAGGGATTGAGTTAGATTGATCTTGGCCAATACCTATTGAAAGATAAACTATTACACTAAATTTCCAATGATATGAATAGGGATCAAACTCAAATTTAGTTATACCACTTATGTGTGTATAAGAAATGGTAAAATCATATCCAGATGCACCTTCTCCTATCTTACCCTTGAAACAAACATACAAATGTAATAATATTTTAGATATAGCTCTAGTAATTAATTGAAAGCAATGTAAAACTTTGTATAAATCTTTAAATGTGAGAGTGTATGTCTTTTATTCCCTTAACCTATGGTGTGTCTAAGTATATGTGTTATCAATTTGTGGCTTACATGCCTCTTATATTATCTTGTCACATTTATATATGTTCTTAGTAAGGCTAGCCTATAGAATAACCATGGCTAACTATAGTACATATTATCAGATAATGATTAGTATTTGATGATCATATTATGAATTTTTCTCTTATTGCATTATTTTGGAGGTTACCCTCTTGATGTGGCTTAGTTATATTTATCAATCATTCTCATCATCTATTAATTTATTGTTGTGTATATATAATCTTTGCTCTCAATATTGTGATATATTATTCTATTATGTGAACATCTAAGTGAATTCATTTCAAGTGGTATCAAAGTTTTGATTTGGGAAAGTTTCTATGAGGGAATTTTTTCTAAATCTAATGTTGCACATCTCGTATGAATTGAAGGATTAAAAAAACATAAGTTATTATCTAGGAAGAATTTAATTTTTCCATGACTACAATATTGTTCAAAGTGCTATTTTGAAAAAAATTATTAAAAAAGTTTGGATTTTTTTAACTGTATGCAAATTATTAGTCATCATATTCATCTTTGTGGGATGATTTCAATGGTATATTCTATTGGTACACTTTTTGGGCTGAAAATTTTCACCCTTGTGCACATTAGCAATCATAAGATTCATCTTAGTGAGGTGGTCTCATTTGATAATACATTTTTTAAGGGATAAAACCCTCATAGGATTTGTGCATGACTGATCCTAACACTTGTAGATTCAATAAATGATAATAAACTCCTAAAAATCCTCACAAGGATGACATGGAGTCCAAAAATTTTGATATGTGCATTTTATTAGAAATTTAACAACTTAAGTCAAAGTTACATGGTATGGTGCACAAAAATGATGTCAATGTAGTTAAATGGGACATCATGGGGATGAGAGGGTACTTGAATGGCTTTTGGGATTAATTAAAGAAAATAAATATGTAATTCTCCCACATTATAGTTCAATATTCATAAAATCACCCTCCACCACTCCAGTTTGGTTATCCTCCAAACAATCACACTGCCAATCTTGGTCTAAAGTTGATATTGTCAAAAGTGGATTTATGTAAGTTTGATAGTTATGATCTACTCAGATGGATCACTAAAATTGAAAATTTATTTGACCTACATCAGACTCCATGTTTACAAAATATGGTCATGGCGTCTTTATATCTGAAACTTGAGAAGTTCATATGGAATCAATGGTTATGTGTGTAAAATAAAAAGAAGGGTGTCTTAGTTTTCTGGCCTATATTTTATTAGGAGTTACAACTCCAATATCATAATAATTTATTAGATAAACACTCATCTATCTATCCAAACCGTGCCAAATAGGAAATATAAAGGATTATATTCATTAATTTAGAATCTTTCCTTATATGTAGTAAACATCACTGAGGAAAATCTATCTGACCTATCTTTGGGTGGCCTCAAAGATAAAATATAATTGAAGGATCACATGTTTAGTCCTAATTTAGTATCTAAAGCCATCCCAAGGGCACACATGACATAGTAAAAATATTTGATCAAACTAAAACATTTCACTAATGTTTATGAACACACTTTTCCAACACCATCATTTCTTTAGCCTACTAGATTGACCCCTAAATAAATTGAGGAGAAATGTGCAAAGGTTTATGTTTTGGATGTGATATAAAATTGAGAAAAGGACATTGCTATGTTGAAAATAAGTTGTTTTACATTAAAGGCACCAATGAAGATGACAAAGATAATGAAGCCTTAGGTGTAGGTTTGGATGAACCAAGGATGAATATAAATATTCTCAGCTTACTATTTATTATCATGTAATTTCATGTATTATTACTCTTCAAAATCTTAAGTGTTATGTTGTGGAGCTAAAAGCTTCACCAGGATATGAACAGGAGGAGTTGCAGAGGTTGCTGAGTTGTAGAACAAGTTGCAGGGAAATTGACATCACTCTGATCAACCGACGTCGGTCATATTATAGTGCAGAGCAACTGATGTCAGTTATGAGTCAGCTGACATCGGTCAGGAAGGAGCCAACGTCGACAACCTATGTGTGCATGCATTTGCATGCAGGTTGAGAACTGGTCTATTTTTGGATAGTCAGTTTGCATGTAAAGACTTATTTTAGTCTTGGAGCTGCGTTTCTAATTATTGTAATTAAGAATGTCTAATTATTGTATGCATGAAATCTATATAATAGACTCATGGACTGTATTGTAAAATTGTACTAGAGTGAGAGAGCAAAGATTAGCTCCTTCAGAATAGAGAGAGAACAAGAGTGCTAGATAGCCAAGAGGGCTTTTAGAAGAGAGCAGGGATTAGCTCCTCCTAGTTCTAAAGGGGTGCTGAGTGTGTATGATCAGGTAGAGTTACAGGGTGTGTAAAGTTCTAGTAGAAGATCCACTGGGGTACTAGTTGAAGAATCGTAAGGACTTGGTGAGGTAAGGACAAGGGTTCTTCAAGGTGTAGAGATATCTACGTGGTAAGTAAGGTTTGGTGATTTGCAGGTTGTTGCAAGAGCAGGGAGATCTACTTGGAGTACGGTTGTGTACTTGGTGTACTGGCAGCATTGTAACTAACTGGTGGAGGTGAACAAAAACTCTATGTTTGAGTTTATTGTTGTGACCATAATTGAGAGAGTGAACTATTGAAGGAGAATTACTGATGAGCCCTAGAAGTGTGGGAGCTCTAGAGGTGTGGGAAGAAGAAGTGTGGCATCTTATTTATTGTATTTTCTTTTGAATGAGTATTAATACAATTGGGTATTGTCTCTCATATTTCGTGTTGTTTCATATTTCTAGTTACTTATTCATTCTGGTTAAATTCCATGTTTAGTTGCTTATACAAAGGTAATCATGTGTGCTCTTAGTGGAGTAGTAGGAACCTGACAGTTGGTATCAGAGCTTTGTGAGCCTAGGTCCTATCAGTTGGTATCAGAGCGAGGTTGTAGGTTCATCAAAGCATGGTTAGGTACACTAATAGGTGGTCAGAGTGTGTTAAGTGTTTTGTTGATTATAGGTCACTCACAGGGGTTTTCGATTGAGTGGGAGTATAGCAATGGCAGAAGAAAGTAAGCTACGAATAGAGAAACTGAATATCATGAATGGTCAATTATAGATTGATGGAAAGAAAGAGCAGGTAAAGAAAGATTATTGGTTGGTAGAAGATCAGCATGAAGGAAATGAAGAAGCAAATGTTGTAGGTGTTGTTGCACAGGATGCTCTAGATAAAGTAGAATATTGGTTTATAGATTCTATTGCCTCTTTCCATGCAACCCGAAATAGAGCATCTTTTCATGAGTATGTCCAGGGAAACTTTGGAGAGATTTATTTAGGGGTTGGTGAGCCTTGTCACATGGTTCGCAAAGGGGAAGTGAAGCTGAAATTGCAGACAGGTAACACACGGGTGTTGAATGAGGTCATGTAGGTACCAGTCTTGGAGATGAGTCTAATTTCTTCAAGAAATTTGGGTGATGAGAGATGCACAGTATCTCTCACAGTGGATGCACTTGAATTAGATGGTGGTAAGAAAGTATGTATCCTTTATCTATCTACTTATATTACTGATTCACCTTCTATTGTAGAGATGTGGCTTTGTAGGCTTGGTCACATATGTAAGAAGGGAATACATGTTCTTAAGCAGAAGATAGATATCTTTGACAAAATTAAGAATTGGAAAGCCTTGGTGTTCATGGAGGAGATGACGGATAGAGATCAGTTGAGGGGACTGAATCATTTTGAGCAGGGCTGTGTTAATTTGGATAGGGTTTTGATCCAAGGTGAGCTCACGGGTAAAAAGTCATCACTTACAGGAAAACACAGGTACCGATGTCAGTCAAATGGAACTGACATTGATCAGGTAGGTACTGACATCAGTCATGTGCAGATCAGTAGAGTCAATGGTGTCAGGTAGGTGGAGATCGACATTGGTCAGGTAGGAACCGATGTCGACAGACGAGTCAGTCATAGGGAACTGACATCAGTTGGGTGCAGACTGGGAGATGGCTGAGATCGGTCACTGGAATGGATGTTAGGCAGACAACAAGCTGTCAAGGGGTCTCAAATGCCCATGTGGAGGACTGAAAGGGTAAGTAAGCCTCATATTCATTATTCACCTTCTTTATACCACTTGTTGCTCACTGATGGTCAGGAACCAGGAAGATGTGAAGAGGCAATGTAGGTAGAATCTAGGAAATAGTGGGAGCATGGCATGAATTCTTTGGAAGAAAACCATGCAAGAGATTTGGTAGTGTTGCCAGCTAGTATAAAAGCACTGATAGACAAATGGATTCCCAAGTTAGAGAAGAGAGTGGATGGACACGTGAGACAGAAGGCTAGGGTATATGGTCTTGAGCAGGCTATAAGACAGTGGTACAGGTTTGACAGGTGTATGACAAAGCATGGCTTTGGTCAAGGTTAATGTAACCGTTGTGTTTTCTTTACTAGGTTAGATAATGGTTGCAACATTATCCTGTTACTGTATGTGGTGTGGTTGCTTGTTGCAGGGTCACACATGCAGGGAGTTTCTGAGCTAAAGGTAAAGTTAGTTCAGAGGTATGTCATGAAGAATTTGGGAGCAGCAAAATTCTTTGGCATGAGAGACATGGAAGATCACAGGTTGATTTTGTCTCTAGAGGGAGCTGATGTGAAGGAGGTGTTAGCAAGGGTTAATTTGCAGGATGTAGAACTAGTAAGCACACCGAGGGCTAGACAGTTCAAGCTGAGCTTAGAATAGTGTTTGAAATCACATGAGGACTGGTGTAGACTTGAGTTTTCCCAAGTAGTGGGAGTTGTCAGAGAGTTTGGAGCCAATTTGGGGAAGAAGCATTGGAAAGCATTTCAGTGGGTTCTCAGGTATTTGAGAGGGACCAACAGCAAGGATTCATGCAATGTAGGGTTAGGGACTTCACTATATGGGCTTGTAGGTTTAGATGTGGTAGGGTACTTGGATAACAGGAGGTACACCACAGGTTGTGTGGTGGTTGGTCTTTAGGATTGAGCTTGAAGAGGGATACAAGCCAGGAAACAAATTAGATGGTGTACAGGTATAGGTGCAGTTATTTATCTCCAAGTGGGAGATTGTTATGTTGTGGAGCTAAAAGCTTCACCAAGATGTGAACAAGAGGAGTTGTAGAGGTTGCTGAGTTGCAGAACAAGTTTTAGGGAAACCAACATCAGTTTGATCAACTGACGTCAGTCATATTATAGTGTAGAGCAATCGATGTTGGTTATGAGTCGGCCAACATCGGTCAGGAAGGAGCTGACGTCGGCAACCTGTGTGTGCATACATTTGCATGCGGGTTGAGAACTGGTCTATTTTTGGATAGTCAGTTTGCATGTAAAGACTTATTTTAGTCTTGGAGCTACGTTTCTAATTATTGTAATTAAGAATGTCTAATTATTGTATGCATGATATCTATATAATAGACTCATGCTTGTATTGTAAAATTGTAGTAGAGTGAGAGAGCAAAGATTAGCTCCTTTAGAAGAGAGAGAGCAAGAGTGCTAGATAGCCAAGAGGGATTGAAGAAGAGAGCAGGGATTAGCTCCTTCTAGTTCCAAAGGGGTGCTGAGTGCGTATGATCAGGTAGAGTTACAGGGTGTGCAAAGTTTTGGTAGAAGATCCACTAGGGTACTAGTTGAAGAATCATAAGGACTTGGGGAGGCAAGGACAAGGGTTCTTCAAGGTGTAGAGATATCTACGTGGTAAGTAAGGTCTGGTGATTTGCAAGTTGTTGCAAGAGCAGGGAGATCTACTTGGAGTATGGGTGTGTACTTGGTGTACTGGTAACATTGTTACTAACTGGTGGAGGTGAACAACAACTTTGTGTTTGAGTTGATTGTTGTGACCGTAATTGAGAGAGTGAACTGTTAAAGGAGAATTACTTGTGAGCCCTAGAAGTGTGGGAGCTCTAGAGGTGTGGGAAGAAGAAGTGTGGCATCTTATTTATTGTATTTTCTTCTGAATGAGTATTAATACAATTGGGTATTGTCTCTCATATTTCGTGTTGTTTCATATTTCTAGTTACTTATTCATTCTGGTTAAATTCTGTGTTTAGTTGCTTATATAAAGGTAATCATGTGTGCTCTTAGTGGAGCAGTAGGAACCTGACAGTTGGTATCAGAGCTTTGTGAGCCTAGGTCCTATCATTAAGGTTTTGGGTTTTCTCAAAAATAGAAGGTGACTATGTTGATTCACTTTAGGAGTACACACAACTTCATCAATAGTAAGTTCACTTGAACTATTTCATTTACCTAACTTTAGAGTTTTAGGTCATGATTGCTGATGGTGGTAGCATCAACTATTATGGAAAGTGCCATCGTATTAAGTTTTGTATGGGAAACTACCTATTAGATTATGTTATGTTTTTTATTCCCATGGGATGGGTTGACATTATTTTGGGAGTGTAATGACTGACCAATTTGGGCGCTATTGAGATGAATTTCTAGTAACTAATCATGCACTTCCATTTATAAGGTAGGACATTTAAACTATGTAAATTGTGAGATAAATATCCACAAATGATTAGTTCCCATCATATGACAAAGATTCTTAGAAAAGGTGCTAAAAGATTTGTGGTGTGATTGTTTTCCATAGAAGGTTAACCAACCAAGGAGTCTACCCATCGTAATTTACAAATGGTGTTAGATGACCATTATGTTATTTTTGGTGACATGCCAAAGTGACTTTCATTAAGCCAAATGTGTAATCATGCCATCAAAATAGTTCCTATAAGTACACCACCCAACATCAGACCTTATAAGTATCCCTATACACATAAGAGTGAAATTAAAAATATGATACATGAGATGTTAGAGCCAAAAATCATCCAACATAGCCAAAGTGAATATTATTCCTCAATGATCATAATGTGGAAGAAGGATGACACTCGGATATGTGCCCATACTATAGTGAAATCAACATGTACACCATTAAAGATAAGTTTCCTATTCTAATAATTGATAATTTGCTAGATGAATTACATGGTGTTTTTTATTTTACCAAGTTAGATCTTTGCTCTAGTTATCATCATATTTAAATCTATGAAGAGGACATTCGTAAAACTACTTTCATAACTCATGAAATCCATTAAGCATTTATGGTCATGACTTTTGGCCTCACAAATGCACCATATACATTTTAGAGTTTGATTAATACTATTTTCAAGGTATTTTTTATAAAATTTGTATTGGTGTTTTTCTTTGACATCCTCATTTAAATTTTTTTTTGGGAAGACCATTTTAAGCATGTGAAATAGGTACTCTTAGTTTTAGAACATCAACTTTATGCGAAACCTTCTAAATGTGCTTTTAGTGTCTAAGAGGTGGAGTATTTGGGTCATATTATTTCACATGGAAGATTGAAAGTTTATCCTAAAAAGATCCAAGTGATGATGGACTGATGGGTTCTAAAGACCCTTAAGAACTTATAGGGATTTTTGGGGCTAATTGGTTATGATTGCATGTTTATCAAACATTATGGTAGCACTATAGACCCACTCACATCTTTATTGAAGAAATATGCTTTCCAGTGGAAAAATACAACTACTAAGGCATTTAAATATTTTAAAATGGCTATGTGCACCACTCCAATTTTGGCTACTCTTAATTTTATTTAAAAACTTTTATTGTGGAATGTGATGCATCAAGATATAGCATGGGGCTTATAATCATGCAAGAAGGTAGAACACTTGCATTTGAGAGTAACCTATTGAAGGAAAATAATAGTCTCAATCCAATCTATGAGAAAGAGATGATGGCTATTTTGAATGCAGTTAAGCAACTAAGGCATTTTCTAATGGGTCATCATTTTAGGGTAAAGACTAATTATGATAACCTCAAATATTTTTTGCAACAATGATTGTCTTCTGAAAAATAACAAAAATGGGTGACTAAAATGTTAGGCAATCATTTTTAAATAGTCTATAAAAAAGAAAAGAGAATATGGCATAAAATTCACTATCCCAAAGGGATGAATTAGTTGAGGCATTATAATGTGCAATGACCATTTGGTAGGTAGATTGGCTAGAGGAAACAAGATTAGAATGGAAGAATGACACTGCTACCCATGATTTGATTCAAAATATTTAGCTAGGTTCTAAGGGATCTAAAAAATTTACATGGAAGGGGAACACATTATGGTATAAATATAAATTATATCTTTATAAACATTGTCTCCTCAAACATAAAATATGTCAGGAAATTAATGCATCTCCAATAGGATGTCACTTAGGTTTTTTGAAAACATATCATAGAATCAAGAAATATTTCTTTTGGGAAGGACTCAAGGGGGATGTACAAAAATATGTGGTTGAATGCATAGTATGTTAATAGAAAAAATGTGAAACCATTACGACCCTAGGTCTTTTGTAGCTTTTGTCCATTCCTAGCTAGTGTTGGGAAGAGGTTTCCATGGATTTCATCATTGAGTTACCATAATATGAAGGTAAAAATGTTATCATGGTAGTTGTGGATCAACTCACCAAGTATGATCATTTGTGCTCCTTATCACAACCATTTGTTGCTAATACAATAGCTTTTGATTTTATCAATATATTTCAAAATTAAATGGTACTCTAAAGATCATTGTAAGTTCTTGAGATCTCATATTTATTAGTAATTTTTGGACTAAATTATTTACATGTTTGGGCACGTAGTTGTCTCATAGATCATCTTATCATCCTTAATTTTATGGATAAATATAGGTAGTCAACAAATGTCTATAAGGTTAACTCTATTGTTTTATTTTTGATAAAGATGATTAATGGGTTCATTGGATTCCACTTGCTGAATGGTGGTATAATAATTTTGATCACAGTTCATCCAAAATGTCTCTATTTATGGATTTTTATGGATATCACCCATAATCCATCACTTCAACCTTGAAGGTCCATCCTAAGATTCAAGCTATTGATTAACACATTCACCAGCGATAGGGGTACTCACTAGTTTGTGAGAAAATTTAGCCATGGCACAAAATTAAATGAAGTAGTAAGCAGATCAACATCATAGTGATCAACATTTTGATATAGGTGATTTGTTATTTGTATGATTACAACCATATAAGCATATGTCTCTAAAGCAAAATAAAAAGGATAACAAGTTATCTCCTAAGTATTATGGTTCTTATCAAATCTTGCAAAAAATTGGCAGTGTGGCCTACAAGCTAGAATTCCACCAGTCCATTCACATGCATTTGGTATTCAATCCAAGTCATTTCATTAAAACGTTCCTAAATACCTCCTAACAACTCTGTATATATAGGAATGTTTTAGAATTTGAATTAAAAACCTAGTGGCACATAAAATGGACCTAAAGACATAAAAGGGGATCCGAAAGCAATGGTAAAAATGTGAAACATGTTAAAAGATAATTTAAAATAACAAGGGTTAGGATCATAGGGAAGGGGTCAAGAACTATGGTTGCTATTGACCCTTTTCAGTTTATGTTGTTTCGAGATGAAAATAAGTTCAAAATGATAAAAAGGTTTAGAGATATCCATTTTTAAATACAACTTAAGTAATGTGGATGGAAAAAAGAGGCCAAAAAGTTATAAAAAGTCAAAAATTAAAAGAAAAAAATATAAAAAATTTACACCATTAGAAATTTAATTGTTTAACTAAGATCCATATAAGTAAAGCAGTTAAAAGATATTGTAAAACAAAGATTGTGTTAAATTTGGGTGTCTACACTCTTTTTTAATTCAATTCTATGGTTTGACAATTCTAATGAAGTTCATCTTATTTTGTTTACTTTTAATAAATGGAATTAACCATCAAATCAACAAAAAAAAATTCTAACTAAAATTAGAATTAAAGACATCTTTTGATGAGTATTGATACCAGGTTTCTTCACATATTCTTGCTAAATTATATCAATCATTTTTTTATTGAATTTAAAAAATCATTAAATTGGTAAGCATTTATGATTAAGAGTTTGGGTTTTTTTTTTGGGTTGTTTTATTGTGGGGGTGGTGGTGGGAGGAGGGGTATATTGGTATTTTTAAGAACTCTTTACTTTTATTATTTTAGTAAGAAAAAATCATTATTAAACATCTTCTTCCTTTTAACTAATTATACCACAATACATAATCTATTTGAATTTGGCTCCAAAATTTATATTTTTATTCTTATTCAATTAGTTGGTATCAATTCTTTTTAAAAATGGCAAAAATAAAAGTTTTCAATTTAAAAAAAAAATGATTTATAATTTAAGATACCATATTTTTAAATAAACTTATATTTTCAAGTAGTAAAATCTTGTTTCCCTTTAATTTTAAGAGCATTTTTGTTTTACAGTTTAATATAATTAGTTTTTTAAATCATTTTTGAAATTTTACTATGTTTTATGTATTGCATTTTTTTCATTTTATTAAAAAGTTGGAAGCATAGGTTTGATAATACGAGGAAATTACATGGTCATTTTTAGTAAGTTTTCCACCCTTATAGGAAGTTTTGAATTCATTTTCATTATCATTTTGATATTATTTATAAAAATGGATGAATGTTTCCTTTTCATATTGGGATTAGAGTGTATAGTTCCCTTCAAATTTTAAATGAGTTGTGCTCTCATTTAAACCTATACCACATGTATTCAAATTTTGGGTGTGGATTATATCATTTTATTTATCATTTAATCCATTTGATCTTATTATATACTATCATTCATAAAGAACATAATTAGTTTTACAGCGCATGATTGACCTAAATTGCATCCCTTATTTAGTCAATCAAATAATTTGTTCAATTAAAGATTCAATTGGGGTTAATTGCATGACAAATCATATTATGTGGTTGTAATTAGATTCAAGGATCAATTTCTTCAAGTTATGTCCATCATTTAAAAAAATGAGTAACTATATTAATCAAAGACTAAATTGTGGTAAATAGAGCCCTGAATCACATTATGTGGTCATAATTATGTTCACAAGGCTTGATTGGACAAAATTAGCTCTCATTGAACTAATCAATTAATTGGTTCAATTTGGACTCAATTGGGGAAAGTTAAGTCCAAAATCATATTATCTAGTCCCACTTAAGTTCACAAGTTATGATTGCCCTAATTTATATCCCTCGTTGAACCAAATTAGTAATTCATTTAATCAGGGAATCAATGGGAGAAAAGGAACCCTTAGTCATATTATGTGATCAAAATTAGGTTCATATGGTTGATTTACCATAATTAACCCCAAATGTACATTTGATTGAGCTTAATTGGTTATAAATTTTAGCCCTTGATGGTATAATACTAGTCAATTTGGGGATAATTACACATTTTATTGACCTTAGTTGGTTGTTATTAGTCATAATTAACCCATGCTAGTATGGTATTGGTATATTTATAGATACAAACATCTAATTGACCATATTTAGATGTAATTATAAGGTTAAAAATTGATCCAAAAGGCCTTAGAAATTATACAAGGATAATTGGGTCACAAAAAATAGACATTGGGTGCAAACATTATACCTTGAAAACCTTATATTCAATCTTAAAATCTTGAAAATGTTATGTACTGACCATGTTGTATTTTAAAAAACTATATTCTAAATGGTAATTCTTACAGCTTTAAAATCAATTTCAAAAGACTCAGAGTAGCCCTAATTCATATATTTAGTAAAATAAATATAAAGTCACTCTAGAAAAGAGAATGGGATGTGATAGGCTCCTTTCCATTGAATAGATTCATAATGTAATGATTGGTATGGATCGTGATAAAAACCAAGTAGTGATGGATTTTCTTTTGAGTTCTACTAAACCTTGTGGGATTGTGTATGACTTGGTTTACATAACATTTATTTATAAATTCTAGAAAAGGGTTCACTTGGAAAGCTAAAAAAAAAACTAAAATAACAAGTTTATTCCCAAGGCTAGTGACCCAAAGGTAATCATAAATTGGATGCCTAAAACCATCTTGAATGTCTCTTATAAAATTATGGCTAAGGCCCTAGCCCAAAGAATTAGGCACTTCCTTCCCTTGGTAGTTAGGATTGAGTAAAATAGATTCATTTAAGATAGGTATACCTTGGAAAATATAATTAATGTTTGGGAAGAGATGGAATGGACTCACACATCTAAGTAGAAATCTCTATTTATTAAAATTGACTTTAAAAAGGCCTATGACAAGACTGATTACCCCTTCATTATTACTATGCTATAAGCCTTTAATTTTGGTCCTAGTTTTATTCACTATGTCCAAACTCTCTTTCAAGATGTTTTTGATTGTCTCACCATTAATGGTCATCATTCTAATATTTTTTTTTCTTGTTTGATCCATCAAGTAAGGTTGCTTCTTATCTCCTTCTATATATGTCTTAGCAGTAAAAGGGATTTGCTATCTATTAGGGGACTATGATTCTAGAGGATTAATTCAAGGGGATTTCTCTCCCCCACTTACCCCAAGACCAACTTCTTAATGTACAATTCACTAATGACTCTTTCTTGAATATTCTAGAAGAGGATATGGTGGTTCAAAACACAAGAATGTCTTTAGGTTTTCTACTAGGCCTATAGGTTGAGCATATAATGGGCCAATACTTAGTGCTATAGGAAATTTCATGGTCTTATACCTAATTAGCTTCAAGATTATCATTGAAAATGGATTACCCATGGGGAGATGTTTAAAATATTAGGCATTACATTTTATTTTAAAGCTTTCTAGGTTGAGACGTGGAATTATGTGGTCTTGAAAGTGGATTTTTTATATTGGATCACTAAACCTTTCTCTCTCTCTCAAGAAAGTCTTAAGTTTATTCAAAATTTCTAGCTGCCACTCACATTTAACACATTTATTATTGGGATCCTTCTAAGGCTATATATGAGAAGTCTAATTTTTTTGACATACTTCTTTTGGGTCAATTTAGAAAGAAAAAGAGGTTTTCATAAAGTCACCTAGGATATTTGTTGTAGATCTAGAAATGCTGGTGGGATAGGGGTTATAAGCATTTCCAAACAATGAACTTCTCTTTATACTAAATGGATCCTTGGGCCATTAAAGGGAAATAAGCATGGAAATTTCTTATCAGACACAAAATCTCCTCAAGTACTACTTGTAGCTGAGGAGGCTAAAATAACTTGGGATTTTAAACTCCACTTGTTATGCCTCTTTTTATAAAAATTTATGGGCACATTTGTGTCTAGAATCACATGAAAGACATGGGAAATAATTAATCCTTGGCTAGTGTGTAAGGGGGATAGATTTAAATCTAGTCTCTCCATAATTTAACACTCCTCATGGTGGTCCTCAATTATTTTCATTAGTGGAAATCTCATGGCTGAGGTTCTTAGAATAAAATCCCTTCAAACCTTTCACAAAGGCATTTAGGTCACTAGGGATATCTTTGATAAGTAATATAGATCTTGGGCCAATTGAAAATATTTAAAGACTAAGTTTAAACTTAATAACTAGGGTTTTGAATCTATTGTTAAGATCCAAATATCTATACTAGATTATGCTTTGCACAAAATTGGAATTAAAGGCTCTCCCAAAATGTGGAAATATTAGAACTAAAGTGTGCCTTGTAAAATTCTCACAAAATGGTTGAATATTAATAAATATTCCTTTCTTTAGAGTAGGAAATTCTAAATCATTTGGTTTTTAATTATAGAGCCTAAAAATGCCATTTTTTCTTGGTGAATTATCTACCAAGGTGTTCCATTGGGTGATAGATTGCTTCATATGGGGATCCCATACTCCAAATTACCTTATTATGGTCAAACAAAGTCCATTAAAAACATATTTTGGTTTTGTGTTAGAACCTAACAAGCATGGAGGTATATTTACTCATTTTTATCCCATTATAGTAGAGCTATTTTCCTATTGCATGATCCTTTTAAGGGCTTCTGATCTACTTCCTCTAAGATTCAATAAATTTTGGCACATTTTTTATATTAATATTTTATTTATTCTTTGTAAAGATATAATTTTTTTTATATATAATAAATAACATCTATAAATGTATATACTTTTTATCCACTTGTAATTGAAAGTGTATCATGACATTTGACAATGTAAAAATTATGTTAGCATTATATATATATATATATATATATATATATATATATATATATATATATATATATATATATATATATATATATATAATGATAACATAATTGTTAAATTGTCAAATGTCATGATACAATTTCAAGTACAAGTGGATAAAGTGACATTGGAAATATAATAACTTGGATCTCTCATTTGCCATTAGGGTAATGACTCTTCTATTGTTAGCAAGGCTCCCCTAGATGCCTCATATTAGGACCCTTCCAAAAGAGTATAAGAGTGAAGGGACATCGGTAAGGGGAAATGCAAGTCATGAATCTACTATGTGTTATCTAAGTCATACCTCCTCCTCCCTATCACTAATTATCATCATTGGGGGCCATAGAGGGTTTGCCTCACCACAAGATGTATATGTATACTTTTATTTATTTATATTATGGTTGGGAAATATAGGGGAAAATACATAGGTTGGATTCTTCTATCTTACTCCTCATCGATAGATAGAAGAATCTACTGAAGAAATTAATAAACAAGATGGTTAAGGATCTATACTTGATTATCTTTACACCCCTATGGAGATGGTTGTGGAGATAAACCTAAAATTCTACCACCTTCTCCTCCTCCCTTTATGGGGATGGTTGCACTAGGTTCCTAATTTATTGTTTCATGATTTTATGGATTATTATTGGTGTTATACATTTTAAAATTTTATAGTAATGGTTTTATGGGTCTAGGGTTATTACTTTGATACTCTCCCCAACTATTTTTTTTTTGTGCTTTTGATCAAGGTATGCTTTTATATGACCTGCCTCTTTGATCAAGCATGCACAGTGATTTTAATTTTTAGAATATATTACATGTTTTCAATAAAAAGGAATCAATATAAAGTAAGGTTGATTAAGAAAATATACTCATCTAATAATCCATCAAATGTTATGTTAATAGTAAGGCAACTTTCATTGTGTTATCATCCCCATTGGCATAAGGATTATGGTTTATCAAGGGACTATATGTACCATGGAGGAATCCTACCAACTAATGTGGGATTGATTTTTTAAATGAATGAATATTTTAGAGTCATAGAAGAAATTCTAAAATGAACTAAGGAGGCATATATAACTTGGGGTGGTAAGGAATGTATTTAGAGACATTTTAATGAGATTCATTTTTGGGTTTATAAAATCATAAAGGAGGAAAGGGGAAGGCTGAGAAAGAAAACACACTCATCTCACACACAACTAATCATTATATTAGTAGGAGGCGGCTTCCATTATTGAATAATCCCCATCAGCATAAGGATCATGGTTTAATATGTTTCTTACTGTCTTATCTATGTTAAATGTCTAATACTTCCACCTCAAGCATTGACATAAATTACTCATGGAAAATTAATGGCAATAAAAAATATTCATTAAAAAGTCTTTTTTGTTAGGTTAAACGATGGTAGGTCACCAACCTTAAGGTGATAGATCTATTCAAGAACCAAGTTTCAAACTTGTAATCTAGAATTTATCATGTCCTCAAGTTACCACGAGGCTAAAAACCTCAAAAAATTGATTTAGAACCCTTACGTGTGTGGCATTTTTTGTCAATGAGATTTCAAATATCCATTCAATTTTACAAGATTGCTTACCGAAGTAAATGAATAAAAAACATATAATTTTAACTTAACACAAGCATAAAATCTCTATCCATTTAAATTTATAAATTTAATATGTTAGATTAATGCATCAAAATATGTTAGCTATAAAAAAATGTTATTTTTATTAGCACCAAGTCAATCAAAATTTTATTTTATTTTTAATTTTGAAGAAATTTTAATGTGTGTATGTAAAACTAGTTATTCAAAATAATTAATATATATTTCCCATAATTTTGGAGTGATGGACACCCAAAAATGTGTATAAATTATGGTTAAACCATGAATCAAAGTAGGCATGAATATATCGCTTAGGGCTATTTGAAGTAGAGATATAAGAAATGGAATAGAATTTGGGCTAATAATCCAATTGATATGTTACCCAATTAACCATTTGAAAAAGGAGTTACTTTTAAATAATTAGAAAAATATTTTCCACTAAAATGACACCTAATCATTATAGATGAGGCTTTTGGAATTGGAAGATTGAAGATGGCGAGGAAGCCTTTCAAGGAACTGAGAAAGTGCTACTTATAAGAGGAGGGTTTATAAGTAAATCTATATGTATATTGTGTTTGATTATATAAATTAAACATTTATTTCATTGATGTATTTAGTAATATAATAATTTTAATGTAGTTTAGGGTAGTAATCTTATTCATTTAAGGGTGTGTTTTATTCTAGTTGAATAATTTGTATACATTTCAACAAAAAATAATAGAGATATATATTTTTTACATTATATGACCTAGGTAAGTGTTTTATGGTTGATGATTCGACCCCTTGATCATGTTATATTTTTTCCTCTCTAAATTGAGTATTTGATAGGGAGTGAGGAGTACTACACCACCTTTGTCATCTCAATATCTTGTAAGTGAAGGTTTTATAAACACTCTCTATCAATCATTTATCAAGAATTTTTAGTCAAGATTAGAGTAATAATAGATGGTACAGTGGTCTATATAGACATAAGAAGGTTTAAGGTGATTTTCACATGTTAGATTCAAAATTTAGTTGAAGTGATTCCTTGAAAATCAAAAGCAAAACACAATATAAATATTATTGTTTCATAATTACCTATTAAAATAGGGTGGAATTTGTGTAATTTTAACTTATGTGTTAGTTTCATCTTACTTAAGATGGTATTTTTACATAAAGATAAAGCACAAGTAGAGTATCAATTGTAGAGAGGCTATCTTCATATTCATGTCTTTTGGGATTATTGTTTGAGTCTAAATTTGTTATAATTTTATACATATGACCTTATGTGTTTTTAAATAATTAAATTATAAATTGACATCAAGATGTGTAGAAGCATTTCAAATGAGGAGTTTGAAGTAGAAGAGGACTACATGACCAAGATGGATGAAGGCAATATTAAAACATGCTAAAGAAACTTAGCTAATTCATGGTAAATTGTAGAGATAATTTTTACGTTTTAGAGTATTGTTTAATGATGGTTATGCCTTTGAAGCCCTCAATAAGGGAGTAAAATTGTAACACTTTAGATAAGATAGAGGAGATGAGGCAATGTAGTTTAAATATTTTGGATTTTTCCCAAAATAGGTTTCTTTAGGGATATTTATTATTTCTATATCTCATTTCTATATGTTTGACTCAATTTTTTCTTACTTCTAGTTAATGTAATTATTTAACTATCTGAAACACTCAAAAAACATTACAAGCATGAAATTTACAATGGGATAGAAGAATAATAATTTTTCATAACAAAAAATAGGAATAGAATCCATTTTCACATCATGTTTAAGAATCAATATGCTCATTGTAAATTACTATTTTTATGTAATTGTGAAGAGTCTCATGTTTGGAAGTAACATGATTAAAACATGAAATATGTATGCGTGTCTGTGTGTTATTAGATAATGAAACATATAATGTAAATTTTAACCATAAAGTTTACAAAATGTGTATAAATAATTAATTTTTATCTTGTCAATGTTTTTTCAATAACATAGAATTCGTTAATTACATATGAAGATAATTATATCCTTATCTGTGAATTATACATTAGAATGTCTAAGTTGATTATGAATCCAAAAAAACCATATAGGAAAAGAGGAAATCAAAGAATATTCAAGCATGATTTTGAATTTAAAATTAAAACTTTATCATTATAAAAAATGTGTAATATAATATCTAATGAAATAAAACGAAGAGTGCCATAGGCTAAATGACAAGCCTAGGAGTGGTTTGGTGTAAGCATGGTAAATCAAGTAAAGTATCTCATCATATCCAAGGTCATTTCCCCATAATTCCAAGCATAAAAAATAGGAGGCCATTGACATTTAGAATAGGTAAAATCACAACACCTAATACATGATGGATAACATAGGGAACCCATGTAATTACATAAGAGCTATTTTCTAAAAACTTAGGAAATTCAATTTCTAATTAAAGGAGCATATCATGAGCCACATGTTAAATTTGTCATGGTGTAAAATTATAAGTGTGTCTTAGTTAATTTATATGAAACTTTGTATATATTAAGTTTCATCAAACATTTGAAACCTTTGTAAAGTGTGTTTTATTCACAACATAAAAATTAAAAAGAAATTATGTAAATTGATGAAAAAAAATTGAAATGAAAATGACGTGAATATGATTTTATATTTTTTACAAATCATAAAATAAGTATTAGTTGGGATTGTATTTAAATTTGAAAGGGTATGCCTATGAAATTTCCTCCCTAATTGGGAATAAGATATCGTTTAGCTAGGAAGGATCCCAACAACTAAGATACATGACAACTTCCAATGAATCTTCACACACTTTTTTCTCTATTAATCTCATCTTGTAACACTTCGTATTGTTGTCTTTTTCTTTAGATATCACCCAAAATAAAGAGGGGATTAAAATAAAAGAGAAAACAATAACAACAAATGATAGATTAGCCATAGAACTATTTAAATGATTGAAACTAATGCACTGATCTCTAATATCCATCAATTAATGTCCACATATCACCTTAGGGAAAAGTGATGACCAAAAAATATCAATATGGTTCTTTCATTTTAATATGATTTCATAATTAGGTGAGTTGTGCTAACCAAGATTGATATAAAAGGTGGATTATAGACATTTTTTTTTTCATTTTAATAAATACATTGATACATATAAATGGGATTAAGATAGTTCTTATGGTTAGTTTTCAATTTCATTTTTTCATCTAAAATATCATTTACGATGTGTTAAATGCTTTTTCTTGAAAAATGGTAATTTTTCAAAAATAAATGAAATTTTTATGTAGTAGATCTAACTTATTGTTAGGATCATTCATTTACCCTTGAAAAGTAATGGTCCCTATTATGTCAATATCTTTAATCAAACATGTAAATTTATACTAAATCATTACATTCCTTGATGAACCATTATCAATTTTTGGTAAACCACTTCTCTTTATGAGAAAATTATTGTTCCTTATCCATTTGATATAGTGGAATTTGTTGATATGGTTACCTTTTACCATTACATCTATGAAATAATAAATAGTGAATGGTGTTGAACAATTAGGATTTTATGTCATGACTTGTGATTGCTCACAAATATTTGAAGTGTCAAAGAGAGGTGGAAAGTATGGTCAGAGTAGTGCCACATTAAACACTGGGTATAACCCAATATAAGGTGGTAAGCTAAGATAAATGCAATAGTCTCCACTTTCTTGATGATAGTGTATATCCATTCTCATATAATACAAATTTTCTTATTTGATCCTTCAAATTTAATTTATATAAATAAAAGCATACCT
Source organism: Torreya grandis (assembly GCA_037957365.1). Lineage (NCBI taxonomy): Eukaryota > Viridiplantae > Streptophyta > Pinopsida > Cupressales > Taxaceae > Torreya > Torreya grandis. Next base: position 1,832,850 of record JARHVA010002623.1, read on the forward strand.
TATCACCAACCTGACACTTATGAGTGGCTCAATGCCTATTACTAAAATATTTATATTTCAAGTTAGTTTTCTATATAATTTCATGCAATTTATATTAAATTTATAGATCCATTCATTAAATGTGGTGGCCTTATCTAATTATTTATTTACATTGGGATATGCTTCCTAAAATAAAATAGGTAATGCCACATCAATGGGTTCTAACAAATGAAACCCAAGATAGACTTGAAATGGCCATGCCCTATATAGCTATATAGTGTTAAACTATAGTTATGTTAGATGTATGGTAAAATATCATCGCATGTTTGTTAATATTTAGAGTTGTACATCCAAAGTATATGCAAAATAATATGGTTAACAACTTCTATTTTTATTTCTTTATGTAGATGAAAAGTAATGGACTTGGTCAAATAGGTTATTATCATGAACAATAACTTAGATGAGAAAATTCTAAGAAAACTATTTTCCCTATTTGATACAATGATATATTTTAAAATTAAGTGGACCAACACATGTGAAAAGTATAACTTCATAGTGTCTTAATATTGTTATGACTCTATATAGGACACCAACATTGCTAGCTTAGAAAAATTATTAACGAAAATGAAGACACAATCACAACCATACCTAAAATAAAGACACAATCATGACCACACCTAGTCATGGGTAACCTTGACATGAAATTCATACTAAGAAATAAAATACTAATATTAATAAGGTTTTGGTAAAGATGTGTATAGAAACTACTTCATTTTAACTAGTTTCACTATTACACATGTTGTGCATAATATAATATATATCTTGTCATGACAAAGCTTTAACTAATAAAAATATTTTTTAATACTAAAACTATTTTTTCCACTTCAAGATATCAAAAAATGACACTAACATGAATCCAAAATCATTTTGTGTTGTTCCAGTATTTGAACATATATGTATCTCAAGTGACACCTAAGCCCACCCTATAGATGGTAGTTTGCAACTAGTCATCCTATATTCTAGGTTTGATATAGTAGATAGAAATATAAAAATCACTACCATAAAACATGGGCTATTAAAAAATACCATGTCAAAATAAATGAAGGACTATTCTTTTCCACATTTCCCCTTGTGATAAAAGTGGTAACTAGATAAGTTGAATAAATTTATTTTATTTAAATATCAATCCATAATTAGGCGAGTTTTTCTATCTAAAATTGATATATTAGATGGATTATAAACTTTTTACCTTTGATATAAGAATAGTTTTTATTGTAAAATTATATTGTGTTAGGGTGATTGAGTATTTATAATTAACAAGTATTTCACATTCATAAAATAAATAATTATAATTGAGAAACCCAATAATTATAACATGGAAAAAATAAAATAACAATGTCATCTTAAAAATGTAATAAAAAAATAATGATCCCTCTCCTCGTGAGTGTTATATTGCCATTTACTTCACATTTATGAAAAAATCCATTCTCATCCCTCGAAACATACTTTGCATCCTTGTGACAATTGGTAGTTGGAACATGTGGGAAAGTATGTGTAGAATTGCATAATAAAATTTATGATGGAGATGGAAATTATAGAATTATATTTTTTATTAAGGAAAGTAAAATCTCTAGTTATTCCATAATCTCAAAATACTTTTGAAAAGAAAAACAAAAGTCATCGATTGATTTAAATTTCAATTTATGAAAATGCTATATGATGGGAATCAAACCCATAATCACTTGACTCATGGCGAAACAATTATTATAAAAACCCATTGTGAAAAAACACATTTAATTTATAACATAATAGTAATTACATGTTTAAAATATTAGTTGAAGGTTAAAGGTGGTGTGTTTGACCACAACATCAAAAATAAATGGGAACTATATTATTTGATAATTAATTAATTAGTTAGGAGGGGATAATGTGTTTGACCCATATCATAAAAACCAATTAGAAGTTTCACTAAAGGTGTAAGTTGCATTGGGAGGGGTATAACTTGATGTTTTGGTAAAGTGGGTTTTTGTAAAGTATAAGAGTGTAAATCAACAATCATACCTCAATAAAAAAACAATCACTACTGATTTTGTTTCAATTTTGGTGCACATAACATTAGGTGACAACAATCTGATATTTTTGGTAGAGGTGATAGTGGAAAATGAGGTGGTGTGTTCTTTCATACAATGTGTAAATAAGTTATGGTAATAGGATACATTTTATTTCATGGTGAATTTTAGTAATGATGAAGTGGTGATGAAGATCAAGGCCATATAGATCATGAAAGATGTGAAAATTTTAAGGTGAGATGGTGGGTGATTGTGAGGTGCAATGACAGGGAATTTCAGGGGATAGAAATGAAATATACCTAGCAAGTACATGTGAAAAGTTAAGTGACATGTCACATATATAAAAGTAATATGTAGCTTCTACTAAACTATTTTAGCTACCCAATACATGATAAAAATAGGTAACATCTCAATAAAAACAAGTGTCACTTTAAGGTGGATGTTGTATACATGTGGTTTGGGATTCGAGAGGTAGTCTAGTGTGATCACAGAGGATTTTTACATTTTATTTATATTTTTTTTTTGAGTTATCAATAATGAGGTCACATTATCATTTTGGTTTTTTATTTTCTAAAATAAAAATAGATATGTTTATTTTTTATTCAATATGTTGTATTATTTTTTTAAACAATTCACGTGCCTTTATATGTTTTCACATTTTACACATGTTTATAAAGTAATTTAATGACATCTTACAAAAATTAGATTTTTATTATTTTTGATGGCTCTCCATGCACTATTCCAAAGCTTTGCATATTTACAGATATTTGAATTAAATCAAGAACCTAGTGGCACTCTAAAACTAACATCCAAAAACTATAAGAGAAAAAGATGAAACATAAATGATGAGTGCATGTTGACTTGGTGAAGACCCAAATGGGGGCCCATGAGTGTTAGGGGTGATAAAAATAGACTTGATAGTGACATGTACTCTATAGACACTTAGAATCCAAAAAAGAGAGAAGTATGGTGGATGAGAACAAAGAGGAGACACAAAGAAAATTGATAAATACACCAATAACACCTAATTTAGACCAATTATAGACAAACATAATGTAGTCTAAAATCATGAAGTTTAATGACTAATAAAAATGTTGGTCAGAAATTTTAATTAACATAATGTATTATCATACCTTGTTTCATGCTTATATTTAATAGGCTGATAAATCAACAAATAAACATTGGTTCTCACTCTTAAGAGACATTACTCTATATTTTGTTTGACCCCTTGTTTACACACTCATACTCATTTCAAAAATATAAGGATACATTCAAAAATATAATAGGAAATTGAATAATGTTAGGCAATCCATAAGATAAAATAATTTTAATATGCATGATATAAAAATATCAAGTAATTCGTGTAGAATGGCAAAGAATTAAAGTGGGGTCTTAAAGTTTGTTAGTTGATAATTAAAATGAACATGGAAGTGTGAAAATTCAAGATCAACATTAACTATATATAACATGTGAGCTTAAATAGCACACACAAACTACGTGCATTTTGGCATCAAATAGCATGACCCCAACACACTAATACTTTTTAAAAGTTTAAAAACCATTAGCATAACTAGCTAGGATGCAATCATTGTCAATGAATTTAACCACAGAAAGCATCACTATCATCACTGACCTAACCACAACATAAATAGTCACTGCTAGTTTAAGATCATCTATTTACCATCTACAAGCTTGAAACCATAGGTGATTCTCTGGCATGTTTATCCACCTAAAACACAAATTACACACACCATTGATTTAAATGAAACAAAATGACAAATTCCCCTATAAGTCTCATGAAAACTAAGAGAAGGAGAATGTGATGAGTGTGGTTAGAGGTGGAAGAGGATGATGAGGTCACTCAATGTGTTCAAGTGGTAACTATAAATCTCTCCTTCCATTTTATAAAATCAAACCCTTGACCTTATCTACCTGATCTCTTGATGTAATTTGTAGAATAGGGGACACCTGCTAAAAAATATCAACTTTTTGTGTAATTTGTTAATAACTAACATACCTACCTTATTTTTTAATTAAATCAACTCACAAAATTTCTATGCTCACTCTAAAAAATTTCTTTGAAATATTGAGCTTTTAATGTCATGGTTATTTCATCAAAATCCAAGCTCATCTCATTAGTCATCTGTCTGTATTGATTTTTTTTTAATTTTTAATTTTTTTTTCTCTCATAGGTTTCTTTTAAGTTGGCCTCAAATTCAGCCCCCATGGATGGAAACAATCACAAGATTCTTGTGTTTATCCAAGGCAATTATTTTTGCATGCATATATTTAATATTTCTTCTCAACTTTTCTCTAAGCCTCCCCCGATCATCACTAGTTTTATTGGAATATGTGTCCTAAGGTTGTAACATGGGACCTAAAATAGATCTATTATAGAGAGTAAATTCTTATATGATCTAATCAGAATAATCATCCTCACTGATGGGTTTTTATCCGAGGTTGAAAGTGTTTTAGGGAACTCACTATAGAAATTAGCATTCAGAATATTTCTGTGAGATGGGTGGTTCAATATCAAGTGAAACATCCCACTAGAAGAGGACTCTTCCATAACCTTCACACTTGTATAATCCTCCATAGCCTCTAAATTTCAATAGTAGCAGTTTATATCCTGATTCTTATTAAGAAAACTATTTGATTATCCATTGATATTTATAATTGACAAATTTGGATTTGGCTATTTTTTACTAAGCTTTGAGATATATACTATTATGGGATAGTAAGATATTTCTTAGGTTACATGTTTACATTGCTATGAGTTAGTTTTAGTGTATATGTTTACATTACGAACATGTTAGTTTGTTATTTTAGTTATATTTTATGATGTAAGCTAATCATTCTATTATGGTCTAACTACCTACTTGTTGTGAGGTTGATGTAGGATACATAATCACTCAGAGTGTGATAGAGGGAGATCATCATTGGATAGGGTGACGTAGATGAAGATGTTAGAATATAACAAAAAAATTGACTAGAACCCCACACACATCATAGTAATTAACACATGTTAGAATGAATAATGAAATGGGTAACATAGTGTGTTTGTTAATACTTGTATTAGATAGTTGTTGTTCATAAATTGTTAGTATAGTTTAATTTGTTTATGAAACTCATTTTGCATAATTAACATGTGTGTTCATTAAATGCATTACCAATTAGCAGGCTAATTATTGTTAAGTCATTATATAAATAACTATGATTTAAAAGGATTTGAAAGATAAATTTAATTGATTTAATTAATGTCATTTGGAAAATAAATAAATAATAAATAAATAAATAAATAAAAACTCATATCTAGGAAAAAGGGGGAATTTGTTTTAAAAAGGAATTAAAACAAAAAGTGAGTTTTAAAAGTTAAAAAAATGAAGCTTAAAAAAAAGAAAATAAAAAAAGAAGTCGACTTAAAAATATAAAAGCCATGCCCTTTTCATAATATAGAATGGAAAAATATAAATAAAGGAAGGAAAAGGGCAATGACAGGAAGGAAAAATGGGAGAATAAAGGAGATAAGACAACAGAGCGTGGTGCAGAAGAGAAAGAACTGGGTGGAGGAAAGAGACTCTTCCAAACCAAGAAATTTTTAGTTAAATTTTTTGAGAGGAAGGTAGTGTAACTAAAATTATGTTTCATATTCTGAAAAATGTGTATATTGTTGATTGAATATTTTGTCTATCAGCGTACTGGTAAACAAAATAGGTCTTATCAGCCAAAGGAAGAAGATTAGTCATCTTAATGTGTAAGTTTATCACATCAGAAGGAGACTTCTCTCTCCTCTCATCAAGGGGAGGTTCCCTGTAGATATGCTATGTATATATATGAACATAAAATAATACTCAAGGGTAGGACCAGACATCCATCTCTCTTTCTTTAGAGATGATGTATACAAAACAAAGGAAGAACTCAAGAGAATGACATACAACACTCCTCTTCTTTTAGAAGAACTGTTCAACTAGCCACAAGAATACTCCTGGAAATAAAAGCAAAATATGACTAAAGTATGGTAACCAAAAAATCAAGACACAACACAAAGTCTGCACATGAAATACTCAAGAGTGATATATGAAGAACAATGAAAGCTCAAAGTCTTTTCAAAGTTCTTTACACAGCAATGAAAAAACAAACACACTGAAGGCAGTTATGGGGGCACAAAGTCTCTCCACAGTTGATTCCTCATGACACATTTTTGACAAATTTGCTAATCCTGCTTATTAGATCAATGAAACAAACAAGATATCATAGCACAAAGTCTGAAAAAGTCCCTTGTTTTCATTAACAAAATATGATAAATAGATTGAGCACAAAGTCTCAATGATGCCTCTCAATTTTGGTAGAGTTTCATTCAGATTATCAAAAAGAAGATGATTTTACAATGAAAGAAAGTCCCTTATATAGCCACTTCAAGAGGGACTCAAGAACAGTAATACATCATGATGCGTTGGGAAATGTTAGGAAGACAAGCTGGAACTTTTGGGGCATTTTACCCATTTGATCTTATCAATGTAGATAAACAAGTCATGCAATTGAAAGATTACAACTTTCAATGTCCAGCTATTGGTCTGATCTTGACTTCATCATTCTTCCTTTCTAGATTGATTGAATTGGGTCCTGGATTCATCCATTATTTTGTCTTTCCTCGCTTTTAGCTGGTTTTTGTCTTGAATTTTGGAAATGCATCTGGGTCTATGGATCAAAGGATCAATGGCTATTTTAATGTCTTTGAAATTGACATTTACATGCCCATCAATATGCTGCCAATGGCTATTCGGCTATGCTGAATTTGACGTCTTTATGGGCGTCACCCCTTGATCTTCTTTTGACTTTCGGCCTTACCTAGTCGGCTTGGACTTACCCTTTCAGATTTTGAAAAATGACCTGTGTTTGAATAGTCTTTTATTTCAGCTACCAAGAGTCCCCCGCAAGGGCACCTACCCTTCGGGGTTCTTTGGCAGCCCCTTTAACGAACAAATATTTCCCTGGGATTTATTTTCATGGACAAATCCCCAGGGAAAATTCCTAGGTGTTTGAATTGAAAGCTCCTCGCGGGTAATTCCACAGACATTTGTCCCGCAAAAAATTCCCATGAAAAAAATGCCTAGGTAAAATTCCCACAGACAAAATGTCTGGGTAAAATTATCACAGACAAAATGTCTGGGTGAAATTCGTTCCGCCAAGTCTTTTTGAACAAGTCTTTGAAAATTTCTTCGGGGTCCTTGGCCATTCGGAATTCTTTCAGACTTTTTGTCTGAAGGAATTCCTTCAGACAAAAATCCAAAAGAATTAAGTCTTTAATCAAATTTTTTAAAATGCCTTAGATAAATCTGAAAGAATTACCTTTCAGCTTCTTAGAAAAATGATCCTCCAAAAAGGTGCTTTTCTTGATTAAGTGCCCTCCGCAAGGGCACTTGTCCTTTGGAAAGTCTTCTTTTGCATTGAACCAACCCTTTGAACTTGGATGATGAACCATTAGTTGAACCGGTTCAACGGTTCAATGAAGTCCGCCAAGTTCTTTTGAACCAAAATCCAATGAACCATGCAATGAACTTGGATGTTGAACCAATTGGTTGAACCAAGGCTTTTGAACCAAAATAGTTCAAGCCAATGGTTCAATGAATAAAACAAGCCAATGAACTAAGCATTGAACCAAGATGTTGAACTTGCCTTTGAACCAACAGTTGAACCAATTGGTTGAACCAATTCGTTGAACCAATCTATTGAACTAGTTCAATGGTTCAATGAAGCACGCCGAGCCCCTGTTGTTGAACCTGTAGACATTAAACCAAAAGATGAACTGAAAGAATGAACCAACTGATTGAAATAAAGCATTGAACTACTTGGTTGAACTAAACTATTGAACTATTCTTTTGGTTGAACCTGTCATTGAACCTTGAACCCGTTGAACCTTTTGAACCAAAATCGTTCAATGGTTTAGTTCAATGGTTCAAGTTAATTTTTGCACTTAGATGCTTGTCGATGAAGATTTTCACATGAACCAAAACTTTGAACCAATCTCAAAAAATGAACAAATGTTGAAAATCAATTCTTTTGACTGAAAACCACCTGCAGAAGTCTGTAGATTTTCCTTTTCCTGCACAGTTCGTAGATTCTTCTTCCTGCTGAGTCCGTAGATTCAAGCCTGCAGAGTCTGTAGATTTTTCTTCCTGCTAAGTCTGTAGATTCAAGCCTATAGAGTCTATAGATTTAATCCTGTAGAGTCCGTAGATTTTTTGAGAAGCTCTAAAAATGAGAAATCTAAATATCTAAGACAAATTTTGAAAATGGAAGATATTATTTTGGTTTATGGAACTAAAATAATTCAAATGTTGTTCCAAAAATGACTGTTATTTTTGGGAGACAACAGCTGGCTCCAGTTGGGGAACTTCTGTCAATTGCAAAATGAATTGGAAGGAGTAGAATTTAGAAAATCTAGTGTCTTCAAGTGTACCATTGGGCTTCGAAGTCATGCTTTCCAGAAATGAAAGACATCAAAAATGAAAACAAACCAAACAAAATAGAATTTAAAATTGTACAAATATACATATATACAGAGGCAATGATCTGATACTTCAAGAATTAAAGTATTTCAGAAACTACTTTTTGGGAGACAATGAAAATAATGTTCTATTTTAGTAAACCAGCAGGAAACCATTTTGTCCCCAGAAACGGTGACGCGCGAATGGAGCTCTCCATGAAGAAACTGATTTTTTACATCTTCTTGTTGACTCTTTCCTCTTCTTGCCCCATGGCAAGATGTGGTCTTCAAACCAAAAATTATCACTCCTTGCTGTCTTGGTGACGGATTCCTTTGCCTGATTTTGATTTGCAGCAGCATGGTCCAACATTATAACTTGCTATTTTGCTAGTCTAGTCCAGCACATGATTGGATCATCCAAGTCAAATTCCTGACAAACTGTCAAATTATCATCTCCTTTGATGTTAAGGAGTTTGACTTCTTCATCTTGAGCAATATTTAATTTAGGCAATAGAAATTCACCTCCAGCTATGTTGTTGGTGTTGTTGACTTGCAAATTGGATGAAGGAAGAATATCTCTTTGAGGATATATCAACACAGTCCCAACTCCATCATTGGTAGAAGAATTGTTGTCATCATCAAAAGTTGATCTCTTATTAGATTTCTCCTCATTAGAGATGAAAGATCCTTCCTTGTTTATACTGTGCTCTACCAATTCTCCTGAAATCTTGTTTGGATCAATTCTTGGATTGTCAGCTACATGACTTTCATCTATAGGAACATGAACATCTTCTATGGTAAAAAAATAATCACCATTGCCTGAAGATTCAAATAGAATTTGTGTTGCAGGGGATGATGTTTGGGTAACCACATACTTTGCTTCCTTTTTAGGAAGTAATCTTTTCATCACGCCTTGGACAGGGATCCTTGCCTCAGATAGATCCATGTTCAGTTCTCCTCCCACGTCCTTGCAAAAATTTCATCCAAGCAAAATGCCATAAGATGCTGGGACGTTAGCCACTAATACAGTCATTTTAATCCTCTTGTCTGGAAAGGCTATGAATGCAAATTGAACATCTTTGATTTGCCCCAACAATGGCACTTGCTTGTTCTCCATGGAGAAACATCTCCCAAACGTCTTGGTCAATGTGAGACTAAGAGACTCAGTGACTTTGGCAGGCATGATATTGTCAGATGCACCTGAGTCTATTATACAGTTACTCAGCTTGTGGCCATTGATTAACAAGGAAACATATAAGGGTTCTATTTTTCCAAAAGCAGCTAGAAGAGTAATAATCAAATTATTTAGAATAGGCGTATTCATTGAAGAATCAAAAGTTACTTTTTTGGCCTTTTGTCCTATAGGGATGGTCTGATTTTTAACATATTAGACCAACTTGTTTAGTTGATCTGGATTGGAATACAAGTACTCAAATTCAGACATCTATATTTTTGTTTTTTTAACATGGTCAATTATATCAAATGGCTGAATCGAGCTAGGTACAAAGAAAGGTACTTCAGCTTTCTAAGTTTTCAAAGGGATGGGAGGTGGGCTGGTTTGCGAATTAGAAGTAGAAGGGGAAGGTGCAATAGATGTATTTACCTTTTGAGTGATTACCAAATCTTTTGGTTGAAAGGGCAGAGCTATTCCATGCTTGACAATTGTGACTACTGGCTATGGTTGTTCTTCTATCTTTTCTTTATTAGCCTGTTGGGCTGATTGATTCTTAGACCTAGTAAACACTGCATATGATCCATCTGAAGCTTCTCCTTTGCTTCTGGGTTCATCCTAATAATTCAGGAAACCAATGTTGGAGTCGCTAGCTAATTCTTCTTGATTTAATTCAGGCTGATAAGAAAATTTTGATTCTGTCTCAAGATATCCCATTGTTGAATTAGTTAGAGGAGCTTTCAGGGCAAGTTTCCCTTGTGGATGAGGAAGATGATTTTGTTGTCCTTGGTTTTTGGAAATATTGCCCTGATATGACTGATTTGGGAATGTTCTTTTGTATGTAAGAGCAGAAGACATTCCTTGAGCCATTTGCTTTTTGAGGGCAAGGAGCTCATTTGCTAATTTTTGCACCATTGGATCTGTGGTGCTTATAGATGCAAATTTGGAAGATGATGAAGCTCTATTTCTATTGGGATCTCTTCTTATTTTCCCTGCTAAAATGAGATTGTCTTCTACTTCAGTGGCCAAAAGTTGAGCTGTAGCTAGATCTATTTGGCCAGCATGTCTCAAGAGGAAACTGACTTCAGGTAGCTGAGAATTAATAAAAAAGCATTTAAGATTTTTAGCTATAGGTCTGGCAATCATAGGAATTATATTTCTCAACTTGTTAAATTTAGCTATGAAGTCTCTCATAGGCTCATGCAGCTCTTTTTTCATTTGTGTAAGTTGAGCCAGAAGTGTATGTGCATCTTCTGTAGGTTTGAATCTGGCTTCAAACTTAGCTTTCAAAGTATTCCAATCAGTCATAGATCGAGCTTGTAAATGGTAAAACCAATCTACAGTAGGACCTTGTAGTGTTTCAACAAAAAGTCTGACTGCTACATCTTCAAACTCTACTCTGATTACTCCACAAGCTATACTAAATGTTGCAATGTGTTCATCAGGATGAACTTTTCCATCACTGTAGAATTTAGGGAAATTCTTCCTAGAACTGTGTGGAAGCTCATGTAGAGGAGGAGTAATATTGAGAGGACCAAAAGCATTACCCTAGGGGTCTTGAACTGCCATTATAGGATACTAAAAAGGAGGGATAAAAAATCTCAATGGGGTAATTATAGGCACAACGTTATCAACAACAGAAGTAGATACTTCATTTGGTAATAGAGATCTGGCTTTAGTAGGAGGGAAGCTCTTGGTTCATTGGAGATGAGATGGTGAAGGAAACAGATCAAAATCACTTTGCCGTACCAGCTCAAACACAGGATCAATGACACCTTTAGCCCTTTGGCTTCGTGTATACCTTGAATTTGCCAGATTGTAAAACAAAAATGAAAAAGATTTGACTTTGCTTCAGTTAAAGCTTGAGGCTTTAAACTTTGCATTCTTTTCATGTGGTGTGGAGGTGAATGAAATGGCTAGACTATAAATGGATAATGGGTATATCCCCAGCGGAGTCGCCAATAATTGTTGGTTGAATATTTTGTCTATCAGCATACTGGTAAACAAAATAGGTCTTATCAGCCAAAGCAAGAAGATTAGTCATCCTAATGTGTAAGTTTATCACATCAGAAGGAGACTTCTCTCTCCTCTCATCAAGGGGGGGTTGCATGTGGATATGCTATGTATATATATGAACAAAAAATAATACTCAAGGGTAGGACCAAATATCCATCTCTCTTTCTTCAGAGATGATGTATACAAAACAAAAGAAGAACTCAAGAGAATGACATACAACACTCCTCTTCTTTCAGAAGAACTATTCAATCAGCCACAAGAATACTCCTGGAAATAAAAGCAAAATATGACTAAAGTATGGTAACCAACAAATCAAGACACATCACAAAGTCTGCACATGAAATAATCAAGAGTGATATATGAAGAACAATGAAAGCTCAAAGTCTTTTCAAAGTTCTTTACACAGCAATGAAAAAATAAACACACTGAATGTAGCTATGGGGGCACAAAGTCTCTCCACAGTTGATTCCTCAGGACACCTTCTTGACAAATTTCCTAATTCTGCTTATTAGATCAATGAAACAAATAAGATATCACAACACAAAGTCTAAAAAAGTCCCTTATTTTCATTAACAAAATATGATAAATTGATTGAGCATAAAGTCTTAATGATGCCTCTCAATTTCGACAGAGTTTCGTTCAGATTATCAAAAAAAAGATGATTTTATAATGAAAGAAAGTCCCTTATATAGCCACTTCAAGAAGGACTCGAGAACAGTAATACATCATGATGCATTGGGAAATGTTAGGAAGACAAGCTGGAACTTTTGGGGCATTTTACCCATTTGAGTTTATCAATGTAGATAAACAAGTCGTGAAATTGAAAGATTACAACTTTCAATGTCCAGCTGTCAATCTAATCTTGACTTCATCGTTCTTCCTTTCCAGATTGATTGAATCAGGTCTTGGATTCATCCATTATTTTGTCTTTCCTCACTTTTAGCTGGTTTTTGTCTTGAATTCTGGAAATGCATCTAGGTCTGGGGATCAAAGGATCAATGACTATTTTAGTGTCTTTGAAATTGATGTTTACATGCCTGTCAATATGCTTCCAACAGCTATTCAGCTATGTTGAATTTGACGTCTTTATGGACATTACCCCTTGATCTTCTTTTGACTTTTGGCCTTACCCAGTCGGCTTAGACTTACCCTTTCAAATTTTGAAAAATGACCTATGTTTGAATAGTCTTTTATTTCGGCTGCCAAGAGTCCCCCAAAAACCTACCCTTCGGGGTTCTTTGGCAGCCCCTTTAGTGGACAAATATTTCCCCAGGCTTTATTTTCGTGGACAAATCCCTAGGGAAAATTCTTGGGTGTTTGACTTGAAAGCTCCCCGTGGGTAATTCCACAGACATTTGTCCCACGAAAAATTCCCACGGATAAAATGTCTGGGTAAAATTCCTGTGGACAAAATGTTCGAGTAAAATTCTAGCAGACAAAATGGTTGGGTGAAATTCATTCCGCCAAGTCTTTGAAAATTTCTTCGGGGTCCTTGGCCATTTGGAATTCTTTTAGACTTTTTGTCTAAAGGAATTCCTTCAGACAAAAATCTAAAAGAATTAAGTCTTTAATCAATTTTTTTAAAATGCCTTAGACAAATCTGAAAGAATTACCTTTCGCTTCTTAGAAAAATGATCCTCCAAAAAGGTGCTTTTCTTGATTAAGTGCCCTCCGCAAGGGCACTTGTCCTTTGGAAATTCTTCTTTTGCATTAAACCAGCCCTTTGAACTTGGACGATGAACCATTAGTTAAATTGGTTCAATGGTTCAATGAAGCGCGCCAAGTCCTTTTGAACCAAAAGCCAATGAACCATGCAATGAACTTGGATGTTGAACCAATTGGTTTAACCAAGGCTTTTGAATCAAAATGGTTCAATCCAATGGTTTAATGAATAAAACAAGCCAATGAACTAAGCATTGAACCAAGATGTTGAACTTGCCTTTGAACCAACAGTTGAACCAATCAGTTAAACCAATCCATTGAACCAATCTATTGAACTAGTTCAATGGTTCAATGAAGCGCGCCGAGCCCCTGTTGTGGAACCTGTAGACGTTGAACCAAAAGATGAACTGAAAGAATGAACCAACTGAATGAAATAAAGTGTTAAACTGCTTGGTTGAACTTAACTATTGAACTGTTCTTTTGGTTGAACCTGTCATTGAACGTTGAACCTGTTGAACCTTTTGAACCAAAATGGTTCAATGGTTCAGTTCAATGGTTCAGGTTAATTTTTGCACTCAGATGCTTGCTGATGAAGATTTTCACATGAACCAAAACTTTGAACCAATCCCAGAAAATGAACAAATGTTGAAAATCAATTCTTTTGATTGAAAACCGCTTGCAAAAGTCTGTAGATTTTCCTTTTCCTGCACAGTCCGTAGATTCTTCTTCCTACTGAGTTCGTAGATTTTTCTTCCTGCTGAGTCCGTAGATTCAAGCCTGCAGAGTCCGTAGATTTTCTGAGAAGCTCTGAAAATGAGAAATCTGAATATCTAAGACAAATTTTGAAAATGGAAGATATTATTTTGGTTTGTAGAACCAAAATAATTCAAATGTTGTTCCAAAAATCACTGATATTTTTGGGAGACAACATATATTTTAGTAATCTATATGTACATATATATTATATGGGTTGTATAAATTTATGATTGGATCGATATGGTGTTAGTGAGCTATTTATCAATCTGTATTGATGTTACATATGTTATAGATGTTGGAGCTATTTATATGGTAATATATATGCCAGATTTAAAATAGTGACTAATATCTATTTACTTGCTATTTATACTACCTATGAATCTTTAGAGCTTCCTAGACTAATAAAATATCAAATGCATGAAAATTTATTACAACTGTACGGGTAATTGATTTAGATGTACAGTTTATACTATAAAGGGTAGTTGTATACCTATATATTTAGTGTAAATAGACTAACTAGATATGGATAACCCATAATACCAACCATATATTTGATTATATGTAGATAACCTATAGTATTTAGATTTCTGAGTATGGATTATACCATAATATAACATCAAATTTAGAATTATACTTTCACTATAGCAATTATAGAAATATGGATTCATTTTATGGGTTATACTATATATAACCATATGTTAGATTCATTATGGTAATAAATATACCCATTTTTTAATATATTCATGTTATAATATTAGAATAATGACTTTATATTATATATGCAATGATCTTACAGTTTTATAGTGAACCTTACATGAATATATTAATTATATCTACAAGGAAAAAAATAGAAAACCAAACGTATTATGAAAGACCAATTACTTAATGTAGCTCTTTAATTTAGAGGCAACACTTCAAATCCATATGTAGTTCTTCATTTTAGACAATCTACAATTATTTATATAGTATATATTTTATAATTAGCTACTAGATTTTATATAGTATCCTTATCTTAATTATAGTCAAATATATGGATAATTAAATCGATGTTCTTATTGATTTAGGTAGATTCATTAGCTTATGGTTGTGTTATCTGATAATCATTGTGTTATATGACTCCCTACAGAAATATGGCTATGTTATCTTCCTGTAGTAGTAGATCTAATCTCATTCATTAGCATTTATGGCTTTTAAGCTAGGTATAGACGTGGAAATGTATGTAATTATGTTTTTTTGAATAAGTATAGTGATTTGGATAAGGCATAGCATTTTATAAAAATAATGAATGAGAGTCGATCTTATTTCTATGATATCTTAAAGGGAAAGAAAAAAATAGAAATATATGAATACATCTTATGTAATAATGTGGCCATTACTGTATAAAATATAATAGTAATCCACATTTATTTCATATAACAAATATAATTTAAGACGGATAAACATAAGAGTATTTCTATCCTATGTTCTAATTTAAGTGTTGAGGTGTGGAGCTAAAAGCTTCACCAATGAGCGAAATGCAAGGTTGCTGGAGTTACACAGTCGTTGATGTCAGTTAGGATCGACCAACATTGGTCAGGTGTCGAATGGAAGCTGCCGGCATCAGTTATGGATCGGCCGACGTCGGTCATGTGCAGACTGACAGGGACCGACGTTGGTCACCTGTGCATCCAAAAAGTCTATTTTTGTGGATAAATGGATTATTTGCATGATAAGTTGAACTGTTGGTTGTAAGTTCGCATTTCTATTTTTGGCAGGACTGATTTGAACCTTTGATTAGGAGGTGTATCTAATGGTTGAGAATGCATAGCTCATGATCCCTAATTCTTTATAATAGGGATAGATCTTCATATCTTGTATGATGTAGAAAATCAATTCAAGTAGCTGAATTGTGTTTGTAATTGTGAGAGAGAACTCTTGAGGGAAAGAGATCTATACATCTGAGAGGTGTGGAAGAAAGAGAGATTTTTTTCAATTGTATTTCCTTCTAGAAGAGTTTAATACAAGTTTTCATTGTTTCTTGTATCTCTTGTTCTTTGCTGATTCTAGTTTCTAGTTACTTATTACTTCTAATTAATTCTGTGTTTAGTTGCTTGCACAATAGTAATCAATTGTTCTTGTTAAGATCCTGACAAGTGGTATCAAAGCTAGGTTGCTAGTTCACCAAGTGATACCAACTGACAAGTGGTATTAGAGCCAGGTTGCTAGTTCACTAACAGGTGGTTCAGATCTGTTTAGTGTGTTTTGATTACAAGTCACTCACAGGGGTTTTTGTTTGAGTGGGAGTAAAGCAATGGGAGAAGAAAGTAAACTAAGAATGGAGAAGTTCAATGGCAAAAACTATCAATTATGGAGGATGCAGATAGAAGATTATCTGTATTAGAAAGATCTATACTTACCATTGGGTGGAGTTTCAAGCAAGCCCACAGATATGGAAGATGAAGAATGGAATGTTCTTGATAGAAAGGCTCTGGGATCTGTAAGGTTGAGCCTAGCATCTTCTATGATTTCCAACTTGTCATAGGCAAAGTCAATGGTAGAGTTAATGGATACTTTAGCAAATTTATATGAAAAGCCCTCAGCTTCAAATAAGGTATATCTTATGAAGCAATTATTTAATTTGCATATGCAGGAAGGTGGATCTATATCTACTCATCTAAATGATTTCCATGCAATAGTAAATCAGTTAAATTCAGTCAAAATAGTGTTTGATGATGAAATTATGGCTCTCTTAATTTTATGCTCTTTACCAAAAGTTGGCATAGTTTGGTAATGGCAGTTAGTAATACTGCATCTACTACAAATATTTTTAAAGTAGATAATGTTGTTAGTGTAATCTTGAATGAAGAAATTTGTAGGAAAAGCACAAAGGAGACATCAGGTAATGCTTTAAGTATTGAAAGCAGGGGAAGGCAAAAAGAGAGGCGCAAGCAAGGGAGATCAAGGTCTAAGTCAAAGATGAGCAATATATCCAAATCTAGAAATGGAAAAAGAAAGATAACCTGCTGGAATTGTGGAAAGAAAGGGCATGCAAAGAAAGACTGCTGGTTGAAAGTTAGAGAAGACTATCAGCATGAAGGTAATGAAGAAGCAAAATTTGTAGGTATTATTGCACAAGATGCTTTTACACTTTCTTTGGATAATAGAATAGAATATTGGGTTGTAGATTTTGGTGCTTCTTTCCATACTACCTCAAATAGAGAATTTTTCAATGATTATGTCCAGGGAGATTTTGGAAAAGTCTATTTAGGGGATGATGAGCCTTGTAAAATTGTTGGCAAAGAAAAAGTGCAGCTGAAATTGCAGAATGGCAACACATGGGTGTTGAAAGATGCCATGCATGTACCCATCCTGAAGAGGAATCTGATTTCTGCAGGAAAGTTGGGGGATGAGGGTTGCACAGTAACTCTCACAGCTAAATCTTGGAAGGTTACCAAGGGTGCACTTGTATTAGCTAGAGGTAAGAGAGTAGGTACTCTCTATTTATGTAATTGCATTACTGATTATTCTCCTTCTGTATTATCTACTTCAGATGTAGATGCAAAGTTGTGGCACCAGAGGCTTGGCCACATGAGTGAGAAGGGAATGAAAGTTCTTAATTCAAAAGGTAAGCTTTTAGATTTGAAAAGCATAGATCTAGATTTCTGTGAGCATTGTATTTTCAGAAAATAGAAGAGAGTGAGATTTCTCATGACTGGGTCAACAAAGAGGAAGCACAAGTTGGAGCTTGTTCACACAGACGTGTGGGGACCAGCTCAAGTAGCTTCTATTGGAGGATCACAATATTATGTTTCTTTCATTGATGATGCTACAAAAAATGTATGGGTTTATTGCATAAGGAAGAAATCTGATATTTTTGACTCTTTTAGGAATTAGAAAGCTTTGGTTGAGAATGAAACATGTTTGAGATTGAAGTGCCTTAGATCTGACAATGGTGGTGAGTACTGTAGCAATAAGTTTAGAAGTTACTGTTCTATGTATAGAATACATAGGGAAAGGACGGTTCCAAGGACACCTCAGCAAAATGGAGTTGCTGAAAGGATGAATAGAATAATTTTGGAGCATGCATGAAGTATGAGGTTGCATGTTGGTTTGTCCTTAAAGTTTTGGATAGAAGCTGTAGACACTGCAATTTACCTGATTAACAGAGGACCCTTTACTACTCTAGATGGTGGAATTCTAGAAGAGGCTTGGACAGGTAAAAAGGTAGATCTTTCATTTCTTAGAGTTTTTGGTTCTGAAGCTTTTGTGCACATTGATAAAGAAAATAGAAAGAAGCTGGATGCTAAATCTATGAGGTGCACTTTTATTGGTTATGGCTCTAGAGATTTCAGATTCTGGTTATGGAATCTAAGAACTAACAAAATTATTAGAAGCCATGATGTTATTTTCAATGAGAAGGTGATGTACAGTGATCAGCTCAAGAAGCTGAAGGATTCTGAGCAGGGCAATGGAGATTTGGACGAGATTGTGATCCAAAATGAGCTCGTAGGAAATCACTTCTAGAAAAACACAGACACTGATGTCGATCAGACAAGAACCAACATCGGTCAGATAGGTTAGACAGTAATCGATGTCGGTTAGATAGAGACCGACGTTGGTCATACAAGAACCGACGTCGATCTGGTAGAACTGACGTCGGTCAGGTATAGGCCTGGAGATGACCGAGATCAGTCACTGATAGAGAATTTGGGTGGAAAATAAGTAGTGGATGAGTCTCAAATGCCTAGGAGGAGGTCAAAAAGGGTAAGTAAACCTCCAATTCGATATTCCCCTTCATTATTCTACTTATTGCTCATTGATAGTGGAGAACCAGAGAGTTTTGATGAAGCAATGCAGGTAGAAACTTGGAAACAGTGGGAGCTTGGCATGAATGAGGAGATTGGTTCCTTGAAAGAGAACCAAATGTGGGATTTGGTTGAGTTACCAGCAGGAAAGAGAACACTAAAAAATAAATGGGTATACAGGTTAAAGGAAGGTGAGAATGGACAAATGAGACATAAGGCTAGGTTGGTAGTAAAGGGATTTGCTCAAAAACTAGGTATTGATTTTGGTGAAATTTTTTCTCCTGTAATAAAAATGACTTCTATTTGGGCTATATTGTTTTTAGTTGCTATTGAGGATTTGCATCTTGAGCAGCTTGATGTTAAGACAGTGTTTCTTCATGGAGATTTGGATGAAGAAATATATATGGAGCAGCCGAAGGGTTTTGAGGTCAAAGGTAAGGAGAAGCTTGTGTGCAGGTTGAAGAAAAGCTTATATGGTCTTAAGCAAGCTCCAAGACAATGGTATTTGAGGTTTGACAGGTTTATGACTGAGCATGGCTTTAGTAGATGTCAATCTGATCATTGTGTTTATTTTAAGAGATTGGATAATGGTAGATATATTATCTTGTTGCTGTATGTAGATGATATGCTAGTTACAGGTTTACACATGCAGGATATTTTTGAGCTTAAGGTAAAATTAGCTCACACATTTTCCATGAAGGATTTGGGAGCAGCAAAGAAAATCCTTGGCATGAGTATTAAGAGAGACATGAAAAATCACAGGTTTATTTTGTCTCAAGAGGATTATGTGAACAAGGTGTTGGAGAGGTTTAATATGCAGGATGAAAAACTGGTAAGTACACCTATGGCTAGACACTTCAAGTTGACCAAAGATTAGTGTCTTAATTCACATGATGAGGTAGAGTACATGAGTAGAGTTCCATATGCTTCTACAGTTGGGAGCTTAATGTATGCAATGGTATGTACTAGACCTGATATTGCCCAAGCAGTGGGAGTTGTCAGTAGGTTTATGGCCAATCCAGGAAAGGAACACTGGAAAGCAGTTCAGTGGATTCTCAGATATCTGAGAGGGACCAGCAGTAGGAATTTGTGCTATGGAGGGTCAAATACTTCTCTACATGGATATGTAGATGCCGATATGGCAGGTGACTTAGATGGCAGAAGAAGCACCACAGGTTATGTTTTCACTGTTGGTGGAATGGCGGTTAGCTGGATTTCAAAGTTGCAGAAGGTTGTTGCCTTGTCTACTACAGAGGCAGAATACATTGCAGTCACAGAGGCTAGCAAAGAGATGATATGGATGACACAGTTCATGGAAGAGTTGGGAAAGGAGCAAGAGAGTTGCAAATTATATAGTGATAGTCAAAGTGCAATTCATTTGGCAAAGAATTCAGCCTTTCATTCAAGAACTAAACATATATAGCTTAGGTACCACTTCATTAGATAGGTATTGGAGGATGGTGAGTTGAAGCTGGAAAAGATCCATATAGATAAGAACCCTGCTGATATGTTAACAAAGTTGGTACAAAGGAGAAGTTGAATCTTCATTCAACTTTTGTTGGTCTTCAAGATTGTGCTTGAAGATGGAGAAGCTTGAAGATGGAGAAGCTAGAAGATGTTGCTGTACTAGTATAGGTGCAGTTGTTTATCTCCAAGTGGGAGATTATTGAGGTGTGGAGCTAAAAGCTTCACCAATGAGCGAAATGCAAGGTTGTTGGAGTTACACAGTCGTCGACGTTGGTTAGGATCGACCAATGTTGGTCAGGTGTCAACTAGAAGCTGTCAGCATCGGTTATGGATCGGCTGACGTCGGTCATGTGCAGACTGACAGGGACCGACGTCAGTCACCTGTGCATCCAGAAAGTCTATTTTTGTGGATAAACAGATTGTTTGCATGATAAGTTGAATTGTTGGTTGTAAGTCTGCATTTCTATTTTTGGCAGGACTGATTTGAACCTTTGATTAGGAGCTGTATCTAATGGTTGAGAATGCATAGCTCGTGATCCCTAATTCTTTATAATAGGGATAGATCTTCATAGCTTGTATGATGTAGAAAATCAATTCAAGTAGCTGAATTGTGTTTGTAATTGTGAGAGAGAAATATTGAGGGAAAGAGATTTGTACATCTGAGAGGTGTGGAAGAAAGAGAGATTTCTTCAATTGTATTTCCTTCTGGAAGAGTTTAATACAAGTTTTCATTGTTTCTTGTATGTCTTGTTCTTTGCTGATTCTAGTTTCTAGTTACTTATTACTTCTGATTAATTCCATGTTTAGTTGCTTGCACAACAATAATCAATTGTTCTTGTTAAGATCCTGACATTAAGCCTAACTTGATAATGAGATTTGGAGAGATTTAGTGATTTGTTCATGTGTTAGGTTAAGCCTATTAATTATGAATCTTATTCATATAGATGGATAGAAATATCTTACCTTTTTTTAAGGTGGAATGAATATAAGAGGTGTTTTCCTTAATATTTTATATGATCTCATTTGAGCACTTCTGCATAGTACTTCACCTTGATCTGCCTTTCTAATGAAAACATAGTTTTTGCTTAGTGTAAGAAAACAAAAAACTAAATGTATCCTCCCTCATCTTATAATGAATTTTATATATGAATGCAATATATAGCATATGAATACTTTAGGAGGATATAGAAACTTCTAGTTACACACACACACACACACACACACACACACACACACACACACACACACACACACACACACACACACACACACACACACACACACACACACACACACACACACACACACACACACAAAAGTTAAATTATATCGAATTCCATACCAAAGTACATTTATAATCTATATAAATATAACTAGAAGCTTCTATATCCTCCTAAATCATTCATATGCTATACATTACCATAACTTATGTAATAATGTGGCCATTCCCATATAAAATATAATATTAATTAAAATTTATTTCATATAAAAAATATAATTTAAGACGGATCGTCATAAGAGTATTTCTATCCTATGTTCTAATTTAAGCCCGACTTGATAATGATACATGGAGAGATTTAGTGACTTTTTCATGTGCTAGGTTAAGCCTATTAATTATGATTCTTATTCATATAGATGGATATAAATATATTACCTTTATTTTAGGTGGGATGACTATAAGAGGCAGTTTCCTTAATATTTTATATGAGCTCAATTGAGCACTTTTTCATAGTGCTTCACCTTGATCTATTTTTCTAATGAAAACATAATTTTTACTTAGTGTAAGAAGCAAAATAAATAAACGTATCCTCCCTCATCTTATAATGAATTTTATATGTTATATTATAGTATATTAAGTATATGAACTCAATTTATAGCTTACGAATGCTTTAGGAGGATATAAAAGCTTCTAGTTATATTTATATAGCTTATAAATGTACTTTGGGATGGAATTCAATCCAATTTAACTTGCACACACACAAACACATATAAAAGTTAAATTGAATTAAATTACATCCTAAAATACATTTATAATCTATATAAATATAACTAGAAGATTCTATATCCTCCTAAAGCATTAAAGGAACCTTGTGAATGCTTTATAAGCTGAAATTGAATTAGAGGTTATTTTGTTCTATTTTGAGAATTAATAGTAAAATAATGAGAATGGATTATGGATATAAATATGTCTATTGAATTATTATTAAATTCATATCTTAATGATTTATGGATGTAATTATTGTTAAAATCGTATAAAAACCTTGATTTGTATCATAAATGATTATTAGTATATATATAGATAGTATTGAAAACTTGTGTACAGTACATGTTGTGAGCATAATAATAAGTACAAGTGTTTAGATATATATGACATATAATAGTGAATTATGATGTGTGCCTATAAGTTATATTAGTATGTATTTTAACCACATGATATACCCAGGTGGTATTAAAATGTACTTATTAGATTATTATTTATGATTATGGGCCATTTGTTTCTTGGAATTGTAAGACTAGTTATTTGTAATTATTTTGTGGTGTTCATAAGCAAATAACTATGATATTATGAGATATTATAGAGTACTAAAGTATAAATTTATGTTATACCCAAGTGGTACATATTTTAATTGTTATGACTAGAATCACACCTACATTTGACTGATTAAATGTATTCATGTTGATTACTACTTTGAATAGCATCTTTTATGACAATTAGTAGAACTTTATGTATGCAATGAATGAATCTCACATTATTATCTATCCCATGCTATAAATAATATCTATAATTTATACCACCTGGGTAAAATACACTTGTAACTGTAGATTCTAACTACCATAACTATTTTTAAAACATACTATATCCTATATAACCCATATTACCATAGTCTAGTATTATAAGACAACTACTAATTTTTCACAATCATAATAAAGTAGTCTTAAATACATGGAAACATAAGATTCTATTCAAGAAATTAGATATAAAAAATCAAGTCTTATCTCACATGAACATAAAATATTTTAATATATCATTCACCATACTCTCAGGAGTTGTATGCATGCATACATAAATCTCTACTAATTGTCATAAAACATGCTATTCAAAGTAATAAGCAACATGCATAAATTTAATCAGTCAAACTTAGGTGCGAGTCTAGTCATAATAATTACAATATGCACCACTTAGGTATAGCATATATTTATACTCTAGGACTTTATGACATCTCATAATATCATAGTTCTTTGCTTATAAACATAACAAAACAATTACAAATAACTAGTCTTAAAATTTAAAGAAATAACTGACTCATAATCATAAATAATAATCTGATAAGTACATGTTTATAACACTTGGATATATCCTATGGTTAAACTACATACTAATATAACTTATAGGCACACCTCATGATACACTATTATATGCCATATATGTCTAAACACTTGTACTTATTATTATGCTCACAACATGTACTGTACACAAGTTCTTAATACTATCTATATATATACTAAAAATAATTTATGACATAAGTCAAAGTTTTTATAAGATTTCAACAATCATTACATCCATAAATCATCAAGATATATATCAAATACTAAGCCAATAGACTTCTCTATATCCATAATCCGTTCTCATTATTTTACTGTTAATTCTCAAGATAAAACAAAACAACCTCTAATTCAATTTCACCTTATAAGGCATTCACAAATTATAGTAGTATGCAATTTAACCATAAGATATACCTGGGTGGTATAAACATGTACTTATTGCATTATTAATTATGATTATGGGTTAGTTGTTTTTTGAAATTATAAGATTGATTATTCATAATTTTGTGTGTGTTCATAATCAAATAAATATGATATTATGGGATGTCATAGAGTTCTATAATAATTTTTTTTGTTATACTCAAGTGGTACATATTATAATTTTTATGACTAGATTAACACCTATGTTTGACTGATTAAATATATGCAAGTTGGTTACTACTTTGAATATCATATTTTATGACAATTATTAAAACTTTATGTATGCATGTATACAACCCTTGAGAGTATGGTGAATGCTATAATCGAATATTTTATGTTCATGTGAGATAAGACTTGATTTTTTATATCTAGTTGCTTGAATAGAAGCTTATGTTTCCATGTATTTAAAACTACTTTATTATGACTGATTGTAAAAAATTAGTAGTTATGTCTTAGAATACTAAACTATAGTAGTATGGGTTATCATATGATATAGTATGTTTGGAAACTAATTGTGGTAGTTGGAATATGTAGTTAAATGTGTATTTTACATACGTGGTATAAATTATAGACATTATTTATAGTATGAGATAGATAATAATATGAGATTCATTCATATATTTGATGGAATAAGTATGCTTTTTGAATATTCTTATGTTTAATATGTAATGAGATATGATTGCTAGTAGGATATAAATTGTATGAATCTTTTGGTTATATTATGTTAACTTATCTCACATTATTGATATTGAGTAAGGAGTGAGATGGAGTTCACTGGCTTACTATCATCACAATGCTGGATGAAGGCAATCCAATCAAGTGGTGTGTATGTATTTCAATTGATCTATATATCACTATTATTTATTATCCTTGAAAACTTTCATCAAAGTATGTTTAGTGAGACATTATCATTTCATGAGTATGATTTATATGTTAGTGAGATATATAGACATAGAATGGGTTTTTTATGATACACTGCATGTTTAGTTTTAGAAATCATACAACACACAAGTACTTGCTTATCCCTCTGGATTCTTGCACCATCACTATCTACTCATTTTTGAAGGCAAGGTCATTATATGATGATATTAGTATAGGAGATCATTGGTTTGTGGTTGGTGTAGAAAATCACCATCTCCACAATAGTACTATTTTTTATATAAATCTTGAGATTGCCATAGATAATGGAGAGTCTGGGGAACTCATGCTCTAGGGAGGCATGTATCTTATTTATGTACATTGTATTATATTGAATTTTTATTGAAACATTATCTTTAAGAGTTTTAATTACCTATTTACTATAGATTAACAATAGTGGCTATATATTGTACCAATAGTGGTACAATAATGGCTATATGTTGTATCAATAGTGGTTGGTTATTTGTAAGTATTTTTTATGTTTGTATTATGATGTGTTTCATATGTTGATAGTGATAAGTGATTGTTAGATGTCATGTGTTTTTTTACAGTTATCACTCTTAGATTAATTTTTATGATACTACTTAGATTTTCATGGTATAATCTATTTATAGTATATCTATTTAATTTAAAAATAATCATGTATTTCTAGTTAGCACCTAACAAGGATGTTACATGTGGTATTAGAGTTGTGGTTTGAACTCTAGGAATTAATGATTCCATTAGCATTTTTGTATCCTTTTGTTTATTAGAAAGGATAATAGTGAAATGTGTGTGGTACATTGAGTGTGTAGCTTAGGATCTTTAGTAACCTCTTAGATTTTTTAAGGGGTTGGTTTATCAAGTGTCTCAATGGTGATGTTTGTAATATATTTTTGGTAGGTGAGTGCATATTATAGTTCATGAGTTGTGAAAAAGAGATCCCTACCATAATCTGATCACTGTGATCGAACACCTTGAGTATGATTACATCTTTCTCGGTAACCAATTCACCTTCACCATTTGTGTCTTGTGTTGTGAGTGTTTAAAAAGCATGGAATGCTTCTCAATTAAGTATATATTTTATAGTTTGGTGTCTTATTTAAAAAAATCCTAGGAGTGGGGAATCTTATAAGACCATTTTTAGTTTGGTACCACCTAGTGCGGTGAGAATTTTCTTGTGGTAAAGTGTAGATGTCTTAGTTGAGAATTCCTATGTGTTAGGAGATTGTTTATGGATTGGCACCTTTAAGGTTATGTAGATTAGGACAAAGTGTCATCTCTCATGGTGGGATAGAGGTGATTTTTCACTCCCTCACTTTCCTTTGACATCATTCTAATCTCATGTAGAGGATGCATATTTCATGATGTTGTCTTAGTGTTTCCCTTAAATAAAAACTTATTTTTGAAATGTTATTTTGGACCGTATTCCTTAGATTTCATGGAATAGTGTCTCATACTTCTTGTTGAGATATAATTTTTAGGATTTTATGGATTGATGCATCTTTGTGGTTAGTATTTTGCTTTTCGGTTGTGGAAATAGGTTGTGATACTACACTTACAAGATTGGTAAGTGAGTAGTGATTTGGAAACTTGGGTTATGGTGTTTTATTTATACCATATGAGGGTATTTAAGAGTTTTTTTGTTGAGATTTTAGCTATCTACTTTCCATTTGTGACCTTTTAGAGTCATACTTTCCAGTGCTACTTTATCTAATTTTGTGAACTTAGACCATGTGGAGTGGCAAACCTTGAATTTATATTATTTCTAGATTATGAATTATAAGTTGATTATAATTGTTATATTATTATATACCCTTGATTAGATTGATATAATTCTATTTTTGATTAAATCATTTTTTTTGAATAGTTATTTATGTACCTTTCACTAGGATTGAGTAGGGTATAAGATGTGTGAAACATCTTGTTAGTCTAAAAAAGTTGAGATAAACTTTAACTTGTTGAGTACTAGCTAAGCAAGTAGGTAAATATTATATAACTTGTTACCTTTATAAGGTTGTAAAGATGGTATGATACTTTACCTTTGTATGTTATGTTAATATTAACATTATTTCATCTTAACTATGAAAATAACACTATAGGTTAAGCTGTGAAATATGATACTAATTATGTTTAACTAGTGGTAACTTAATATAATTTCAAAATGATTGTATGATATTTATTGTATGTATGTTGGTACATTTGGAATTTTTTAGCATATATTATTGTTTTTTGAGATATATTAGTATATATTTGGTATTCATTGAACCTTATGCATATTTTGGAGATCATTAGGTTGTGGATACCTAAGGGAAGAGTGGTGAATTAGGAATGTGAGATGGGAGTGGATCATATTTAATCTTACATTAACTTAATAATTATTGAATTTGGATATGACAAAAGGAGCTTGTTTAATCCATAGTTTGATAGATGAACTTATCAATTTTACTGCGTTTAGATTCGACAGATGGACTTGTCAAATCTAGGATTTGATAGACAGACTTATCAAATTCAGTTGTATGGCCATATGCATATATACTATGGAATGAGTATCCCTTAATTTTTAAATGTAGTATTTCTTGTTCCTATTCATCATCATAATTATCTATAAGTTATGTGGAGTAGTGATAGTATTGACATGCTATAATTACCCAAATCTATGCGAAGTAATGATAGTATTAATTTCTTATCAGACTCCCTAAATACTTTCTCTAGAATGAGAAAAACACTCTCTAGGTTAGAAAGATGTGTAAAGGGGGATATAAGGTTTTATGTAACTCTCCATGGCCATTTGTTTTGGATTTTATGATGATCTCACGTGCTTTTGAAAAGTAAGTGAAACTTTCACTAAGATATGTGGGACCCTTTGAGGTATTAGAAGTGGTCAGTCTTGTAGTTTATAGGCTTATCTTTCCAGTTTTGGACCTCAGGGTAGTCATAATAAAACCAATTAGAGTAAGTGACACTCATGAATATTATTACATAATAGGGAGATGTCATAGATCAAGGTCCTTTAGGACTAATAATTTGAGAATAGTACTATTTGGGAGAACTATGATGAGTTCAACAAGTAATTTCCACATTTATTTGCTTAATTTAATACTTTATACTATGTTATTTTTCTACTAAGTAATGTTTTAATTCAGATCTTATGTTGGAAAAGATTCATCCAAGATGATGAATAGCTTTAAGGGGAAGGATGTTACATCCTGATTCCTTGCTAAGCAAACTATTTGATTATCTATATATATTTATAGTTGACAAATTTAGATTTGGCTATTTTTGACTAAGATTTGAGATATATATTGTTATGGGATAGTAGATATTGCTTATGTTACATGTTTACATTGATATGAGTTAGTTTTAGTGTATATGTTTACATTACGAACATGTTAGTTTATTATTTCATCTATATTTTATGATGTAAGTTTATAATGTTTATGATGTTATTGTCTAAATACTTACTTGTTGTGAAGTTGACGCAAGAGAGCTTATCTCTCAGAGTGTGAAGGAGGAAGATCATCATCAAAGAGGGTGACATATATGGAGATGTCAGAATATGATAGAGAAATTAGATAGAACCTTGCACACACCATAGTAATTAGCACATGTTAGAATGCATAATGAAATGGGTAACATAGTGTGTTTGTTACTATTAAATTATATAGTTATTCATGAATTGATGGTATAGTTTAAGTGGTTTATGAAACTTTTTTGGTGTAATTAATGTGTGTGATCATTAAATGCATTGAAAATTAGCAAGCTAATTATTTTTAAGTCATTATACAAATAACTATGCTTTAAAAGGCTGTGAAAGATAAGATTAATTGATTTAATTAATTTCATTGGGAAAGTATAAAAACAATAAGAAATAAATAAATTAAAAAAATGAAACTCATATATAGGAAAAAGGATAAAAAACTCTTAAAAAGGGATTAAAACAAAAAGTGAAATTTTAAAAGAAAAAAACAAAGAAAATCAAAAAGGAAGCTAACTTTAAAAACATAAAAGCCACACCCTTTTCATAATATAGAATGGAAAAATATAAATGAAGGAAAGAAGAGAGTGGCGACAGGAAGGAGAAAGGGGAGAAGAAAGGAGAGAAGACAACAAAGTGTGGCACGGAAGGGAAGGAACCAAGTGGAGGAAAGATACTCTACTACACCAATCAGTTTCAAGTCAAAATTTTGGAGGTAGGTAGTATAACTAAAATTGCATTTCATATTTTGAGAAATGTGTACATAATAGTAATCTATATGTACATATATATTATATGAGATGTATAATTTTATGACTGGATTGATATGGTGTTAGTGAGCTATTTAGCGATTTATATTGATGTTACAGATGTTAGAGTTATATATATATATATATATATATATATATATATATATATATATATATATATATATATATATATATATATATATATATATATATATATTAAAACATCAACTCATAGCTATTTACCTACTATTTATATTGCCTATGAATCTTTAGAGCTATCTAGACTAACCGAATATTGAATGCTTGAAAATTTATTGTAATTATATGGGTAATTGATTTAGATGTGAAGGTTCTACTATAAAGGGTATATATATATATATATATATATATATATATATATATATATATATATATATATATATATATATATATATATATATATATAATGTCAAATTTAAAACATTAACTCATAGCTATTTACCTACTATTTATATTGCCTATGAATCTTTAGAGCTATCTAGACTAACCGAATATTGAATGCATGAAAATTTATTGTAATTATATGGGTAATTGATTTAGATGTGAAGGTTCTACTATAAAGGGTAATTATAGGCCTATATCTTTAGAATAAATAGACTGATTAGATATGGATAACCTATAATACCAAATATATCTTTGATTATGGTTAGATAACACACAATATTTAGATTTTAGAGCACAGATTATGCCATAGTATAACATCAAATTTAGAATTATACTTTGGCTACAATAGTAATAGAAATATGGATTCAATGTACGAGTTCTACTATATATTACCATTTATTAGATTCATTATGTTAATATATATATATATATATATATATATATATATCCATTATTTAATATATTCATGTTATAATATTAAAACAATGACTTTATATTATATATGTAGGGATCTTATGATTTTAGAAAACAACAAACCTTACATGAATATAGTAATTATATTTGCAAGGAAAAAAAAGAAAACCAAAAGTCTTATGAAAGACCAATTACATAACATAGCTCTTTAACTTAGAGGCAACTCATTTTAGACAATCTACAGTGATTTATATAGTAGATATTTTATAGTTAGCTACCAGATTTTATATAGTAGCCTTTTCTTAACTAGAGTCAACTATATGGATAACTAAATTATTGTTCTTGCTAATTTAGGTAGATTCATAAGCTTATGGCTGTGTAATCTGATAATCAATGTGTTATATGACTCCCCACATAGATTTGTCTATGTTATCTTCCTATAGTAGTAGATCTGATCTCATTCATTAGCATTTATGGCTTTTAAATTAGGTATAAACATGGTGATTTGTGTAATTATGGTGCTTAGAATACGTATAGTGATTTTGATAAGGAAAAGTGTTTTATATAATTAATTAATGAGAGTCAATCTTATTTCTATGATCTCTTAAAGGGAAAGAAAACAAAATAGAAAATCTATGAATTGATCCAAAAACTAGGGATTTATTCTAACTTATGTAATAATGTAGCCATTCCCATATAAAATATAATAGTAATCCATATTTATTTAATATAACAAATATAATTTTCATATGGATTGACATAAGGGTATTTATATCCTACATTCTAATTTAAGCCCAGTTTGATAATGAAATATAGAGAGAAACAATGATTTGTTATGTGCTAGGTTAAGCCTATTAACTATGACTCTTATTATTATATATGCAATTAAATATCTTACCTTTTGTTTAGGTGGAATTAATATAAGAGGCATCTTAATATTTACTATGATCTCAATTAAGCACTTTTACATAGTGCTTCACCTTAATCTATCTTTCTCATGAAAACATAGCTTTTTCTTAGTGTAAGAAGCAAAATAACTAAACATATCCTCCCTCATCTTATAATGAATTTTACACATTATAGTTTAGTATAGTAAGTATATGAACATAATCTATAGCATATGAATGCTTTAGGAGGATATAAAAGCTTATAGTTATATTTATATAGCCTATAAATGTACTTTGGGATGTAAGTCAATAGGATTTGACTTGTGTGTGTGTGTGTGTGTGTGTGTGTGTATGAACTAGGCTTATACAGTAGGGATCAATGTAATTGATCTTATAGTAAGATGTAAAGTAATATGCTAAAATAGACATAAGAATACTAAGGATGTTTGATAACCATTGATAAATGATGAATTTGACAAGGAAAATATATAATTATATACCCATTATTGATACAATTACATGAACTAAGTATATAAGTTGACAATTTAACTTCAAAGAAATATATCTATATGAAAGCCATGAGGAGGCTAGTCTATACTTTGGCTATGTTTCGAACTCTAAGTAGAGACTAAGTAATGTATCTTTAACACATTAGTGTTATACAAAACATGTTGACAAGGTCAAAACTATAGCATCATATAAATATGAAATTCATAGTTTGTGTAGAGTATAAACATATAAAGGAACCTTGTGAATGCCTTATAGGGTGAAATTGAATTAGAGGTTGTTTTGTTCTATTTTGATAATTAACAGTAAGACAATGAGAAAAGATTATGGATATAAAGAGGTGTATTGGTTTTAGAACTCAGTTTATATCTTGATGATTTATGGATGTAATGATTGTTGAAATCTTATAAAAACCTTGACTTGTGTCATAAATGATTGTTAGTATATATGCAGACAATATTGAAAACTTGTGTATAGTACATGCTATGAGTATAATAATAAGTACAAGTGTTTAGACATATATAGCATATAATAGTGCGTCATGATGTGTGCCTATAACTTATAGTGCAGTTTAATCATAGGATATAATTGGGTGGTATAAGCTCATACTTACTGGATTATTATTTATGATTATAGATTGATTATTTCTTGGAATTATAAGATTGGTTATTTGTAATTGTGTTGTTGTGTTCATAAGCAAAGAACTATGATATTATGAGATGCCATAGAGTACTACAGTATAAATGTATGTAATACCCAGTTGGTGCATATTATAATTATTATGACTAGACTCACACTTATATTTAACTGATTAAATATATGCGTGTTGGTTATTACTTTGAATAGCATTTTTTATGACAATTAGTATAACTTTATGTATGCATGCATACAACTCTTAAGAGTATGGAAAATGCTATAATAGAATATTTTATGTTCGTGTGAGCTAAGATTTGATTTGTTATATCTAGTTTCTTGAATAGAAGCTTATGTTTCCATGTATTTAATACTTTTTTATTATGACTAATTATGGAAAATTAGTAGTTATGTCTTAAAATATTGGATTATGGTAATATGGGTTATCATAAGATGTAGTATGTTTGAAAACTAATTGTGGTGTTTAAAATTTGTAGTTAAATGTGTATTTTATCCAAGTGGTAGAAATTTTATACATTATTTATAGTATAAGAGAGATAATAATGTGAGATTCATTCATATCTTTGATGGAATAAGTGCATGTTTTTTTATTACTCATATGCTTAACATGTTATGAGATATGATTTCTAATAGGATGTAAATTGTGCGAATATTTTGGATATATTAGGTTAACCAATTTTACATTGTTGATATTGAGTAAGGAGTGAGACAGAGTTCACTAGCTTACTAGCATCATAATGCCAGATGAAAGCAATTCAATCAAGTGATGTGTATGTATTTTGATTTATCAATATATCACTATTATTTATTATTATTGAAAACCTTGGTCAAAGTATGTTTAGTGAGACATTATCATTTCATGAGTATGATTTACATATTAGTACAATATCTTGTAATAGAATGGGTTTTCTATGATACACTATATGTTTAGTTTTAGAAATCATACAACACACACATACTTGCTTGTCTCTCTAGATTCCTATACCATCACTATCTACTCATCTATGAAGGGAGGGCCATTCCATAATGAGATTAGTGCAAGGGATCGTTGGTCCATGGTTGGTGTGTAAAACAGCTCAAATTATGCTCTCACTCCCCACAATAGTACTACTTTTGAGATGACACTTGAGATTACCGTAAATATTGGAGAGTCCAGGGAACTCATGCCCTAGGGAGCCATGTATCTTATTTATTTACATTGTATCATATTGTATTTATTATTGGAACATTATCATGAAGCTTGTAATTACCTATTTACTATGGATTAACAATAACAGTTATATATTGTACAAGTAGTGGTTGGCTACTTATAATTACTTTCTATGTTTGTATTATGATGTGTTTCATATGTTGATAGTAATTTGTGATTGTTAGATGTCACGTGCTTGTTTATAGTTATCACTCTCAAAGTATTTTATATGATCATTCCTTAGATTATGATGGTATAATCTATTTATTTAATTTTAAAAAAAATCATGTATTTTTGGTTAGCACCTAACAGGGATGTTATAAGTAGATTGATAGTGAATAAATTAGAGTATTGTTCAAGGATTTTGTTATCATATTAAATTAACTCAATGAAATAAACTATCATCCACAAAAATATTTTATTCTTTCTCATTTACTAAGTGAAGATGTTTAATCAAAACATGTTTGAAGAAAGAATGAATGAAAGAGGAGTTTGGATTGATATAAAATATGGATCTCAAACATTCACCTGAATAATTTACACTGTGGTCCCTTGGTCATGATGCTATGTACCTCTATTACCTCTCATAATAATTTTTTAAATCTTCCTTAGCTTCCCCAATTAGTAACCTAAATCATAGATAAATAAATAAACCTGCTTAAATTACATTATTAAAGGTCTCCATAAAGAAAATAACTTAATTTATCTAATATCATGGCTACATAACTAGGTAATTAATATTAGCCCAAATTTTTATTCATAACTAAGTTTAGATTGATAGCCCATAAACAATATTAGAATTACATAATGGATGTAAAACACACAAGATATTGTGTCACTATTAGTGATTACCATGTTGGATGAATATGTTCATCATGGTTGTAGTGATGGTGCAGTGAGGAAGCGATGTTAGGGTGATTTTAGCAGTTATGATGAGATTAAAGGGGATTTTTAACTCTTTTTTCTCTATACTAAATATCCTCTAGCCTATAAGACTACACACATTGACAAAACAATAATTTTTCTCATTGCAACTTTGTCCTATCCCATATGACACCATATAATTTTAGGGTATTTCCCAAATTTTTATGCAATTGAGATGAAAAATTACATGACATGTGTTACAGGACCATATTTCTGCATTATATCCCACTGCGTCATAGTAAATCATGCATTCTACCTTACCTTTCTGAAGCCTATATTCAAGTTTTTGAGTAAGGTATGGTAAATTTTCATTTGATCTATCCAAATGGATAACCTCATCACTTTCATGTTTCAACGGTGGTAAATAATGGACCTATGAGTTTGGATTATATATTTCTAGTCCTTATTTCTCATTATGCTCCTACACATGAGATATTTCAGTCCTGGTCTCTAATATTGAATCAATTTTATGTGGCACTTTATATTATTGAAGGGGCCATTAAAATAATTATCTATAGAATTTTATCCAAATTTGGATGTCCAATTACCTCTATCATTAATTTAATTTTTATTAGGGTAATTGGCAAGGTCATTTGAATCTTTCTTTTTAAAATTTCATTTAAAATTGTATGATGGATTATCCTTGTCTTAAAACAAAAACAAACCAAAAAAAACTCACAGTTGTCAAATAAAATTGAAAGATACCATAATAAAAAATTTATAATAAGGAGAAGAGAGGGCGGGGGGTGTGGGGGGGGCGACAGGGTGGACTTTTCATTTTAAATGATTTTTTATGTTAAATAAACTATTGGTTGGGATAAGACAGTGAGTTATGTTAAATCAATAAAGATCCAAATCTAGCACTACATCGTACCCTTTCTCATTTACCTAACTTGGTGAAAAATACTCAAAGTATAATTGAACAAAAATGATTGATGATCCTCTGGTCTAGAAGACTACACACATATTTATGACATTTTTTCAATGTTTCAAATTGTTTCAATGTTTTTTATTTTATTAATATCAATGTTTCATATTACATCAAATTATCTATCATTAAAATGTACTTCAATTCAATGTTTAACTTGACATTGGATATTCCCAAAGTTACATATGATAATAAAGAACTATATTTGACAATCAAGTTCCCTTTATTTAAAATATGGACCAAAATTATTTTTATATTTTTTTCTACAAGGATCCATTGTTAAGAATTTTCTAAGATGAAAGTTTTGTATGTCACATATATATGAAGAGTATCTAAATCCCAAACCTTCAAACTTGATCTAATTAAGCAAATATTTTTCTCCCTCCATAATTTAGGTCTGAAATAATAATCTAATATTTTTCTATCTCTACAACTTAAATTTAAAATACTAATAACCCAAAACATTGGTGTCCATATTACAAAATGGATACTTTTGAGAAGGGATATTTATAAAATAATTTCATGAATTATAAATGATAATAAATATGCATATATGATGTCATGGATCATTGCGAGATGCACCTTTAAGACTAAAGTTTGGATACTTCATGTGATATCACCTCATATATTCATGACAATCACATACCACTAAAACATAGTCCAAACTTAGGTTACATTGTAATGAGGGCTCCACTTTAGATAACCTAATGTTTTACCACTTGAGATCATCACATGTTATTCAAACTATACCCTTTTTGGTACACTAAATCAATATGTGTTATGCCCTAAAAATGTTTAACCCATTATTAAGCATGAAATATATTGAGAGGGGGGGGTGAATCAATATATTATATATCTTTTGTTTAATCTAATTTGTTTTCTTTAACCACTCAATCATACATTCAAGATATGCAATAAAATCGAAATAATAATTTGCACCACGAGAGAGAGAGAGAGAGAGAGAGAGAGAGAGAGAGAGAGAGGAGAGAGAGAGAGAGAGAGAGAGAGAGAGAGAGAGAGAGAGAGAGAGAGAGAGAGAGAGAGAGAGAGAGAGAGAGAGAGAGAGAGAGAGAGAGAGAGCATATTTTTACGTGGAAATCCAAAGTGGGGAAAACCACATATAACAATCTCAAGTATATGAATGAGCACCAACTCAAAATACAATTGAAAGCACCAACTTGAAAGAGCACCAACCCCTTTGCCGAGCATCAACACATCAACCCAAGCTTATATAGGTAATAAGAAGCCCATGGGTCATTTATTGATTCTACCCACTCTTAGGGTGGTTATAATTCTTAACGATGATCAATTGAGTGGATCAAGGGTTTGACATGAAAATTATGTGCCCATGTTTTTATTGAAAAGAAAATGAATAAGGATCTATAAGTGTAAAAAATAATAAAATTTAGGCCTTTATTTATAGCTTTCCAAATGAACTTTGTCCTTCACCCTTTGTGACCCTTCAAACCTCATGGAAAATGGTGCCAAACTTGCATGACCCTTCATATCCTTGAATTTGAAAAGTCATATGGTTACCCTTCATAAGCAAAAACATCCTTTCCTCTTTTGTCTTTATCTTGGTGACTTTTCATATTCCTCAAAGTGTCCCTTCATGGAAAAATGTGCCATACCTCTTTTGTCTTCACATGGTGACTCTTGGAATTCCTCAAGGTGGCTCTTCATGAGAAAATGCGTCTCATTCCTCTTTTATCTTTTAGCCTGTGACTCTTTGACTTCTCCATGGTCCCTCTTTTGACTTATATGCAACCAAAAACATATTCATTAATATTAAATAAATATTAACACACATTAGCCAAGATATGAATATTAAAAACACTATTTAATGTAATGGGGCCTTTATCACCAATAATGCTAGACCTTTGATATCAATGACAATATTTCCAACACCCATTCTATAATATATGGGCTTCATAGCAGTAACACATTTTGATGCCACATCAACATGCATGAAATTAGTGGTGTGTATCGATGAAGCTCATCTATGAATGTGGTCCCCATCAGGTTGGACACATTAACCTAAGGCATGATTTGTAATGTGCACATGTCACACAAATTTTCTTGTGTCATATCCCAACATTTCATTTCACTTAGTGATAATAAATGTCAACATGCCCTCACCTCAAATTTAATACATTGAATGATTATTTTATGTACAAGACAATTGAATATTCAAACATATTTCATTTTATATGATGCCTAATACTAAAATAATGTGGATTTACATATTTATTCCACATAAAAGAACATAATACATGGCCATTAATGGTGAATGTGATAGGCTCCTTATCCACATATGCTTCATCAAGATTATATATAAGAGAGATTACAATGTTGGGTTTTATGCATGTATTAATGAAATTTACAATTGAAAATTGGATTGTTTGACACCCTAAATTTTCAAAGAGGAATGGGATTCCCACATAAGTGTGAGTGAAAATATAATGTAACACTAGATAAATGGGATAAATTACATTCTAATGAGGTTCATATAGGTAAGCATTCCCTTATGTTAGAGTTATCCCATTTATTCTTTCAATCCCACAATGTTCACTACACACACTTTGGTGCACTCTGGCTTTCATACCTTAATATGGGTGATGTCCTGGACTTATTCATTGAACTAAGAATGTTTAACCCATTCTAGAATCTATGGGATCCATAGAAATAACACATTATGATTCCACACCTACATACACGTAGTTAGTGTGTATCGATGAAGCTTGCCTATGAATGCAACCCCATAGTTTGTAGATGCTTCTTAGAGGCATAATTTGTAATGAACACATGTTCAAATTTTAATGTGTCTCCTACCAACATTTCCTTTCATGCAATGTTTTTAAACATCAACATTCCCCCACTTTGAATTCAATACATTGAATGATTAATTTATTCATTCATTATGACTTACAAAGCTACAACAACATGGATTTAGATATTTATTCAACACAAAAGGATATCATACATAGCCATAATGTTGAATGTGACAAGATCCTTATCCACATTAGCTTTGTCAAGATTACGTATAGGAGAGTTTACATTATGGAGTTTTGTCAATTTATTGGTGAAATTTATAATTGAAAGCTGCATTGTTTGATACCCTATGTTTCCAAAAGGAATGGGATTCCTGCATAATTTTGAATGACAAGGTAATGTACCACTATATAAATGTGATAAATTTCATTCCCACAAGGTTCATATAGGTAAGCATTCCCTTACATCAGATTTTTCCTGCATCTTATTTCATTCACATGAGGTTCACTATATAACTTTTTGTACACTACAACTCTCATAGCTCAATATGGGTGATGCCTTAACCTTATTCATTGGCATACAAATGTTTAACCCATTCTAGAATATATGGGATCCATAGCAATAACAAATGCTAGTGCCACACTGATATGCATCTAGTTAGTTCATTCCAATGATGCTCATCTATAAATTCAACCCCACCATAAGGCATGATTTATAATACACACATCTTAAAAATTTTATTTTATGTCACCTGCTAACATTTCCTTTCACATGGTTTTCATAAACACTAGCATGCCCTCACCTCAAATTCAATACATTGAATGATTAGTTTATGCACAAGTTGATCAAATATTAAGATGTATTATCCCTAGAAAAGGCCAACATATATTATCATTAACGATGAATGTCCCAAGTCCCTTATCCACTTAAGCTTGGTTGAGATTTAGTATTAGAGATATTACAATATGTAGTTTTTTTATTATTGGTGAAATATATAATTGAAAGTAGCTTGTTCGATACCCAATATTTTGAAATAAGAATGGGATTCCTACATAACTATGGTTAATAAGGAAATGTACCATTATTGATGAATGGGATAAATTTTATTCCCATGATATTTATGAAGGTTAGAATGACCTTATGTTAGAGCTATCCCACTTTATCCATAATTTTCATTTTGTTACTCTACAGCTCGAATACATACATATGGGTGATGCCCCTACCTTTTTCATTGCCTTATGGGTGTTTAACCCTTTCTGGAATATATGAGATTCATAACAAGCCCACATTCCACTGCCACAACTACATGCACATAGTTAGTTTACATCACTTAGTATCATATATAAATATGACCCCTCCCACATGCATTACTTTATCCATTTCTATGGTTTCATGCTTTGATTTTCATATGTTTTTTTATGGTTTTTTTTATCAATTTAAACAAGGTATTGTACATTGTTCTAACCTTTTTGTTGAGATTTTATGTCATACTTTTTGAAGTGTTTAAATTATCATATTTTCATTTTTATGTACATTTCATGGCTTGTATTTTCAATATTTTTGACCAGCACATGCATTTATTGGTTACTTCTAAATGGAAAGGAAGATATATTTATATCAAAAGCATGTTATTTACTCCTAAAAATGAAATCATATGACAATATGACACTTTTATATTCAATGAAGTGTATTTACATCATGCATATTACATTTTTTTAATAGACGAGTTGATCTTATGTTTGTATTTGCATGATGAAAGCGGTGTATGTGTGGAAGTTGATTTCAAAGACATTTTTCATGAAATGATAGGGGATAGGGATGTGCTTGGAGGTCTTCTTGATGAGATACATAATAACATGAATTTATTGTATGGTTTGTTTCAATATATACACATATATTTCATAATTTTTTTTTCAACAAACATCATTAGGGTAGGAACAAAAAGAAGTCACTATGGATGCATTCAACACACCTAATTTTGAAGATGTGCTCGTAGACAATATTTTTGATACTTTGTTTAATTTTCTATTGGTCTACATCATTGAAGGCATGAACCCATTCTAAATTACACATTGTATAATGTTCACATCTATTACTATCATACTATTCTCCATTATATTCCCTAACTCCATGTAATGTTGAATAGATGTCATGAATTTTTTTGTGTATATGTTGCACTTTTATCAAAAGATAACAAACTATATACATGTCTTTATAAAAAAATTATTTTGACTATTTTTATGATGTATATATGTTGTTTATATTCTCTTTTTATTATCATAAAATTATGTAATTATTATAGTTATAATGATATTTTTATTCTATTGCCATTGTGGATCACCTAAAGTTTGGAGCTTTAAAACTAGTTAAGAACCTGATGTGTTTACAATATTGAAATGCACTCATGAAGTTCCTACTATTTTTACATATGAAAAGTGTAAAATAGATTTATATATTGAACATTATAATATGGGTTAAATGGAATAATTCATGCAAAATAATGTATTTAAATGACATGTATGAGAAATGTAGCCAAATGGGCGTTGTTATGTTTGTCGATTTAGATGTTTTTGACTATCCATTATGATGACATGTAGATGTTGTTTTTATTATGTTTTGAGCACCATTTGTTTGTGTTTTATGCATTATTAAATCATTTTCATTTGTATATTGTAATATATGGAAAATAACATTCAATCAATAACAAAAGTCCATTGGTAATTGGTTGAATGAAATGTTCTCCTTGTAGGATGGAATAGATGGAAAATAGGCGAGAATAAATTATGTAGCTTACATTGCAAAAGCCATGTGAGGGTCCATTTTATTATATAAATATCAAGTTGGATAATTTTACTAACATCGACAATGAAGACTTGTGGGTTGTTTGGGTTGATGTTGACAGAATTGATGACTTCATCAAAGGTGAATCAAGAAGGGAGTTATTTCTTACCAATTTTTTTGTTTCACATCACAAGATAAAATCACATGTTGTTATAAATCATATAAGGATCAACTTCCACCTATGAATATGTCATGTAAGTCACCTCACATTATAGATTACAAGTGGGTGTCTATTCAGATGTTATTCTATTCTATTGATGTAGAGTTTTTTTTCAATTTGCATGATTATTCATTTATTCACTATAATCATGTACATACTAGTGTTTATATGGGCTTGATGTTTTTTAATAAATTGATGCCACAAAAATATACAAGTCTATAATGCATAAGTCTAGAAAGGGTAGCTAGTTGGGTCGAAGCCATATAAGGTGTAGTTGTTGATGTCATTTTAGCACATGATGTATGGTCGTTGGACCTGATCATGTTTTGCTCACATAAAATCATGTAGAACACATAGACAATGAATGAAACTATTTCCATGGCCAATAATATGAACAATGGACAAGAAATGTTTTTTTACTCCTACATTAGCCCCCAACTTAATGAATGAGTTCATAGGCTACTATTATTGGGAATACTTGTTGATTCTATCCACCTTAAACACTAGGATATGGTGCATGATAAAATTTCACTATTAAATGGTGAAACACAATGGGATTATTTACTAAGAAAGGATAACATATACAATAGAAAATGATTGATCAAGGAGGAAAAATACATGTTCAGTCCTAATAATGTAAAAAGTGTTCAGGAGTGGGCACTGGTAAATCCCAACTAGTGATTTTTATATCAAGAATAAAATGGGGGAGAAATTGATGGGGAGGGGGAAATCCCATTTTTATTGGGCATCCAATCCCCACAGTAACTAGAATGGTTGCTAAGATTTAGGAAGTATAGCTTATTGGTGATAGATTCAATGTTTATGATGAATGCAAAGAATGTATGTTTCTAATGTTTGTAATAGTAGTTGATAATGTACATATTTCAAAACATCCAGTCCCATTTGATTTATGTATTTTTTGTAGAATTCTAATTGTACACATTGCTATCATTTGATTACAAACACAAAGGTGTGCCCATTGCATGGGTTATTATATCATAGTCCTGTACTACTGACATAATCTAAAAGATGTAAATTCTTCTTCAAAGAGTGAATTTGAAATACACTAAATGGAAAATCAATGCCTTCATGGTGGATGATGTCAATGTGAGATAAAATCTATTAGGTGCATCATTTTTATTCCTAAACACATCATGGAATTCATATTTAGATGTTTATAGACATCATACCTACCTTATACCATTAAATCTTACAAAAATATCATGTTATGTAGGAGACATTCTACTATGAGCTCTACTTATGCAATTAGCATGTTCATTGCACATGGTTGAAGAATTTTATAGCAAAAGTGAAAGAAAATGATGTAAAATGTGTAATATTTGATGAGTTGGGGTACATAATTCATAACTATGTAGATGAATACATGGTAAAAAGGAAGTCCATAAAGTTTGTATAAAGGTATCACTCCTCTCAGTCCACTTTTGTTAAATATTAGGAAAAAAACTAGGTAGATAGGGTTGGAATGTGGTTGTGATGTTATTGTGCACTTCCACATGTTGGGAAAGAAATAAATGTAACCATAAAATCTTACCATTCCTATTGAAACATCATTTCCTAAGCACAATACAAACTTATGCACATCATAATGTGGATTGGTTGGTTCACGAAATAACACTATATATTTATATATATTATTGGTGGCTACAAATAGTCAAGGACATCAAATTATATAGGAACTTCAAATTAGAGAGACTTGAAAAATATTTCATGGGTACAGGACTTACCGATCACATATTGTCATGTTACCTTCCACAAAAATGACCCCCGTATGACATGGGTACAAAGTATGAAATATGATATGTTAGATTATCACATCTTTATTGTAAGGCCATCCATGTCAATGTGCAATTTCCCATTTTCACGCCAAAGCTACAATTGCAAGCATGTAATCAAAGTAGACATAATGAGAAAGATGACAACTCAGGGAGTTGTAGAGGATGTAGGGCATGGTGTTAATGAGAGAATAAATAACATTGATGTTGATTACAATGTAATTTTTCTTCCCCTATCTAATTTATGCATTGATAAGTTTGAGATGTCTATCATTTGTGTAATACATTTTCATTTCCTAGGTCATAGACAATGGAGTTTGAATTTAAAATGAGGGAGAAGGCATGGATATTAGAGGTTTGAATGTATAAATTCATGGTGTATTAGCTATGGATATGCAAGGATAAAATCATGTAGTAGAAGGTGTCATAAAAAATTAAGTGGATGACATTGAAAACCAGTTAAGGGAGGTTGATAGTGTAAGACTTGTAACTACTCACAATCATTTATTTTTTATACTTTTTAGCATTTCTAACTAGATGTTTTTAATTTTATGAATAGATCCCATCCATTGATAGAGTTGATGATGTTAACGTCTTGATATGTGGAGCACAAGAGATATTTGAGAATGTTGTGCAGAAAATAGAACCATAAAAACTATGCCATTCTTCAAAAATTATATGACAAATTTTTACAAAAACATGTAGAGTAGGGTGATATTGAATACACAATACCCAATGGCTCATCCATTCCAACAAGCGTAGGATGGGAATGTAAATTCCACTCTTAGACATAGAGACTTCATATTAAATAAAAATAGACAAAGACATAAGATCATGTCACAAGAGAAAACATTTTTTCTAAACCCCCTCATAACAATATCAAATGACAAGTCTAGGATGATCATATTATCAGGGCAACAAAAAAATATAGGGGTCGACATAATAGAGATAATGCATCTTGATTGCACCCCTTTGTAGTTTTTAGTGATACCACAACAAAAATAAATGCATGTACATTTGACAATAATATACTATTATTATATCTTATGATGTAATTTCATTTATTTGATGCATTGTCAATTGTATTTGAAACCAATTGACTGATCAATATTTTATTACCTTCAATCAAGGAAAAATAAATAACATATTCTTAAGGTGAATAGTTCACTTAGACTAGCCACATGCAGTAACATATTGTATAAATATACTATCTCTAAAAAGATTTTGTCAAATAAATTTAAAGCTAACAATAGTGAATCAAATTA
This sequence comes from Torreya grandis, assembly GCA_037957365.1. Lineage (NCBI taxonomy): Eukaryota > Viridiplantae > Streptophyta > Pinopsida > Cupressales > Taxaceae > Torreya > Torreya grandis. Next base: position 1,876,866 of record JARHVA010002623.1, read on the forward strand.
TGCACACTCTCACACTTGTAATTTTGTCTATTCTATATAACTCTTGCTTCAATGTTCTATCCTTTTTCAAATTATTCCTTTTAGAGGTTAGTCTTACAAGATCAATGAGTTCATTCTTAAATTACTCAATCCCTAATAACTTTATAATTCTCACCTTTATATCTCATGTCTTATAATTTTTAATAACTAGAGTTTACATTAGGTAGTTTACTATGGTAAATAGTAATTATAATATTACATAAGTTAGAATATATTGTTTGGTATGTTATTGTTATGAATAACAACAATAATATTTGGGTGGATTTATAGAGTTATTTGGTTTATTAGTGAGAGATTGTAGGGATCTTACCATCCTGAGTATAAGAAACATATTTCCTATATAATTATGTAATGCTATATGAATTCAATAACGAAGAGAATTATTATTGTAATGCTAAAAGAGTTTTAGGCCTTCAACTATGCCTAGTAGCAGTTCTTCACTAAAAATGACATAAGACTCAAATTAAAAAAGGTATTAAATGGGTTTCTAACACTCAAGTATACTTTAAATATCATAATCATTCTTCCATAGACTTCATTTTCTTTGGAACTCCAAGAAAATGAAGAAAACCCACTTGATTGGCCTTGTTTTAGGCTTCAATTAAGCCTAAAAAAACACATTCCCATGTATATCCATAAATACATTTTAAAAAATCATGAATCATCCAAAATATAATAGATGATGTTCAATTCTATCTACTTACCAAAATTTATCAATTTTCACTACTTAGAACACATTTTATAAATTTCTTCCTAATGAAACCCTAGATCAAGGTTTTACTAGTTTTGTACAGGCTTGAAAACCTTAAAAAAATTATTTAGAGCTTGGAGTGGTTTCAAAGATTTAAACCATTTAGGAAATATAATTTAATCCTCCCTCTATATTCTCCATTGATCATACTTGCATAAATAATCCTCTATGTCAAACAGTTCACACACTTTGTGTATGCTTCCACAATTTACATATATTTGTAGTTGGGTGTCAAAAAATAAAACATTTGAAAAAATGTTTTATATTTTGCTTTCATTGATGTTTATTTTGTGTTCAAAACCTCCCACTTTAATTCCAAGTGATTCTTTTCTTCACTTCAAATATCTTATAGGATACTTATAACTTTTGAAGATAATCATTTGAAACTTGATTATGACTCCTTGCAACTTAGAATCTTTCCTTTTCCTAAGTGAATCCTCCAATAACAAAAATTAAAGTCTTAAATTTTTTATGTTCATCTTAAAAAATATATTTTTATGCAAGTTCAAACACTAATCCACACTTTTAATGACCCAAAACTCAACTCAACTTAATGACTGCTATATGACTGTATTATAACAATTAAGTCTTAAGAATAATGTCTTTGACTCTTGTATCTTGTAGATAACCTCTTGTATTTTCTTTCAACAATTAGATATTATCTCTATTAATAATAAACCAATCTTAGTTCATTGATTTCTTAGAAGAGCAATTTTGTAGTAGTCATGTTCTTTAGGTCTCTAGGCCTAATTGACTCTTCACATGTCAAATTTATAAATATGTTAGTAGAGGTTCGTAGAATTACACAAGAACATGGTAATTATATGGATAGCTTGCACATTAAGAGTAAAAAATGTGGTAAAGAGACAAATATATTACAAACCATCTATGACAACTTCAAATAGACCAAAGAGTAGGATAAATTAGATATAATAGAATGAAACCATAACTAGTAGCTCATCAGATTATAGAATAAAGAAAAATAGAGTACTAACTGTGCATACACCATACATAAAAAATAATAATGGAAAACCATGATAGGATAATTTCTATTAATCTCTATCACCGCATCGAACTAGATTCTGTTACATCAAATCACTATTTATATCCTTTTACAATCATGTTGGCTCTTAACATTCCAACCTTCTGAGATAAAAAATAAAAGACTCTTTGCATTCTCCAAATATCTAATTAGGCTTACAAGGTTGAATACATACAAAACTATACAAAATAAAAAATAAAACACTTCACACATTTGTTTATGTTATATACTTTATGGTTTTATCAATATTCATTCTTCATCCAACACTTTCCTAGACTTAATTATTTGCCTCATCCTCAGACAAAGTTGAAAATTGATCTGAATTGAGCTAGAAAGATAAGTGATAAAAATAAATCACAATTATCACTCTACATGTCATTTACTGGTTTTCACCCTTTTTGTACTACTTATCCACCCTTTCAAGTTTTAAGCTAAGTATCATACTAGCCTACCACCCTTTTGGGTTTTCAATAGACTAGCATAGCTATGTGGCTACCCTTTACAAGTTTTCAACAAGTTTGGCCTTGCTCCTTAAAAGGAATATGAGATAACAAAAACAATTTCTTACACTAAACCTTTAGAGGAGAATATGAAAATAAATTTTAACTTGTTATAGAATTATAAGAAAACACATACAACTAAAAATAATAGCATACCATAACATGTGATTACATGGTGAAAACCCTTTTGGGATAAAAACCCCACAATCCAAAACAACTCAATATACTATTGAAATCAACAATATTGCACCATACACTTTTAGATCAAACCTTCATAGGAGCATCACTAGTATACAACTAGGAGAATAACTGGTTTAGAGCTTCAATGCCTTGCAAAAATATTTAGCTTAATTAGCTTACAAAGCTTAACTTAGTTTACTAGCTTACAAATCTTAACTTCTACCCTTACTCTCTACAAAGGAGAGAAATCTTAATTATATATTTTACAAATGAAAAAGAGAAAAGAATGAGGGAGTAACTTCATGAGCAAGGCAAAATGTGCCACCCTTAGTAGATCATTATTGATGAATAGTGTCATGCTTTGTTGTCTTGTGCATAGGTCAAAAGTGGATCCTCCACTTTCACATGCTTCTAAAACTAGTCTTCCAATCATCTTTCTGACTTGTCCCCCACTCAAGATCATGAATCCAACTAAGAAATGTTCCCCATATCTATCTTTGTCATTTTTCACTAAAAGTAAATCATGTGAAACACTAAAGACATCCAACTTTGTCCCTTAGTGGAGTGTGACACTCCACTCCATTCACATTAGCTTTATCTCATGTAGATTCCTCCATGGGCCATGTGAACTCATTGACAATCCACATCATCACCTGCATCACCTACCAAATCACCTACATAGCCATTGCCACCTCATCCCATGAATAATGACTATAAATAGTAGCTCATGAATAATAACTCATGAATAGTGTTTTGATTTGTTAATGTTGAGACACCTCAATTTACAACATTCTCCTACTTTTCGAATACCTTGAAAGACCCAAAAGAACCATACCAACATGAACTTAACTATTAGGGGCCAAGAGGCCCATAGACTTTGAACACCATCTAAACTTCTCTGTGCTCATGGGCTTAGTAAATAAATCTAAAACATTGATAAAAGTCTCTACCTTTTTAATATTCACCCTACCATCCTTGACCATGTCTCTCAAAAAATGATATTATGCATCAATATGTTTGGTCCTGATATGAAATGTCAAGTTCTTTACTAGTCAAATAGAACTCTGACTGTCACAATGTACTATCACTACACCCTATTTCAATCTAACATCTAAACATAGTCTCTTAATCCAAATGTATTATTTATAGGCATAATTAGATACCATATAATCTACCTCTATAGTGGATAAAGTGATTACAACCTATCACTTACACATCCAACTCATTGCACCACCAAATAAAGTAAACACATAATCACTGGTGGATCTTTTGCTATCAACATCACCTACACAATATGAATCCACATAACCATGAATATCATGAGGAGGTATTTATCTAATCAAGTTACCATAATAACATAAGGAATAATCTAATATACCCCACAAATATTTGAAGACTCTTGTAATTGTATCCTAATGAACTCTACTAGGATTAGACATATAATGAGAAAGAATTCCCACTACTTGAGCAATTTCTAGTCTAGTACAAACCATAGGATACATTAAACTTCTAAATGCACTTTGGTAAGGCACTCTATTCATATCTTCTAGCTTTGATGGTTATGTAGAATATTATGAAATAGATAAATTCATTTCAATAGAAAAAGGAACACACAAAGGTCTTCAATCATGCATGTTAAACCTCTATAATATTGAATTCACATACTTACTCTATCCAAGCCATGGCTTTTAGTTCTATCTATCTCTTCTAATCTCCATCCCAAGAATGTGTCTTGCAGCACCAAGATCTTTCATCTCAAATTTTGTTGAGAGTTGATATTTAAGCTCTAAAATCAAAACTTTCCCATTACCAACGAACAACATATCATCAATGTATAAGGCAATAACTAGGAGATGATCACCATCAATTTTATAATAAACACAATGATCATATTTAGATCACTCAAACCCCAAAATCAATACATATTTATCAAATTTATGGTAACACATCCTAAGATCTCTTTGAGACCATACATGGATTTATTTAACTTTCAAACCAAATTTATTTTACCTTTCACCATGTAGTGCTCTCATTGTGTCATATAAATCTCCTCCTGCAAATCAAAATGAAATAAATTAGTCTTCACATACATTTAATCAATATCTAAATCATAAGCTGCTGTAATAGAAAGTAAGAATATAATAGATTTCATTTTAGTAACGTAAGAAAATATCTCACCATAATCAATACCCCGAACCTGAGAGTAACCTTTTGAAACTAACCAAGATTTATAGTTTTCAACACTGTCATCTGAACCAATCTTTTTATTCAACACCAATTTGCATCTAATAGGCTTACATCCTTCAATTAATGGTACAAGGTCCCATGTATTGTTATTTTTCAAATCTTCCATTTATTCTTCCACAATAATCTTCCCAGACTCTACATCATTTGTACCCAAAGCTTCTTCTGCAGATCTTAGTTCATCAATATTAATACTCAAAGCAAATATACATCTCCAATCATCAGGAGAATACCTTTTTGGGGATTGTCTACACCTTTTAGACCTTTGAAAAAGTTGAGATGGAGGTTCTTCTTCATCTACCTCCTCTTCAAAAGATTTAGAGCTTGATGAGCTCTCTTCAACTTCTTATCTCTATCATGGCCTCGACTCAACTTTCTTAGCCATAGGAGGAAGTTAAATCCTTTATTTATTTATTTATTTATTTTGGTTGTTGTATGGCATATGAAGGCTTAGTTTATCTAAAAATAACACTTCTAGAATATAATACCTTATATGCTACATGATCATAAAGTTTGTATTCTTTCACACCATAGTTATAACTTATGAAGATACATTTCACAACCTTGTTCTCCAATTTTGACACTTCTCCTTTGGTACATGTGCATATGTCTCAGAACCAAAACTATAAGATGTATCAATGAAGGTTTATGGCTAGGCCATGCCTCCATAGTAATTTTGTCAACAAGTAATTATGTAGGAGACCTATTGATTATGTAGCAAACAGTGGCTATAGCTTCATCTCGACACCTTTGCTATAGTCTAGTACCACTAAGCATACTCCTAGCCTCTCCATTAGTGTCTTATTCAATATTTTTACAACTCCATTCTATTGAGGTGAATATGGAGTTGTCTTCTATTTTTGTATACCATAATATTTACATAATCTATAAAACTCATTAGAACAAATTTCACCACCTTTGTCAATCTTTAAACACTTTATTTTCTTTCTAGTCTGCAACTCGACCATTACTTTAAACTCTTTAAAATGACTAAAAACTATAGATTTACTCCTTAGAAAATAAATCCATGTCCTTATATTATAATCATCAATAAATGAAACATAATATGTGGATTTTGAAATCGAAGGAACATTAATAGGACAAAATACATCAGAATGAATAACATCTAATACACCACAAGATTTATGACAACTCAAGTAAAAGTAAATGTAGTTTTGTTTACCATAAACACAATGCTCATAGAAATAAAAATCAAGATTGTAATCTATTAAAACTTTAATAAAGTTTTTATTCTTCAAGGCCTTAAGACATTTTTCTCCAATGTGGCCAAGTCTCTGATGCCATAACATAGTATTCTCTATAGACAATTTTAACTCCATAGAATGAGTAACCTTAGGTACCTAGAAACCATGACCATCTATATAAATAGTAATTTACTTTTTACCCAATGGATTAGTTTTAGATTTAGTCTTCACATAAGTACTATTATACTCAAATATGCATACATCAAGATTTTACAAAGTGTCAATCATGACACATTTATCTATCACCATAACACTTCTTACCATCTTACAACCTGCTTTAGAAAAGACAACCTACACACCTTCATTTATTAGTTTGCTCACATATAATAAGTTACAAGCTATCCCCAGGATATGCAACACACCATCAAACCATTTAATCCTTCCATATAAAAATCTGATTTTAACCCTACCATGACAAACAATGGTTAGAAAAGAATCATCACCCAAGTACACATTACCTCTATCAAATTATTAATACTTATAAAACCAATTTATATTAAAAGTCATATGGTAATATACACCTGAATCAATTAACCATGCATCATTACCTACATGGGTTACCAATGTTGTAATGAATGCATCACTATCTTCCTTCTTGGATTCAAAATTAGAATCATGTTTCTTTTTCTTATTTTCTTCTTTATAATCCATTTGGTAGTGACCAAGTTTTCCATAATTCTAGCATCTCACCTTGGAGTTTTGAAGAGATTTGGATCTCCCCTTGGACTTGGATCTAAACTTCTCATGCTTCTCATTCTTCTTGCCTCTTTCTTTAGATATTCATCAAACATTCAAGGCCTCTGTTTTACTAATGGAAACTTTCCTTCTCATTTCTTTAGAAAGTAAAGAACCTACAACATCTTCAACTTTCAAGGTTATAGAAGTACTTCCTATAGCCGTACCAAGAGAATCCCATGAGTTAGGCAAAGAAAAAAAAATGACATATCTCTTCCTCATCCATTTTCACACCAACTAATACTAATTGAGCCACCAACATATTAAATGCTTCCAAGTGGTCAACAGTTTGTCCACATTCTTCCATTCTCAAAGAATATAAATTCTTTTTCAAGACAATTTTATTAAAAAGAGATTTATCTTGGTATATCTCACCTAGTTTCTTCCATAACTTCTTTGTTGTGGTGTCTTTGTGGACATTAATCAGTACAAAATATACCAAGCATAATTTGATGAGACATTTGGATTTTTGGTCCATCACATCATACTTATATGCTTCAGCTAGATCTACAAGTTTATGAACACTTTCATTAATGGCATCCCATACATTTTAATTAATACAAAAATTTCTCTTTTCAACTTCCACATCTCAAAATTGCTCCCTAAAACATTTTCAACCTCCATTCTCCCTGATGTGTTTTCCATATTAAAATTTTTGCAACAAATAAATCCAAATATATCTTGCATAAGCTCCCACTCAAAACTATATTAAATTAAAAAATCCAACAAACCCACAACTAAAACCAAAATTGTCTAGGTTCTCATACCACTTGAAAGGAATAGGAGATCATAGAAATAATTCCTTACACTAAAATTTGAGAAGAGAATTTTCAAATAAATTTAAACTTGTTATAGAATTTAATAAAACACATACAACTGAAAATAAAAACATACCATAACTTGTGATTACATAGGGAAAACCCTTTCAGGAGAAAAATCCCACACTCCAAAGAAACTCAATATATTACTAAAATCAACAAGATTGTACCATATACTTGTAGAGAAAACCTTCATAGGATCATCACCAATAGACAACCAGGATAAGAACTGGTTCATATCTTTAGTGTCTTGCATAACTCTCTAGCTTACTTAGCTTACAAAGCTTAACTTAGCTTACTATCTTATACAACTTAACTTCTACCCTTACTCTCTAAAAAGGATATAAATTTTACATATAAATTTTACAAGTGAGAATAAGAAAGGAATGAGGGTGTAACTTCATGAGTAATGAAAAAATGTGCCACTATTAGTGGGATCACTATTGATGAATAGTGACATGTTTTGTTGTCTTGTGTACAAGTCAAAATTGGATTTTCCACTTTCACATGCTTCTAAAACTGGTGCTCCACTCGCCTTTTTGACTTATCCCCCACTCAATATCATGAGGGAAACTAAGAAATATACCCTATATCTATCCTTATCATTTTTAATTATAAGTAAATCATGTGAAACACTAAATAAATCTAACTTTATCCCTTAATGAAGTAGGATGCCCCATTCCATTTACGTCAACTTTATCTCATGTATATTCCTCCATGGGCCATGCCAACTCATCCAAAATCCACATCATCTCCTACATAGTCATTGCTAACTCATCACATGAATAGTGAATATGAATAGTGACTCATGAATAATGATTTGTGAGTAATAAATCACGAATAGTGTTCTGACTTGTCAAGGTTTTAGACACTTTAATTACCAACACCCCTAATGTTTAGACTATCTTAAAAAAAATTTAATCTACTAAAAGTTACAAAAAGAAAGTGCATAAACCTTACTAATCTGGCTGAGAGATTGTTTTACTCGACTACAGAGGTTATTGTTGTTAGCCTAGTGGCTCCTAATGTATCCACTACTAAAGGTTTCTCTAAATGATGTGCTTGTGTGGCTATCTCCCTCTCCTATATGATTTATTTAAGTTATTGTGGAGGAATGAACTAAGGCTCATTTTTTATCTGCGTAATGTTTGAATCAACTTGAGCTAGATCCTACTTAAGAATTTTATAGTTAGTGAGTACTTTACATACCATTATAACTAGAATGCATAGTGGTGACTAGATCATCATCATGATTTTTAGATCTTCATCTACTATGATTGTAAGCAATGACTTGGAATCAAATTATTTCTACTGAATGTCTAAGATGAGCTCATCTAATCTATTTTTTGTCCTCTTGGCTTGAATGGCTACAAAAGTGTTGTGCATTTTTTCATGATTCCATATTTGCAAATTTTGTATGGTATCATCCCTATAAATCATCATTATTTGAGTGCATTGTTCATTTTCTTTACATTTGCTATTTGATCCTCTAGTATAGCTTTATCTTTATCAGTAGTTGAAAATTTAAGCTTTATAATGGCTAGGGATTGATTCAAATATTATCTCAAGTTTAGAATATCCTAGGATATATTCTTATATTATGTTGAAATAATGTTTAGGACTTGATCATATTCATCCAATAGTTGGAACATGACATTTGTTTATGATTTGAGAGTTTGTAATTTTGTACACAATGCAAAAACTTTATGTGCAACACCCCAGATATTTATAAGTTCTGTCAATAGTACCATGAATTATTTATCATCTGACATAGCCTAATCACCTATTACTTCCATAACTAGGGTGGGACATGAATTATTGATCAATTTCCTCACATTATCCAACCTCTCTTCTGATCCAACCTTTTCATCTTGCAGCCTCAAGACTTCTTACTCCAAATCTGAAGCCCTCTACATAATGGATTCTTAGAAAGTGATTTCTCCTTCAATCTATTTGGAGAGTGATAACTGGGTTACATCTAATGTTTTTTCCATCACAACAATGTAAAGTGCCATGGTAGGGGTAAAATGACCAAGTGGAAGCAAGAAAGTAGTCTACCATGGGGATGTAGTAGGGGCATCCCATAGCCATTGACTAGGGATCTGCATTGCTTCTTCAATACCCTTGGTGTGAGTGGTGGAAGCTACCTCTTGATGAGACCATAAAATATCTCATTATATCTATGAAATAACATCCTTTTTCCTTGCATAAATTTAGATTGAAAACATAAATCTAGGTAGAAAGATAGCATGTATGAAGTTAGTTGCATAAATTTAGATTGTATGCATAAATCTAGGTGGAAAAATAGCATGCATGAAGTTATTTGCAAAAATTTAGATTGCATGCATAAATATAGGTGAAAAGATAGCATACATGAAGTTAGTTTCATAAATTTAGATTGCATGAATAAATCTAGGTGGAAAGATAGCATGCATGAAGTTAGTTGCATAAATTTATATTGCATGCAAATAAATATCTATGCATGTAGCATTGCATGCAAATAAATTACCATACATGTGGGTCAACACACAAATCACAAATTACATGAAAATAAATATCTATGCATGTAGTATTGCATGCAAATAAATTACCATGCATGTGGGTCAACACACAAATCAATCATTGCATGCAAATAAATCACCATGCATGAAGCTAGAATAGATTTCATGAAGGTCAACAGATTTGACAAGAATAATAAAAGTGAATTATTGATATTTTATGCTGCTACTTCCTTATCTAGATTTTAAGAATGCCAAATGAAGACAAACACAGAGAGTTTGTGGCTACAAGGAGAAGATTGAAGATTTTATTTTAGCCCAAGAAAACAATGGTCAATGAATAGAAATATACTACAAATATTGGATGGGTTAATGTTGATATAAATAGAAATGTTTAAATATTTAACACAATGATAAGGCTGAGGTATTGACATTAGCATTATAACAGAGACCTTGATCCAGTCCTTGATTATTAGGACTAAAAAAAGACATTGATCTAATACAATAGTATTAGTAAGGATATCTTACAGTACAATCTTATATATGAAGAATATTTAGGTATGTTTTCCTATACTCTATTTTATTTTTAGTTTGGTATTTTTATATCATTTCTCTATCAGCTACTATACATACAAATCATAGGTCATTATATATTCACTCCATCCATGAATTATCGTTTAAGGTATGATAGATTTTTATAAGTTAATAACTAGTTATAGATAAAGCTTTTTAAAAGATCTATCATTATCCCTATGTATATCACAGTTAGACTTGCCTACTCAGCCTGTAAATAAAAAAAATTGATGAAATTTATCTTCATTCCATTCCATCCATTAGTCAAACCCATATCCACCAATCATAATAATAGAACATATCTGAGGGAGTTGTTGTTTCCATAATAAAAATCCATTATAATTTTTGAACCATGAATAATTCTTACATAGGTTCAACTGCATTCTTCCATGTATATTTAAATGATTTATTTTAATGGTTTATTGTTGGCATTTATATTTATTTGACATTGCTGATATTATGCTTGGTTGGAAAGGTCTTGTTTGTTTCTAGTTTTTTACAAGATACTTTTATTACAAAGAGTCATTTTAAAAATAAAAATTTATGGTCGTGACTTTAGCAAGTAGTTGGGAAAATATCCTAAATTACCTTTGACAACAACATGCAGAAAAATCAACAAGTGTTTATCATTAAATATTGGTCATCACTCCATGGAATAATGCTGGAGAATGTCAACATACAAAAAAATCCATGCTACATTTGCAAGTAGTATGAAGATGCATAAAGTCTATGACTAACATTTTCTATGTCATCAATTTTCATAAAATAAATAAATTTAAAAAAAAAAAAAAAAAAAAAAAACCAACAATGAAAACCCTCGAGCATTGTTGGCAGTCTTGGTTTGAAAACCAACTTTTTAGTGGGCCAAGAACTAGATAAATGAACCTTGACTAGAAAATCAATTTTACTGACTAGTCAAAGGGGAAAAAAAAGGGAAAAATTAAAAACCAACAATGGCTACTTTTCCCACCTACAATAAATACTTAATTGCTAACTTTTTATGCTCTCATTTTTAGCATTGCTTGGGCTTCCATTCTTCAAACATATTTTCCAATATGTTCCATGGGGTTGACATCAAGAAATACAACGTGAACTAAATTTCTGCGCATGTATTTAGTTTTTTTAATTTCACTTTTTAATTTATTTATAATTTTTGATATTGCATAAAGATCAATTTTTTTTTGAGAAGAAGGAAAAAGAATCAAATATCTCCACACTTTATACATATTTACATTGGCATGCATGAGGACATGCATGGGATTAGGTGTGGGAGAGAAGGAGAAAGAAAATACTCTTAGCAATAAATAAAGAATGGGGCTTAGTAAAATTAAGTTAATGACTTTGATAATGGTATATAGTTTTCAAAAAATTTCAAATATTTCAAGCATCAAAATTTATTTTATGATAAGAATTATTTTGTGGTAAAAATAGAGTTATGTAGGCACAACAAGAAATTCTCAACACAATAACATGCTCTCATCTCATTAAAATAAAAAAGAAGAAGAAAAGGGTAGCATGAAAATTCCACACAAGAACCTGTGTCGAAGAGAAATCAAGGATTGAAGGAAAATTTCTACACAAGAACCTATCCTTGACAAATGTATTTTATTGACCACTTTCATTAAAAACTTTTGCATATGAAATCCAAGAAGATTATACAAGATAAAAATTATTTTACTCATGCAAATTCAAATTTGGAAAGCCTATTAGAAAATGAGAACATCTAACTCATGCATTTGTATCTTAAAGAATTTTTAGATAAAGAAATGGCATGCATGGGGACATGCATAAGGTTAGGTGTGGAAGAGATGATGAGACCATTAAATAGCTCATTATATCTATGAAATAACATCCTTTTTCTTTGCATAAGAAGTGGATTTAAGTATATTTTTTGAACATATGATTTATTTAGAATGAAATAGATAAATATATCTTGGTTGTTTCTTTATAAATCATTATCTTCTTGTTTATTAATTCTTGTTATTAAATATTTGTAAAAAGCTATTAATGTATGTATATGCATCCCATAATAAGATATATTAGACTTGACCATGAGGTACAAACCAAATATCAATTTTGAAGTGAGCTATAGGTACTCTAGACATAGCTACGACTCACCTAGTCTAGCTACAGACTCGCTCAGATTTAGTATGGACTCACATAGTTCATATCTATGGATCAACTAGTAGCTCTACATCCATGTAGTTTATTGATTGAAGACTAGTTCAAAGCATCAAATATAAAAAGAGCCATCATAGTCATCAACAGTTCAAAGAATGTAACTTGAAGAAAATCTATGAACTCTACAGGTTCTAAAATCTATGGACTCTATAGGTCTAAAATATATAGACTATAGGTTTTGAAATCTATAGACTTTATAAGTTCTAAAATCTACAAATTTAGCAAGTTTGAAATCTATGAACTCTATAGGTTCTAAAATCTATGAACTCTACAGGTTTTAAAATCTACAGATTCTTCAGGTTTGAAATCTATAGACTCTATAGAGTTTAAAATTTATGGACTATGTAGGTTTTAAAATCTATGGACTATGTAGGTACATCTACGAAGTGTACAGGCATATCTATGGATTGTGCAGGTCTATTTATGAAATAAATAAAGATTTTATCTAAATTTAGATTTATATAATTTTATTTCATAAATAATTCTCTTCATATTTCATGAAGCTTGATCTTTTGTTGTAAATAGATAATAATGTGTCTCTCTATATTTATGGAAGATCGAGATAAACTAGAATATGTAAGTTGTTATGTTTTTCTCCATATTAGGTGGATAGCATCTACGATTGTTATTCTTAAATAAGGAGTTGGTTGGAAACATGATATTATAAATTCAACCTTCCACACCATTGTAATCAATCTTGATTATCAATAATACATTCTAAAGCTTTGTGACATAAATCCTGTGTTCTGATTAAAATCCTCTTCTAAAGAATGAACTTGCCACTCATTCTAAGGAAGATGGATAAATGTATTTTTATTTATTTATTGTTATGTAATTATGATTTTGAATTTTTTATTTATTTATGCAACTATGCTTTTTCATTTATACAAGTGTGATTTGATTTTTTGTAAAGTGTGGTGTGATTTAATTTCCTACAAGTGTGATTTTAAATTCCTTCAAGTATGATTTTTAATTCCTACAAGTGTAAAGTATGGTAGAAGAGATCAGTTTCTAAAAGATCTCTTTCTCCTATTGCATATAGCCTTAGACACCAGCCCTAGGTTGACATTATTAAATGATGAATTGATGACTCATCACTTCTGCTTGTGCTTGCACATCCTTGAGTTCCTTTTCCTAGGTTGTTACCTCCATGTTGGCCTTAATCTTAGTTTCATCCTACACTTTAGCTTCCTCTTCAACCTTAGATTGAGCCTCAACTTGGGATTTGGCTTTAGTCTCTACCTCAACCTTGGATTTGGTTTCATATTTGGCCTTAGCCTTGGCTTTAGCTTCAACCTTAGCTTTGGTTGCTTGATCCTTATATTTCTACTGCAAAACTTGAGCCTCTTGTTATTGCTTTTGTTCTTCCTATTTTTGTTTCTTCTTTTCATCCACTTCTTAAACTTATTTTTTCACAGCTTTAGATTCCTCAACTTTCTTCTTTCTAGCTTTAGTTTATTTGGCTTGCTTATATGTAGCCTCTACTTCCTCGACTTTTTGTCTAATAGATTTCACTTATTTGGATTGATTTTGTGTAGCCTCTGCTTTCTTAGATTTCCTTTGTTGCTCCATATATGTGTCTTGTTTCTTTTTTTGTGGACTCTATATAGCTTCCTATTGTGTTAGCTATGGCATGACTATTTGTTCTTTGTTTTCCTTAGTCCTTTAATCTATTTTTCTTTATTTAGGATCAAGTGTTCCCTATGTAGTTTGTTATTCCTCAAGTTATCGAGGCATATATATATATATATATATATATATATATATATATATATATATATATATATATATATATATGGGTTCTTCATCTCCTTTAGTATCATTATTAGATTTAGTCTACTCGGGTGATTGTGCTTCAACCAACTAATATTTTTAGACCAACTTCTTTCTTCTAGATTTTTCTAGAGGTTTGAGTACTTGATTTTGTTTTTTTGCACATGGGGATAGATATTGTTGACCTAGTTGAGCCTGTTTTACCTATTTTATTTTGTAGGTGAACCAAAAGAAATCATCCTTTACTACACTTTTTGTGATGGATTTGTAGTCAAATGTGTGCATGGTTTACTAAACAAAGTTTGTGTAGGGATGTCTTCTATAGATAAATTTATTACATGTATAGTGGATGATTCTATGGATAGTTTCATTAAAAAGAGTTTGGCCTCCAAATTTTGTTGATATGCTTCTTTTTCTATAGTGTCAGCAAGGATAAAAGGAGGTGGTTGAGTGATATCCACCCAAAGGTCTAGCCTTACCTAATTTTTCACTTGGAAAGTGCACATTTATTTCTAAAAGAAAAACTCCTCTTATTATACATCATACTCCTAGAATCTGATGTCTTCCAACATTAATTAGATCAATTCTCAATCCTCTACCCCTATCTTAGGTAGGTCACACTTAGAAGCTATCCATGGAACCATGAGATGCTTAAGCCATGACTTCATTTTCTAGGTTCTTTTCTTTGGTAGAGGTGGTGAGGTTTTGTGCATAGCTACTTTCTTATTTCCTTTCTCTTATTATGCTAGAGATTATAGCTATGCTGATTATGTGGGTTGTTATGTAGATACTTTCTCTACCTATTATTATTGTGCCTAAAGAGTGATGACTTACAATAGAGGTATAGACCTTGTAGCTAGGGCTTTTTATTGGTAGAATTTAACCTTCACTTTGACCATTGAAATGAAGAATAACATTGGGGTGATAGTTTGGGTAGCCAAATTATGAACCTTGATCCATATGTTATTGTGCAGATTGATAACTAAAACATGTTAATATAGGTATTATATTACATCTTAAGGAATCCTGAGGTGTGATCAAATTAATGCTAAGGCTTCTAGACACCATGCATTAAACCACCCCAATTTTTTGTAATACTAACTTTGTTTAGTCTATGCAATGTTTGAGAAGGCATTAATAGGCTAAAAATTAGTAGTTACATTTACTAGCCCTAGTGGAGACTTCCACCATGTGAAGCACAACAATAGAACTAAAAACTGATATTGAAATTTCTACATAGTTCCTACAATTACCTTTTTTATATTTATGGTAAGCTTGACTACCAAAAATTTAGGCCAATTGAAAACCTCATGCAGCTTCATCATTTGATAGGCAATATCAATGACACCTCTTGTTGCTTATTTTTCATGCTTTATAGTTTGTCAGAATCTTTTAGTAATACATTGGACCATGAAGTGCAGTGAAGGATCCATAATTGAATTAATAGGAATTCCTCATCCTGCCCTAATAGTGTATTGTTCTCTAATATTTAAGTAAAGTGGTGTTGTTGTAGACTTGTATGGCATTCAATATTTTCTACGATTAGGTAGGCTAGTTACTCATGACATTGAGTGCACATTTATCTAGATTATAATATATTGAGCTAAATGAATAACTCTTTGATTTTATTGACTCAGTAATGTCATCATCACTCTATCTAGCTACCCAAATTTAGGTGATTTAAGTAACCATTCATTATCAGAGCCTCATAGTGGATATTATAATATTAAGGTTCCTAGTCATGTTGCTTCTTAGGCCTCTTAAGAAAATAAAGTAGATTATACCCTATTTATGAAATCAAATGGTTATGGATCATTATATTTCATTTTTTGGAACCCTATCCCTATTCTCATTTCCTCCTTCTGGGTATCAGATAATGGAATCAATAGTTGACCTTTATCCATGGTTTGATGAATGAGCTGAGCTGGATGATTAGTCTGAGAAATTTTGCCCTAGTTTGAAATCTATTATAAATAAATAGTCAAGAGGCTAATCACATAAGTCTCTTGTTAGCTATAGGATGTAATGTTTGATCATTTTCCATATACTTCTCTTTTATAGTTGTTTAGTGCCTAATTTCATGACATTTCCTCATTTGAATGTATTGAGTGCATGTGCATGAATGTTCTCCTTAAAATTAACATTAAATGTTGTAAATCACTTTGATAGGGATGTTTGGTACATAGGATCTTTGATTTATTTTTAGACAATTATTATCGATGAGTAGCTATCCCTTCAGTTAATCAATTCATTTTATGCATCCACTTGTCATTTTATTGATAAATCTAATTTGAAACTGATGCAATATTTTTAGATTTCATGTCACTAACAATCTAAATTGACCGTTGGCATTCCATCCACCATACCTATCTTTTTGACACCTTCTTGGACTTAATTACAGATCTTGGTGTAGTTGTAACCAACTATCCTTGATGGTCTATATAAGTAAGGTGATTTCAATCCTATGATGATAACTAGTTCTGGTAGTTTTGATATGTTGTGAAACAATGAGAAAACTAAAAAAATTCTAACCTATGAAAAAAAAACAACAACTTTAAATAATCTTATAACTACATGGCATTACTCGTCACCCACTCAATTTTATGTAGCATGATAGAGATTAAAGACTATAACATCCCCACTGAAATTTACTAGAATAACACAATTTAAAAAAAAATTAATCCATGTATTCATACATTAGATTTCACCACAAGAATCTAATTATTGATCCAAATATAACACACTAAGTATGTTAACAATAAAATAAACATGTAACATCTATCATATACTGATCACTATCATCATATAAAGCAAATTAGGTACAATGCTAAATTACTCAATTTAACTACATATATTTCAAAAGGTAATTACACAATTTTATCCATGGATAATATAATATTATAGAGATTATTGTAGATGTATAGATGAATAATTAATTACATTTTCATCTAGAATATGTCACTATAATAAATACAATACAAGATACAAGGCTCCATAGAGCATGAGCCATAATGAACTCTAGTATCCTATGGTAATCTTAAGTTTAGTCTCCAATAAAGTATTGTTGTGGGGAGGGAGAGAATCATTCAAGTGATTTTCCACACCAACCATAAACCATCTATCCCCTACACAAACCCCAACTAGGGAATGACCCTCCCTTCATAGATGGGTAGATAGTGATGGTATGAGAATCCAGAGAGACAAGCTAGTAAGCATGTGTTATAAGATATCCAATACATGATATGTATCATAAAGAAAATAAGTTCCAACATGATATCGAATAAACATATAAATCATACATATGAAATGATAATGTTTAACTAAACGTTACTTTGGCCAAAGTTTTCAAATAGTTAATGATCTATAGGATCAGTCAAATTCATACACACCATTTGATTGGATTACCCTCATTTTGCCTTAATGATGCAAAGTAAGCTAGTGAAGTCCATCTCACCACTTATTTAGTACCATTAATGAAATATTTGATTACTATAAAATATAACCAACAAATTCAAATGGATTACTTCCTATCAATAGGCATAAAACATGATAAGTATGTAAATAATCAAAGTAAATACATTTAATCTATCAAACATATGCAATGAATCTCAAACATATTATTTATTACATAAATAATAAACATAAACAAGTATAGTCTATACTAACTGGGTATATTTTGGACTTAGATTGCATGTTTCTAATTTCTATAAGTAACTCAAATATAGTACCATCTATGACAAACAACATTATCATAGTTTATTTTCATGCACACATTTATCAATTAACAATAATATAATATAAATAATTTTAGAGATCAAATACCTCATAATTAAACATAAATTCTTCATTAACATTAACTTATTGTACTTTAAAGGAGTTTTATGCATATAATCATATTGTACGAACTCTTAGATTTCATGACTTAATTTAATAAGAAACATATACCATAATTATAAGCACATATTTATTATGTGTGTGTGTGTGTGTGTGTGTGTGTGTGTGTGTGTGTGTGGGTACCTAAGTTCCTCATACAAATATATTTTTTATATATGTACCTTTATCATATTCACACATAATGTGTACTATGTAAATATATTTGTTCACTATAAAAATACCATTCTGTTCTAACTAACAATAATTTTTATTTTTCATTATGAAATACATAAAATTCAAACAAACCATTAGTAATTTACCTATTCAAAAAATAACATTCAAGATCAAACATGGGATTTCAACTTTCTCTTATTTTTATTTATAAGTCATACTCCATTTTCGAATGGAAAAACTATTCAAAGTCTATTACCCTATTTTCCCCTAATTAAGGTCATTAGGTTATATATACCATTATGAGTTGTTTGATAACTGGTGTACTATAATCCACACACAACTCAGATCTATATTATATCCCCTTCCACTTACTTTTGGATTATGTTTTACCCAATTTTCATGAGCATGATTTAAAATCGAGTCTAAAACCAACTCAAAATTACTATGAACTATATAATAACTAATCTATTACATAGTCTATATAAGTATTTAACCTAACTATAGTCTATGCACAGTTCATAAACATTATCACATGAATCATTCAATGTTTGACTTTGTTGACTATTTATTTATTAAAATAAATATGCTTAAGAATTCTAAACTATGTTACAATTTTCATAACAGGGTTTTAACTAGATACCTAATGTACATAACATTATACATGTCATATGAAAGGCCTATATATATGTGTATGTGAGATTACCAATTACACCTATATCAATTTCGATGCTAATATCCACTAAGTGAATATGCTATCAAATATCAAAATAGTTATAACAATCACCTTATATAATAGAATTTTTTATAATAAGAAATTTAATGTTGGGATAGGACATAACCACTCATCGAACCTACCCTAGAATGGCTTTATTTTATCCAGTAATCCAAACATAACTAATTTACTCAAACTTAGCTTACCATAATAGGAATGATAAGAACATGTACACAGACCTTTTATATATGTTCAAGGTTTTCAAAAAAAATGTACACAGTTCATTCCTAATGGACTAAACCCATTCAGAACTTCATAATAAGTACACAAAAAATACCAACCCCTCTCATTCATTCAACAAACCTACTTAGACCTAGTATTTTTATCTCCAAAAAGTCAAAATATACACTCAGTCTTATGTATAACAACTATAGCCAGGATTTTGACATATTCCTATATGCATATATATAACAAGGGGTTTCAAAATAAGAAAACATAGTCAACCTATTTATTAAAACCTGAATATCAAAATCCTATAGTTTATTAGCTTGAGCATATAGTAATTACATCAAAACTAAAATCCATTCAATTGTAACAATTTATAGATATAGTCTTAGTCTTTAATTGGTTAAGGATTTAGGGGATACATATTTAGTTTTATGGATGGTTGAGCCATAAACAAGGCTAAATCTGTATCTTTTAATACAATGCAAGACATTTATGAAAACCCTAATAAGACATAATTATACACATAATTTTCCTATGTAAAACAATAATGAAATAACTTTGCCAACCTTTCAATAGATTCCAGGTTGAAAATTCTTGAACCAAAATAATACCTCACTCCTCTTTGTTCCTTCTTTCTTTTCCTCTTCATGTCATCTTCTACCCTTCTCCCTATCTCCTCTTATCTTTCTTTTTTTATCAACCTCTCTCATACATGCAATGCATGCAACTGTAGCATTAAACTCACATTTTTCCATTGTTTCACCATGTAAAAACCCCATTATCTACATAACTATTTACTAAACCAAGTTAACTCAAGTTTGAGCCAACAAGAAAGCCCTAATTCTCTCGAATGTTCCCCAAAACATTAAATCATTATTTTAATCCTTTATTTTTTGCATGGTCTTTTTGACTTTAAATGCATATATATTAACTTTACACAGATCAAATACAAAATCATTACCAATGATGTTGATTAATCAGAAGTATATCAAACCAAAGAAATCACAACTTATATACTATACCAATGTATTCAAACCCAATAGTTAAGGTTAAGTCATAGGATAGCTTAGGTATTTATTAAATCAACTTATCAAGAATCAACATCAACATGACTTCAGATAGAAAAGTGACTAGTGTAAAATTAATTACAAGATTTTGACTTTAATTACAAATCAAACAATTGTTATAACAATATCAAACACATTGATATTATAACAATGTAGTCATTTATCATTTCCACTTTATAGGCTATCCCAAATGTTTTTAACTCTCTTTTATATTTAAAGGCATTAATCTGAAACATTGATATTTCTTGAATATCATTATAACCAACTAATGTATTAAGACACTAAGAAGATATTCTAGTTAGTTTATAGGTAGTAGTAGATAAATACTAATCAAATAGATTAACTCACTCATTAAATCAATATCATCTACAATTATGAATACAATAACATGACATGATCAAAAAGTAACATTATACACTCTAGCAATGTACTACAACCATAATGCAATCACAAAATTAGATCCTCATAAACATTAAACTAAATTATATCACAACTAAATGCAGGAAACTCAAATGAAATACTACAACTAAAAATTCAAACAATGCATATAAATAATTATAACTATTGTGGTGTGTGTGTGGATTCTATTTGTTCCTCTGTCATCCCCCAACACCTCTATCTATGTCACCCCCTCTTTGATTATGATCTCCCTCCATCATGCTCTGAGGGATGGATCTTTTCTGCATCCAAATCATAACAAGAAGGTAATTATCCCATAACATCATGATATATATCCATAAAATATTGTTGTAAAAACTAACAACATGATCATAATGTAAAGAATATATAAGTGTAACTAACTCATATTAATTTAATTATGTAATCTAAACAACATATAATTATCTCATAGCAACATATGAATTATAGTTTAATTAAATAGTAATCAATCAATTTAATAACCATAATAGTCCATAGATAATCAGGTAAATTAGCTTAGAGATAAATTAGGATGTGACATTCTTCCCCCCTAAAGCTGGTCATCATCTTGATGACACTTTTTCATTGAGATGATGACCAACATCATGATATATATCTTGCATACAAATCATGACAAGAAGGTAGTTATCCCATAACATCATGATATATATCCATAAAATATTGTTGTAAAAACTAACAACGTGATCATAATGTAAATAATATACAAGTGCAACTAACTCATATTAATTTAATTATGTAATCTAAACAACATGCAATTGTCTCATAGCAACATATGAATTATAGTTTAAAAATAGTAATCAATCAATTTAATAACCATAATAATCCATGGATAATCAAGTAAATTAGCTTAGAGATAAATTAGGATGTGACATTATTCCCCTCTAAATCTGGTCATCATCTTAATGACTCTTATTCAAACACTAGTTCTAAATTAAAAATATTGTTCAGTAGAAAAAATAACATAGTATGAAGCATTAAATCAAGAAAACAAATTTATAAATACCATGTAGAACTCATTATAGTCCTCTCAATTTATACTATCCATAGAGTGTTGGTCCCATATGACCTTTCACTATGACACTTATCTACTATGCAAATGAAGTTTGTGAGTATCAATTACTCTGATTGATTCTACCATGGCCACCTTACGATCTAGAACCTACGAAGCATTCCAATCCAACACATGTAAGGGATCAAATATATACTTTTTAAGATAAGACACATGGAGGATATTATTCAAAAGAGTTAGGCTTGGTGGAAATGCAATCATATACACTATAGGGTTGACCACTTCTAAAACCTTGAAGTGTCCTATATATCTCGATAAAAGTTTTGCTAACTTCCTTAATTTAATTGAGCTCTTCTGCAACTTAACCCACATAAATACTTTATAACCTACTAAAAATTACTTAGTTGTTCTCTTTAAATCAAAATAATTTTTTTTTTATCATTGGCCTTGGCCAACCTCTACTTGATCATCCTGACTTGCTCTTCCATTTATGAAAGCATCTCAGGTCCAAAGATTATCTTGTCTTCCAACCTATCCCAACTAATTGGTGTTCTACACCTTATTCCATACAATACTTCAAATGATTCCATCTTCAAATTTGACTAGTATGAGTTATTATAAGAAAACTCAATAAATATAAGGTAATACTCTCACTTATATTGTTGATCCATGTAATACATATGAATGAGATCATCTAGCACCAGATTAACTCACTTAGTCTAACCATCAGTCTATGGGTGATATGCAATGATAAAGTTTAGTTATGTACCCATAGTCAACCCAAACATAGAACTCATTCTCATATCATTATCCTAAATGATCTTATTTTTAAATCCATGCAATTGATACACTTTCTTTACAAATATTTTTTCAAGAGTAGGTACATCATCTGTCAAATTAATTGCTATAAAATGAGCTACATTAGTTAGTTTATCAACTACTAATAAGATCATGTCATGCTTATTCTATGATAATGGTATACCTTGGACAAATTCCATATTGATCACCTGCCAATTCCATTCAGAATGTCATGTGGATATAATAATACATCTAGATGTACATGATCATCTTTCATACGTTGATATTCCTAATAATGGGACACAAAGTCCATTTCATCTTTCTTGATTCCCTTCTAGAAATAAAGTGGTCTAAGCTCTGCCATGAGCTTGGTTACTCCTAGATGTCCTGAATATGAGGCATTATGAAGTCCTTTTAACAATATGCTCTCCATATTTTCTCTATCAGGTACATACATCCTTCCATTGTATCACAATAGACCATCATTATCTATTTTAAATCATTTATACTTAGGATTTTGAGCATTCTCAGACTATGATATCCTAACCTTATCATATAAATAATCTCTTGATAATAATTTGATCATTTGATCCCTGAAAGTACTCCTGATAGTAGCCATGATTGTTATATACCTCTTATGGCTTAGGGCATCAACTACTCTATTTTATTTGCTTTTAATATAGTTGATATCAAAACCATAGTCATACAATAACTCTAACCAATGTCTTTGATGAGGATTCAAATTTGGATAGATGAATATGTACTTGATTCCTAAGTTGTCATTATTCAACTCAAATAGTTTTCCTGACAAATAATGCCCCCAAACTTGCAAAGCATGCACAATTGCTACACTTTCTAGGTCATGAGGGGCATAGTTCACCTCATAAGGCTTTAGATTCTTAGATTCCTAGGCTACCATTGCATCATCTTGCATAAAAACTCCTCTGAGTCAATCCCTAGAGGCATATATGATCATTAATAATTGACCATGTAGATCAAGAACTCTTAGCACTAGTGTTGAAGTAAGCCTTTTTTCTAATTCCTAAAAATCTACTTCCCAATTAATTGAATAGATAAAACTTTGGTTCTTCTATTTCATAGAGGTAGTCGAATTAGCTATCTTAGAGAAATTTAGAATAAGTTTTCTATAATATCCCATTAATCCCATGAAACTTATTACCTCCTATACAATCTTTGGTGCCATCCACTCCATAATGGCTCTTATCTTTGCTAAATCTATTGAAATACCATTTTTAGAGATAATATGTCCTAAATATTGCATTTTATTTTGGAAAAATGGACACTTGGATAATTTATTAAATAACTTGTGCTTTTGCAACCATTGCAAAACTAGTTCTATATGTTGAAGATTATCTTATACATCTTTAGAATATATAAGAATGTCATCTAAAAAGACCCAAAAAAAGTGATCTAAATAACCTCTAAGTATATTATTCATGAGATTCATAAATATTGTTGGACCATTTGTCAACCCAAATGGTAACAATGTGAACTCATAGTGCCCATATTGAGTTCTAAATGTTGTTTTAGGAATGTCCTAATCTTTTATCCTTAGTTGTTAATACCCTAATTTAAAATCAATCTTATAAAATACTATTGACCCTCACATCTAATCAAAAATATCATCAATATGAGGTAGTGGATATCTATTCTTGATAGTTACCTTATTCAACATTTTGTAATCAATACAAAGATGAAGAGTACCATATTTCTTCTTGACAAAGACAATTGGTACACCCCATGGTGACACACTTGGTCTAATCAACCCTTTTGATAATAACTCTTAGAGTTGAGCCTTCAATTCAAATAATTCAATGGTTTTCATTCTATATAGTTCCTTAGACTGAGGTTCTGATTCATTCATGATATCTATTGAGAAATCAAACTCACATTTGGGAGGCAATCCTCTCAATTCCTATAGAACCACATCTTGAAAATTACTAAGGAAAGGATAATATTCAAGGGATGGTTCTTTATATTCCTTCATTTTATTTATATTGACAATAAATGCTTGTCATCTTTTTCCTTGAGCCTTCTTGAGTTGCATTGCAAAATTTTTCTTAAGCATCAATTCTCTTTTTTCACCATAAATTTGTGTGTAATTTATAAAATTATCCTAACACTCAAACTTATTTAGATAATAGTCAACCTTTGAATTATGCTTCACAAGCTAATTGAATCCTAGGATCACATCATATGACCCTAGTGGTGATGCATAAAGATCCACTATTGAATTCAGGCAACTTAATCTCAGCTTCTACTAAACACTTATCAAATTTGACCTTTGACTCATTACCATATTGTACTGACCATGCATTTGCCATTGCTCCATCTTTTCTAGATAACTTATTAAGTATTCTAAGATCAATACAAAATTACTTAGTCCTCGTATCTATCAAATAGAAACTGAATGTTAAAAAAAAAATCCTATTAGTTATATGGATGAAGCTTGGAATTTGGCTTGTCAATTGTCAATTGTTGCATGAATCCATTTTTGAAATGTTCCCTATTATGGAATAGAACCTTTGTTATTTAAATTATCATGGGTACACTCATGAGAAAAATGGTTACCTCCACAAATAAATAAACTTCTAGGTGGTCCTTTCCTATCAAACTATTGGTTTCCCTTAAAATTGACTTTGAAACCATTTCTCAATTTCATATTACCTGAAACACTGTTGAATCTAGCATTCTAATTTTTGAACTGGATATTGGAGTCTCCACTCCTCTTCTTCTAGTTCTTATTTTTGAAAGTTGGTTTAGAACTTCCAAAATTTTTATTGAACTTATGTTTGATCTGTGTAAGAGATTTCAACTTTTGTTCCTTTTTGACTGGTTTATCAAAGACCTGGTCCATGGTTGATGGTCTATGAGCATCTATCTCACCACCAATTTGGGGTTTTAATCCCATTATTGACTTCCTAATTATGAACCTCTCATCTACCTGATACTGAGGTACATACTTTAGAAATTTGATGAACTATTCCAAATATTCATTCACTGATAGGTATCTTTGCTTAAGATTCTAAAAATTCATAATATTTTGATCAAAATATAATTGTGGAAGCCACTATGATCTGAACAGTGTTACAAAGTAATCCCATATGTTGGTGATCAAGTTAATATTCATTTCTAACTTTTTTTTGGCCTACCATATAGCTATTTCACCACCCAATTGGTAAGCTTCCCAAATTACTTTAGTGATTTTGGATTAGTTTCAAATCTCAAAATACTTCTCCATCTTAGTCAACCATTCTTCAACTCCATCTCCAAAAATGGTTCCATCAAACTTAGGTGGATTCACCTTTTTCATATCTCTAGTCAATTTCATAGCTACACAATCTCTTGCATCTTGAGTCACTTCCTCATGCCTTACCTATTAAGGAATTTCTTGCTTAACAAGATGCTCTTCAGGCACATCCTGATGGGCTTCCTCTCCATGGCCATGAATTTACTATTCTAGGGTGACAATTTGGTCCTTAGTTTCATTCATGTCTATGATATTATGATCCAACTTTGTTGCTTGTTTAATGACAAATTGATTAGGATTTAATGGAGGGTTATTATCATTGACATTGGAAGGACCCTTACTAGATGCCTTAGCTCACACCATTCTTATTTTTGATAAACAGAAGGATAAAAAAATGTTATTGGACTCATTAAGTCTTAAAGTTTGAGTCGTAACTCTGATACCATAATGTAACATCCCCCCTAAGATTTACTAAAATAACATAATTAAAAAAACAATGTATTCATACATTATATTTCACCATGAGAATATAATTAGTGATCCAAATATAACACACTAAGTATGTTAATGATAAAATAAACATGTAACATCTATCAGTTACTGATCACTATCATGATATGAAGAAAATCAAGTACAATGTTAAATTGGTTAATTTAATTACATAAATTCCAAAAGGTAATTACTCAATTTTAGTCTCAACTGATATAATATTAAAACCACTACTATAGATGTACAAATGAATAATTAATTACATTTTCATAAAACTCCATGAAGCATGAGTCATAATGACCTCCAATATCCTATGGTAATATCAAGTGTAGTCTCTAATAAAGTACTCTTATGGGAGGGAGAGCATCATCCGAGAACTTTTCCACACCAACCATGGACCATCAATCCCCTACACAATCCTCCAACTAGAAAATATCCCTCCCTTCATAGATAGGTATATAGTAACGATGTAGGAATCCAAAGAGACAAGCTAGTGTTTATGTGCTATAAGATATCTAATACATGATGTGTACCATAAAGAAAATACATTCTAACATGATATCACACAAACATGTAAATCATACATATGAAATGGAAATGTTTAACTAAACATTACTTTGGTCAAAATTTTCAAATAGTTAATGATCTCTAGGATCAGTCAAATCTATACACATCACTTGATTATATTACCCTCATCTCGCATTGATGATGCTAATTAATCTAGTGACACCTGTCTCATCACTTATTTAGTACTAACAATGCAAGATTTTGTTAATATAAAATATAACCAATAGATTAAAATGAAGTATTTCCTACCAGTTGGAATAAAACATCCTTATTATGAAAGTAATCAAAGTACATACATTTAGTCCATCAAATGTATGTAATGAATCTCAAACATATTATTTATTGCATAAATAATAAACATAAATAAGTGCAGTCTATATCAACCAGGTATATTTTATACTTAGACTACATGTTTCTAATTTCCATAAGTAACTCAAATGTAGTACCTCTATGACAAACAACATTATCACAGTTTATTTCCATGTACACATTTCTCAATTAACAATAAGCTAGTATAAATAATTTTAGAGATAAAATACTTAATAATTAAACATAAATCCTTCATTAATATTAACTTGTTTTACTTTTAAGGAGCTGTATGCATATAATAATAGTGTATGAAATCTCAAATTTCATGACTTAATTTAATAGTCAATATATACCATAATTATAAGCACATATTTCCTATATACACATATATGATATATATGTGTATGGGTACCTAATTTCCTCATACAAATATATTTCGTATATATGTACCTTTATCATATACATACATAATATGTACTACATAAATGTTATTTTTCACATAAAAATATTTTTCTATTCTAACTAACATTAATTTTTATTTTCCATTATGAACTACATAGGATTCGAATAAACCATTAATAATTTACCTGTTCACAAAATAACATTCAAGATCAAACACAGGATTTAAACTTTCTCTTATTTTTATTTATAAATCAAAATCCATTTTCAATGGAAAAAATATTCAAAGTTTGTTACCCTATTTTCCCATAATTTAGGTCATTAGATTATATATACGATCCCAAGTTATTTTATAATTAGTGTACTATAATCCACTGACAATTCAAATCTATATTATACCCCCTTCCACTTACTTTTGGATTAAATTTTACCTGAGTTTCACAAGCATGATTTAAAATCAAGTCTTTAACCAACTTAGAATTATTGTGAACTGTATAATAACTAATCCACTATAGTCTATATAAGTGTTTAACCTTACTATAGTCTATGCACAGTTCATAAACATTATCACATGCATGGTTCAATGTTTGACTCTATCAACTATCTATTTATTGAAATGAATACGCTTAAGGATTCCAAACTACGTTATAGTTTTCATAATAGGGATTTAACCACATACCTAATCGACATAACATTATACATGTTGTATTAATGACCTATATATATGTGTGTATCTAAGATTACTGGTTACATCTATATCAATTTCGATGCTAATATCCACTATGTGAATATGCTATCAATTATCAAAATAGTTATACCAGTCATTTTTCCATAATAAAAAATTCAATGTTGGGATAGGCAATAACCACTCATCGAACTTACCCTAGAATAGCTCTATTTTATCCACTAATCTAAACATAACTAATTTACTTAAACTTTTCTTACCATAATAGGATTTAAAAGAATATGTACATAAACATTTTATATATGTTCAAGGTTTTCAAAAACAACTGTACACAGTTCATTTCTGATAGGCTAAACCCATTAAAAAATTCATAATAAGTACATAAATAATATCATCCCATCCAATTCATTCAACAAACCTACTCAAACCTACCATTTTTACCTCTATAAAGTCAAAATATACATAAAGTCTTTTGTATAATAAATATACCCAGGATTTTGACATATTCCTATCTGCATGTGTATAATAAGGGTTTTTTAAATTAAAAAAACACATTTAGCCTATTTATTAACACCTTACTATCAAAATCTTATAGTTTATTAGCTTGAGCATATCATAATTACATAAAAACTAAAATCCATTCAACCATAAAAATTTACAAATATAGTCCTAATCTTTAACCTGTTAAGGATTCAAGGGATATAGATTTAATTATGTGGATGCTCGAGCCATCCATAGGGATAAATATGTGTCTTTTAATATAATGCAAGATATTTCCAAAAACCCTAATAAGACATGATTATACACAAAATTTTCCTATGTAAAACAATAATAAAATAACTTCACAAACCTTTCAATAGCTTCTAGATTGAAACTTCTTGAACCAAAACAATTCCTTGTTCCTTATCACTACTCCTTTCTTCTCCTCTTCATGTCATCTCCTACCCTTCTCCCTATCTGCTCATATCATTATTTTCCCTTCAACCTATCTCATACATGAAATGCATGAAACTGTAACGTCAAACTCAAAGTTTGTCATTATTCCACCATGCAAAAACCCCATTATTCATAGAACTATTTACTAAACCAAGTTAACTTGAATTTGAGCTAACAAGAAAGCCCTAATTCTCTTAAATGTTCCCCAAAACATTTAATCATTATTTTAACCTTTATTTTTTATGCATGGTACTTTTGACTTTGCATACTCGTATATTAACTTTACAAAGTCCACATACAAAATCATTGCCAATGATGTCAATTAATCATAAGTATATCAAACCAAAGAAATTATAACTTATATACTAGAATAATGTATTCGACACCAATATTTAAGGTCCACATACAAAATCATTGCCAATGATGTCAATTAATCATAAGTATATCAAACCAAAGAAATTATAACTTATATACTAGAATAATGTATTCGACACCAATATTTAAGGTTAGGTCATAAGATATATTAGGTATTTATTACATTAAATTATCAAGAATCAACATTAACATGACTTTAGATAGCAATATGACTAGTGTAAAATTAATTACAATCTTTTGAATTTAATTTCCAATAAAAAAATGTTATAACAATATCAAACACATTGTTATTATAACAACATATTCATTTATTATTACCACTCTATAGGTTATCCCAAATGTATTTAACTATCTTTTATATTTAAAGACATTAAGTTAAAACAATGATATTTCCCAAATATCATTATAACCAACAACTGTACTAAGACATTAACAAGACATTCTGGTTAGTCTATAGGCAATAGTAGATAAATAGTAATCAAATAGATTAACTTACTTGATAAATAAATATCATCCATAATCATGAATAAAATAACACAACATGATCAAAAAGTAACATTATGCACTATATCGATGTATTACAACCATAATACAATCACACAATTAGATCCTCATAAACATTAAACTAAACTAGATCACAACTAAATGCAAATATTTCAAATGACATACTATAAATAACAATTCAAAAAATGCATATAAATAATTCTATCTATCATGGTGTATGTATGAGTTCTAGTTGTTCCTTTGTCATCCCACAACACCTACATCTATGCCATCATATCTAATGATGCTCTCCCTCCATCATACTCTGATTGATGGATCTTTCCTACATTCAACTCATGACAAGAAGGTAGTTATCTTGTAACATCATGATATATATCCATAAAATACTATTGTAAAAAACAAAAACATGATCATAATGTAATGAATATACAAGTGTAACTAACTCACAACAATTTAATTATGTAATCTAAGTAACATAAAACTATCCCATAATAGCATATGACTTACAACTTAATTAAATAGTAATCAATTAAGTTAATAACCATAATAATCCATAGATAATCAGGTAAATTAGGCTAGAGATAAATTGGGATGCATAAAAGATGATATGGCTTAAGCCTACATCCATTGATTCACCCTATTAATATAGTTCCTTAAAAATATTTTGGCACTATGCTACCCTATGGTGATACTTCATGAATAATGTATGGTCCTTTTCATCTTATGTGTAGCTTTCCTAGGAATGGTTTATATCTACTCTCATAATGTAATATTATTTATCAAGGTAAAATTACTTAGATTGTAGATTGTGATCATGCCATGATTTTTGAATTTATTATTATTTTGTTACATCCATTGTGCTCTTAACTTGTCTTCTTTCATATTATTGAAATCCATAAATTATGCCCTTAATGAGTCATGATCCCCTAATCTCATGATCATTACAATGTGTAGATTGGGTATAATTTATTCCATAGGCATTACTACCTCGAGGCCATTTACCAATTGGAAGGGAGTGAATCCAGTAGATCATTTATAATGTGTATGATAGGCCCATAGAAATTTAGGAATTCAATCTTCCCAATCATCTCTCTAGACATTACAAATTTTTGTTAACATCTTGGCTAAAACTTTATTGATGCTTCTGCATGTCCATTGGCTTATAGATGGTAAGAAATGATTTTGTGGTGAAATATCATGAAATATTTAATGAGAGTCTTAATAATATTATTGAGAAAGTGTTTGTCTCTATCATTTACTAGCTTAACCAAATATGCAAACCTTGTGATAATGTTTTCATATAAAAAATTGGTAGCATCCTTCACACCGTAACTTGGAGTGGGAGTAAATTGCACCCATTTCTTGAAATAGTTGGTCATAGTGATAATGTTTTTGGCATGACTATTCTTACTTGGGGGAATTATAGGTCTAATAAAATTAATTACCCATTGTTTAAAAGGTTATTATAAAAGTATGGGAACTAAAGGAATTTCATCTCACTAATTGGGTTTGCCCATTCTTTAACAGATGTTGCAGTGTTTAACAACTCTATGCACATCTTAAAAAAGTGTAGACCACCACAGACCACTCTGGAGTATTTTACTAGTAATGGATTTTCCTATGAAGTGTCCTCTTACAATCCCTTGGTGAGATTCTTGAATCAGTTGTGGTGCTTAATGTTTTATAACTACCCTACACAATACATCATCTTTGCCTGGCTTATACAAGAATCCATTAATAAGACTATATGGTATAGCTCTGGTAACCATCTATTTCTTGTCCCTCTCTATATAATGCATAAGAAAAGTTAATTTTTCTAATTTTTTTTTAATGTTCTCCATGTTATCAAAAATTATAGCAGTCCTAAATAAATGTGCATTAGGGGATTCATCTTTGAGTTCCTCTAGTTCATCCCCATTATAATTTAGCTGAGATGATTTAGTCTTATATTCTCCTATCTTGTCTTCACATTGATTCATAATTAGAATTCTTGAAAGAG
This sequence comes from Torreya grandis, assembly GCA_037957365.1. Taxonomy (NCBI): domain Eukaryota; kingdom Viridiplantae; phylum Streptophyta; class Pinopsida; order Cupressales; family Taxaceae; genus Torreya; species Torreya grandis. Next base: position 1,909,298 of record JARHVA010002623.1, read on the forward strand.
CATAAACCACCTTGAGATCTATTCTCTTAGCATTGGTTTATTGACCAGGTATTGCAATGTTGGGTGGTTCATGAAGAACTCAAAAGGATTAGCCAATAAGTAATGCCTGAACTTTTGTAATGAAAATGCATGGCAAGTGCTTCTTTCTTTGTGGTTGTGTGATTCTTTTCTATAGCTGAGATTTTCCTACCAAAATGTATTGGGTGGTCTAACCCACATTCACCTCATTGTGATAAAGCAACTCCTTCTATATTACTCAAAGCATCTACATATACATGGAATGGTTTCTTCCAATTAGGAAATACAAAGATGGGTATTGTTACCAACCTCTAATTTAACTTGATGATTTCCATTTGACACTCTGGTATCCATTTTAATTTGATGTCCTTACGTAGTAGCTTCTTGTTTTATTATTTTTGGGAAATTAAGTGTTTTATTCCTCAATAACAAAGGGTATAAGAAGATAAAATTAGTAAATAATATGCATAATTAAGCTACTAATTTGTGTGATTTAATTATATTTTTGCCTTTTCTAAAAATGGTAATAAGTGAGAGAAAATATAACTTAGCTTATTTTGGGTTGTTTTGGTTGAAACAAAGTCTGATATTGAAGGAAAAAGACTTGAACACTATCGCAAACTAAGATCTAGAGTTTATTTTTTGGTTGGATAGGACCAATAAAAATAAGACACCCTACTATTTGATGATGTAGTCCTAGTCTTGCCACTATTATCCAAACTACTCACAGAGATATGATTTTTTTGGGTTTTGTTCATAGTGTCTCTGTGAGCCTGTCTACTAAATTTTAGATCTTTGTTGTCAACAAGAATTCTTATAGAGTTGATTCCTCACATGTTTGCATCTTCTATGCAATTTAATGAAACTTTGGAAAATAGGGAAAATGGGTATGTGTGTAATGGATATGTTAGATGCACTTTGCACCTCATGTGTGGGCACATTGCCTACATACCAATACTTTGAGGAAGGATCAAGCTATATGTAGTTCTCCCATTGAAGTGTTTGGTGTAATAGTGTGATGAAAATGCAAGTAAATGTGAAACTGGGTGTACTTAGAATGACTAAAGACTAGTATGAGGGTTTGAATAAGCTTTAAATATTATTGGATGGATGTATGTAGAGAATAGGGATAAGTGCTTGAGTGATCTTGCTAGTATTCTTACTTCTCTCTTGTAAATGAGTGCCAACCCTTCTAAATAGACTTTGAAGGCCTTTTATAGGGGATTTAATGATCATGTGTTAAATGAATTCACATTTTTACAACATGAATTAGGATAAGGATTTAAGAAAATATGACCATAAGAACCTATTTTGCACTTAGACAACAACGTTAAAAACTAGACACCCTAGGTTTTAGTGCTCCTATCCAACTTGGGCACTATTGTCCAGAGGGAATGAGACTTGGGGGGATAGATCTAGACCTGAGAGAGCTACCTGGGTCTGAAAGGGTTAAGTTTAGAAGGCTATGGATGACTGGGAATTAGTGAAATAAGATCCTAAAAGGGTTGTGCAAGCAAGTAGAAGGACCCATGGATTGGGTGTCATTAGCCATACTCAAGTAACTAAATTTTGCATTTTATATGACTCCATTTCCTCCCCCCCCCCTTTTATTCTAGTGATGTATCAAAGTGAAATACTAAGATAAAGGGAAAAAAAGAATAAGAAAGCATATCTGAACTTAGCTATGAAGGTGAAGCTCATGAAGCTATGTGATGTTGCATGTGCATAGAGAGAGCATGATGTAAAGTGTGAATTTGTAATGAAAAACATAGAGTAGATTAGTTCTTACTAGATATGCTATATCTAAAATAATAACATAAAAAATCTAGGTAAGAGAGAGAGGAAGAGAAAGGAATGAGTACACTTCATCGAGTAGGCAAACTAATACAAAACCTGTTGTGATACTCGATTGTGTTGGGTGTGTGTTATATCAAAAGTTATATCATGATTGGAGATGAGTGATCAATTCCATAGAAAGTGGCTCAAGAATACAAATATAGGACCTTTGGCTCCATCATCACCTACTAAGTGAAGCTAATGAATCATGCATGTGTCAATCATTGTTTGGACTATGCATCTAATCCCTCTGAATATGTGGCTAAAGAATACAAAGGCTAGCTAGACCTTTGGCTCCATTATTTCATACTAAGTGAAGATAATGAATCATGTGTGTGTCAATTGATGTTTGGACTATGTGTCCAAACCCTTTGAATAAGTGGCTCAAGAATACAAAGGCTAGTTAGACCATTGGCTCCATCATTGCCCCATGAAGTGAAGTTATGAAGTGATATCAGTATGAAATAGATGTCATATGAAATAGATTTTTAAGCCCATGAATATACTATAATCTGAAAATGTTGGTGTGGATAACCGAATGTATGATGGAAACTAGGCCCTCTTGGCCATTTTGAAAAGATGAAGACTAGTCTTGTATGAGAGCCACTCCAAAACTGGTGAAATAGGCTTATATGGAAGCCAAATCAATAACTTGAGTACTCAAGAAGTTAAGCTTGTATTAAATCCAAAATGAAAAAGGATGTCAACCACTTATAGATAGAGTAAGGCATGCAACTGTTGAGAAATTCCTAGAAGATATAATAAACTTAGAAAAAGGGTAGGAGTAATGCGCCATGCACATTGACCCTAATAATTGGTGTCTAGAACATGGATTCTGATTTGGAAGTTATATCAACTACCTAATCTAAAATTGTAAGTGAGAGCCATCATGTTGTGCATGATTCCCCCTATATATGGATTCTCTAAAATATGCTAAATCTTGACTATGTTGTACTAATAAACCTATGAATAAACTCACATTTCTATCTATTTCTAGAAAAAACTATTTTTTCTATTATCTGGATAGTAGCACCAAAAATAGGACACCATACTATCTAACATTTTAGTCCAATTTTGGCACTATTATCCAAGGCCAAATGTAATGACCGTTCTAGATTATCTAATGCCTACCTGGTCTATTCTGACTGGTTTGATGTTTGGTAATTGTTTTGAGTTTTCTAAAAACTATTATTTTGACCACTAAGTGTCAGGAATCTAGAACAACAAATAGCTCTGATACCACTTTGTTAGGATTAGGAGCACAATTGATTACCTTGTATAAGAAACTAAACATGAAATTTAACTAGAAGTAATATGTAACTAGAATTCAGAAATAACATAGAATATGAGAGACAATACCCAATTGTATGAATACTCTTCCAGAAGGAATTACAATAAAGAAGATGCCACACTCTTCTTCCCACACCTCTAGGGCTCCCACACCTCTAGGGCATACAATAATCTCCCTCAAGAGTTCTCTCTCTCAATTACGGTCACAACAAATAAGTCAAACACAGAGTTGTTCACCTCCACCAATCAATAACAATACTGCCAGTCCACTAGTCAATAACAATACTGCCAGTCCACCAGTCAGTAACAATACTGCCAATCCACCAAGTACTCAACGTACTCCAATTCCGAGTACACCACGTACTCCAAGTAGATCTCCCCTAATCTTGCTACCTGTTGTGTTGTTGATCTCCTTGATCTTGCACACCTACTGATCAACCTGGTTTTGCATGCCTACAAACCTAGATCTCGCACACACACACACACACACACACACACACACACACACACACACACACACACACACACACACACACACACACACACACTTGCAGATCAATCGAACTTACTTACCATGTAGATCTAACCTAATCGTGCTACACTATACATCAACCTAGCCTTGCACACCTGTCGACCTAGATCATACACACCTGAAAGAACCCTTTTCCTTGCCTCACCAAGTCCTTATGATTCTCCCTTGGATAGAACCCTTCTAATTCTACAGAAGCCTTCTGGTTTTACAACTTTACAATACAGCCTATGGGTCTCTTAAATAGATCCCATACAAACAATAATTAGACTTCTAATTACAATAATTAGAACTATAGCTCCAAGACTAAAATTACTCTTTACCATGCAAACTAACTGTCTGTCTAAAATTATACCAGATTCAAAGACACATGCAAACACATGCACACACAGGCTGTCGACGTTGGTGCCTACCTGACCAATGTCGACTGACCCATAACCAATGTCAGTTACTGCAAACACTGAAGATGACTAACATCAGTTGATCAGACTGATTTCAGTTGCCTACAACTCAGCAACCTCCTTCAATTTGCATCTTGGTGAAGCTTTTAGCTCCACAACCTAACAATCTCCCACTTGGAGATAAATAGCTGCACCTATACCTATACTTGTACATCATCTAATTTGTTTCCTGGCTTCTATCCCTCTTCAAGCTCAATCTTGAAGACCAACCACCACACATCTTGTGGTGCTCCACATGTCATCCAAGTAACCTACCACATCCGAATCTACATACCCATGTAGAGAAGTCCTTGACCCTGCATAGCATGAATCCTTGCTGTTGATCCCTCTCAGATACCTGAGAATCCACTGAACTGCTCTCCAGTGCTTCTTTCCTAGATTGGCCACAAACTTTTTGATAGCACCCACTGCTTGGGCAAAAATAGGTCTAGTACACATGTACTTAACCTCATCATGTGAATTGGGACACAGTTCTATGAATTGTCCATCCATAAGTGTGATAACCGGTTTTGCATCCTTCATCTTGAACCATGCCACTACCTTATTCACACAATCATCCTGAGACAACATCAACTTGTGATATTCCCTGTCTCTAGGAATACTCATGCCAAATAATTTTGCTCCTCCTAAATCCTTCTTGGCACACCACTAAACTAATTTTACCCTTAGCTCAACAAAACCCTACATGTATAAACCTACAACAAGCACATCATCCACATATAGTAATAGGATAATGTCATGACCACTATCTAACCTAGTAAAGTAAACACAATGATTACATTGACACTGACTAAAGCCATGCTTTGTCATACACCTGTCAAACCTTCACCACTGTCTTGGAGCTTCCTCAAGACCATATGACCTAGCCTTCTATCAAATGTGTCCATTATCTCTCTTCTTTAGCCAAGAATCCATTCATCTTTCAGTGCTTTTATCTCAGCTGGCAACTCTACCAAATCTCCCATTTGGTTCTCATCCAAGGAATCAAATTCCTCATTCATGCCATGCTCCAACTGTTTCTTGGATCCTACCTGCTTTGCAGTGAGCAACAAGTATAAACAAGGGGAATAACGAATTTGAGGATTACTTACCCTTTCAGTCCTCCATATGGGTGTTTGAGACTCCTTGATAGCTTGTTGTCTACCCAAAATCTGTTCCTTGGTCAACCCTAGTCTGCACCCGACTGATGTCAAATCCACTTGATCACCGACACCGGTTCCCTGATCAACGTCGGTGTCCTCTTGGTCACCGACGTTGGTTCCTTGACCGACATTGGTAGCCACCTACTCGACACCACTAACTTTGGTCTGCACATGACTGACATCAGTACCTTCCTATTCGACGTTGATTCCACCTGACCGATGTTGGTAACTATGTTTCCTTATGAGTGATAACATTTTACTCGCGAGCTCAATTTGGATCAAAACCCTGTCCAAACTGCCCTGCTCAGAGTTATTCAGTCACCTCAGCTGATCTCTATCCATCATCTCCTCCATGAACACCAAGGCTTTCCGGTTATATAAGTTTGTCAAAGACATCTGACTTCCTCTTAAGAACATGCATCTCCTTCTTACTCATGTGACCAAGCCTACAAAGCCACGTCTTCACAATAGAAGGAGAATCAATAATAAAAGTAGGTAGATAAAGAGTACCTAATTTATTACCACATGCTAATTCAAGTGCATCAACTGTGAGAGTTATTGTGCATCTCTCATCACCCAACTTTCTTAAAGAAATTAGCCTCATCTTCAAGACTGGGACCTGCATGACCTTCTTCAACACCCATTTGTTGGTCGTCTGTAATTTCAGCTACACTTCCCCTTTGCCAATACTTTGACAAGGCTCACCAACCCCTAAATAAATATTTCCAAAGTCTCCATGGACATAATCATGGAAAAATACTCTATTTGGGGCTGCATGGAAAGAGGCAACAAAATCTATAATCCAAGATTCTACTTTATCCAAGGAACATACAAGAGCATCCTGTGCAATAATCCCTACAACATCTGCTTCTTCATTTCCTTCATGTTGATCTTCAACAAACCAATAATCTTTCTTTACCTGCTCTTTCTTTCCATAATTTTGTAATTGATCATTCTTGATTTTGAATTCCTCCATTCTTAGCTTACTTTCTTCTGCCATTGCTATACTCTCACTCAATCAGAAACCCCTGAGAGTGACCTGTAATCAAACACAAACCTGCTCCGAACCAAGCTCTATGAACCTACAACCCTAGCTTTGATACCACTTGTCAGGAATCAATAACAACAAACAACTCTGATACCACTTTGTCAAGATTAGGAGCACAATTGATTACCTTGTATAAGTAACTAAATACAAAATTTAACTAGAAGTAATATGTAACTAGAATTTAGAAATAACATAGAATATGACAGACAATACCCAATTGTATTAATACTCTTCCAAATGAAATTACAATAAAGAAGATGCCACACTCTTCTTCCCACACCTTTAGGGCATACAATAATCTCCCTCAAGAGTTCTCTCTCTCAATTACGGTCACAACAAACAACTCAAACACAGAGTTTTTGTTCACCTCCACCAGTCAGTAACAATACTGCTAGTCCACCAAGTACTCAACGTACTCCAAGTTTGAGTACACCACATACTCCAAGTAGATCTCACCTAATCTTGCTACCTATTATGTTGTTGATCTCCCTGATCTTGCACACCTGCTGATCAACCTAGTTTTGCATGCCTACAAACTTAGATCTCACACACACACACACCTACAGATTAACTGATCTTACTTACCATGTAGATCTAATCTGATCTTGCTACACCACAGATCAACCTGGCCTTGCACACCTACTGACCTAGATCATACACACCTAGAAGAACCCTTATCCTTGCCTCACCAAGTCCTTATGATTCTCTCTTGGATAGAACCCTTCTGATTCTATAGAAGCCTTCTGGTTCTACAATTTTACAATACAGCCTATGGGTCTCTTAAATATATCCCATACAAACAATAATTAGACTTCTAATTACAATAATTAGAACCACAGCTCCAAGACTAAAATTAGTCTTTACCATGCAAATTAACTATCCATATAAAATTAGACCAGTTTCAAAGATACATGCACACACAGGCTACTAACATCGGTGCCTGTCTGATCGATGTCAGCTGACCCATAACCGACATTGGTTACTGTGAACATTGAAGATGACCGACATCGATTGATCACACCGATGTTGGTTGCCTGCAACTCAGCAACCTCCTCTAATTTGCATCATGGTGAAGCTTTTAGCTCCACAACCTAACAATCTCCCACTTGGAGATAAACAACTACACCTGTACCTGTACCTGTACATTGTCTAATTTTTTTCCTGGCTTGTATTCCTTTTCAAGCTCAATCTTGAAGACCAACCACCACACATCTTGTGGTGCTCTGCATGTCATATAAGTAACCTGCCACATCTGAATCTACATACCCATGTAGAGAAGTCCCTGACCTTGCATAACATGAATCCCTACTGATGATCCCTCTCAGATACCTAAGAATCCACTGACCTACTCTCTAGTGCTTCTTTCCCAGATTTGCCACAAACTTTCTGATAACACACACTGCTTGGGAAAAAATAGGTCTAGTACACATGTACTTAACCTCATCATGTGAATTGGGACATAGTTCTGTGAACTGTCCATCCATAGGTGTGCTAACCGATTCTGCATCCTGCATCTTAAACCATGCCACTACTTTATTCACACAATCATCTTGAGACAACATCAACTTGTGATATTCCCTATCTCTAGGAATACTCATGCCAAAGAATTTTGCTCCTCCTAAATCCTTCTTGGCACACCACTGAACTAATTTTACCCTTAGCTTAGCAAAACCCTGCATGTATAAACCTGCAACAAGCACATCATGCACATATAGTAACAGGATAATGTCATGACCACTATCTAATCTGGTAAAGTAAACATAATGATTACATTGACACTAACTAAAGCCATGCTTTGTCATACACCTGTCAAACCTATACCACTGTCCTAGAGCTTCCTCAAGACCATATGACCTGGCCTTCTATCTCACATGTCCATTCTCTCTCTTCTTTAACCAAGGAATCCATTCATCTTTCAGTGCTTTTATCTTGACTAGCAACTCTACCAAATCTCCCATTTGATTCTCATCCAAGGAATCAAATTCCTCATTCATGCCATGCTCCCACTGTTTCCTAGATCCTACCTGCTCTACAGTGAGCAACAAGTATAAAGAAGAGGAATAACAAATTTGAGGCTTACTTACCCTTTCAGTCCTCCATATGGGCATTTGAGACTCCTTGATAGCTTGTTGTCCACCCAAAATCCATTCCCTAGTCAATCTTGGTCTGCACCCGATCGATGTCAAATCCACCTGATCATCGATGCTAGTTCCCTGACTAACATCGGTTTCCTCCTGGTCATCGACATCAGTTGTCTGATTGACATCGATAGCCACCTACCTGACACCACCAACTCTGGTCTGCACATAACCGACATTGGTATCTGCCTATTCAATGTTGGTTCCACTTGACCGATGCTGGTAACTTTGTTTCCCTATGAGTGATGACTTTTCACTTGCGAGCTCACTTTAGATCAAAACCCTGTCCAAACTACCCTATTTAGAGTTATTCAATCCTCTTAGCTGATCTCTGTCCATCAACTCCTCCATGAACACCAAGGCTCTTTAGTTCTTAAGTTTTTTAAAGACATCTGACTTTCTGTTAAGAACATGCATCTCCTTCTTACTCATGTGACCAAGCCTACAAAGCCACGTCTTCGTAATAGAAAGAGAATCAGTAATACAAGTAGGTAGATAAAGAGTACCTACTTTCTTACCAAATGCTAATTCAAGTGCATCCACTGTGAGAGTTATTGTGCATCTCTCATCACCCAACTTTCCTAAATAAATTAGCCTCATCTTCAAGACTGGGACCTGTGTGACCTTATTCAACACCCATGTGTTGGTCGTCTGCAATTTCAGCCACACTTCCCCTTTGCCAATACTTTGACAAGGCTCACCAACCCCTAAATAAATCTTTCCAAAGTGTCTATGAACATAATCATGGAAAAATACTCTATTTGGGGCTACATGGAAAGAGGCAATAGAATCTATAATCCAAGATTCTACTTTATCCAAGGAACATACAAGAGCATCTTCTACAACAATCCCTGCAACATCTGCTTCTTCATTTCTTTCATGTTGATCTTCAACCAACCAGTAATCTTTCTTTACCTGCTCATTCTTTCCATAATTTCGTAATTGATCATTCTTGATTTTGAATTTCTCCATTCTTAGCTTACTTTCTTCTACCATTGCTATACTCCCACTCAATCAGAAACCCCTGAGAGTGACTTGTAATCAAACACAAACCTGCTCCGAACCAGGCTCTGTGAACCTGCAACCCTAGCTCTGATACCACTTGTCAAGAATTTAGAACAACAAATAGCTCTGATACCACTTTGTCAGGATTAGGAGCATAATTGATTTCCTTGTATAAGAAACTAAACATGGAATTTAACCAGAAGTAATATGTAACTAGAATTTAGAAATAACACATAATATGAGAGACAATACCCAATTGTATTAATACTCTTCCAGAAGGAATTACAATAAAGTAGATGCCACACTCTTCTTCCCACACCTCTATGGATGCCACACCTCTAGGGCATACAATAGTCTCTCTCAAGAGTTCTCTCTCTCAATTATGGTCATAACAAATAACTCAAACACAGAGTTGTTGTTCACCTCCACCAGTCAGTAACAATACTGCCAGTCCACCAGTCAGTAAAAATACTGCTAGTCCACCAAGTACTCAACGCACTCCAAGTCTGAGTACACCACGTACTCTAAGTAGATCTCACCTGATCTTGCTACTTGTGTTGTTGATCTCCCTGATCTTGCACACCTATTGATCAACCTGATTTTGCATGCCTGCAAACCTAGATCTCGCACACACACACACCTGGAGATCAACTGACCTTACTTACCATGTAGATCTAACCTGATCTTGCTACACCACAGATCAATCTGGCCTTGCACACCTACCGAACTAGATCATGCACACCTAGAAGAACCCTTGTCCTTGCCTCACCAAGTCCTTATGATTCTCCCTTGGATAGAACCCTTCTGATTCTATAGAAGCCTTTCGGTTCTAAAACTTTACAATACAGCCTATGGGTCTCTTAAATAGATCACATACAAACAATAATTAGACTTCTAATTACAATAATTAGAACCGTAGCTCCAAGACTAAAATTAGTCTTTACCATGTAAACTAACTATTCATCTAAAATTAGACCAGTTCTAGAGACGCATGCAAATGCATGCACACACAGGCTGCCAACGTCGGTGCCTGTCTAATTGATGTCAGTCGACCCATAACTAATGTCAGTTATTGTGATCACTAAAAATTACCTACTTCAGTTGATCAAACTGATGTCGGTTGCCTGTAACTCAGCAACCTCATCCAATTTGCATCTTGGTGAAGCTTTTAGCTCCACAACCTAACAATCTCCCACTTGGAGATAAATAGTTACACTTGTACCTATACATCATCTAATTTGTTTCCTAGCTTGTATCCCTCTTCAAGCTCAATCTTGAAGACCAACCACCACACATCCTGTGGTGCTCTGCATGTCATATAAGTAACCTGCCACATCCGAATCTACATACCCATGTAGAGAAGTCCCTGACACTGTATACCATGAATTCTTGCTGTTGATCCCTCTCAGATACATGAGAATCCATTGAACTACTCTCCAGTGCAACTTTCCCAGATTAGCCACAAACTTTCTAACAGCACCCATTGCTTGGGAAAAAATAGGTCTAGTACACATGTACTTAACCTCATCATGTGAAGTGGGACATAGTTCTATGAACTGTCCATCCATAGGTGTGCTAACCGATTCTACATCCTACATCTTGAACCACACCACTACCTTATTCACACAATCATCTTGAGACAACATCAACTTGTGATATTCTCTGTCTCTAGGAATACTCATGACAAAGAATTTTGCTCCTCCTAAATCCTTCTTGGCACACCATTGAACTAATTTTACCCTTAGCTCAACAAAACCTTGCATGTATGAACCTGCGACAAGCACATCATCCACATACAGTAACAGGATAATGTCATGACCACTATCTAACCTGGTAAAGTAAACACAATGATTACATTGACACTGATTAAAGCCATGCTTTGTGATACACTTGTCAAACCTTTACCACTATCTTGGAGCTTCCTCAAGACCATATGACCTGGCCTTCTATCTCACGTGTCCATTCTCTCTCTTTTTTAACCAAGGAATCCATTTGTCTTTCAGTGCTTTTATCCCGACTGACAACTCTACCAAATCTCCCATTTGATTCTCATCCAAGGAATCAAATTCCTCATTCATGCCATGTTCCCACTATTTCCTAGATCCTACCTGCTCTGTAGTGAGCAATAAGTCTAAAAAATGGGAATAATGAATTTGAGGGTTACTTACCCTTTCAGTCCTCCATATAGGTGTTTGAGACTCCTTGACAGCTTGCTGTCCACCCAAAATTCATTCCTTGGTCGACCCTGGTCTGCACCCGACCGATGTCGAATCCACCTAATCACTGATGCCGGTTCCCTGACCAACGTCGGTGTCCTCCTAGTCACCAACGTCAGTTCCCTAACCGACGCTGGTAGCCACCTGCCTGACACCATAGACTCTGGTCTGCACATGACTGACATCTGTACCTACTGGTTTGACATTGTTTCCACTTGACCAATGCTGATAATTGTGTATCTTTGTGAGTGATGAATTTTTATCTGTGAGCACACTTTGGATCAAACCCTGTCCAAACTACCCTGCTCAAAGTTATTTAGTCCCCTCAGCTGATCTCTATCCATCATCTCCTCCATGAACACCAAGGCTTTCCAGTTCTTAAGTTTGTCAAAGACATCTGACTTCCTCTTAAGAACATGCATCTCCTTCTTACTCATGTGACCAAGCCTACAAAGCCACGTCTTCGCAATAGAAGGAGAATCAGTAATACAAGTAGGTAGATAAAGAGTACCTACTTTCTTACCACATGCTAATTCAAGTGCATCTGCTGTGAGAGTTACTATGCATCTCTCATGACCCAACATTCTTGAAGAAATTAGACTCATCTTCAAGACTAGGACCTGCATGACCTTCTCCAACACCCATGTGTTGGCCATCTACAATTTCAGCCGCACTTCCCCTTTGCCAATACTTTGACAAGGCTCACCAACCCCTAAATAAATATTTCCAAAGTCTCCATGGACATAATCATAGAAAAATACTTTATTTGGGGCTACATGGAAAGAGGCAACAAAATCTATAATCCAAGATTCTACTTTATCCAAGGAACATACAAGAGTATCCTATGCAATAATTCCTGCAACATCTGCTTCTTCATTTCCTTCATGCTGATCTTCAACCAACCATCAATCTTTCTTTACCTGATCTTTCTTTTCATAATTCTGTAATTGATCATTATTGCTTTTGAATTCCTCCATTCTTAGCTTACTTTCTTCTGCCATTGCTATACTACCACTCAATCAAAAACCCCTGAGACTGACATGTAATCAAACACAAACATGCTCCGAACCAGTCTCTGTGAACCTGCAACCCTAGCTCTGATACCACTTGTCAGGAATCTAGAACAACAAACAGCTCTGATACCACTTTGTCAAGATTAGGAGCACAATTGATTACCTTATATAAGCAAATAAACATGGAATTTAACCAAAAGTAATATGTAACTAAAATTCAGAAATAACACAGAATATGAGAGACAATACCCAATTGTATTAATACTCTTCTAGAAGGAAGTACAATAAAGAAGATGCCACACTCTTCTTCTCACGCATCTAGGGATCCCACACCTCTAGGGCATACAATAATCTCCCTCAAGAGTTCTCTCTCTCAATTATGGTCACAACAAACAACTCCAACACAGAGTTGTTGTTCACCTCCACCAGTCAGTAACAATACTACCAGTCCACCAAGTACTCAATGTACTCCAAGTCTAAGTACATCACATACTCTAAGTAGATCTCACCTAATCTTGCTACATGTTGTGTTGTTGATCTCCCTGATCTTGCACACCTGCTGATCAACCTAGTTTTGCATGCCTACAAACCTAGATCTCACACACACACACACACACTTGCAGATCAACCGACCTTACTTACCATGTAGATCTAACCTGATCTTGCTACATCACAAATCAACCTGGCCTTGCACACCTACCGACCTAGATCATGCACACCTGAAAGAACCCTTGTCCTTGCCTCACCAAGTCCTTATGATTCTCTCTTGGATAGAACCCTTCTGATTCTATAGAAGCCTTCTAGTTCTACAACTTTACAATATAGCCTATGGGTCTCTTAAATAGATCCCATATAAACAATAATTAGACTTCTAATTACAATAATTAGAACCGCAGCTCCAAGACTAAAATTAGTCTTTACCATGCAAACTAACTATCTATCTAAAATTAGACCAGTTTTGGAGATGCATGCACACACAGGCTATCGACGTCGATGCCTGTCTGACCGATGTCAGCCGACCCATAACCGATGTCGGTTACTATGAACACTGAAGATGACCGACTTCGATTGATCAGACTAACGTCAGTTGCCTACAACTCAGCAACCTCCTCTAATTTGCATCTTGGTGAAGCTTTTAGCTCCACAACCTAACAATCTCCCACTTGGAGATAAACAGCTACACCTGTACATATACATCATCTAATTTGTTTCCTGGCTTTTATCCCTCTTCAAGCTCAATCTTGAAGACCAACCACCACACATCATGTGGTGCTCCATATGTCATATAAGTAATCTGCCACATCCGAATCTACATACCCATGTAAAGAAGTCCCTGACCTTACATAACATGAATCCCTGCTACTGATCCCTCTTAGATACCTGAGAATCCACTAAACTGCCCTCTAGTGCTTCTTTCTTGAATTGGCCACAAACTTTCTGATAGCACCCACTGCTTGGGAAAAAATAGGTATAGTACACATGTACTTAACCTCATCATGTGAATTGGGACACAATTCTATGAATTGTCCATCCATAGGTGTGCTAACTAGTTTTGTATCTTGCATCTTGAACCACGCCACTACCTTATTCACACAATCATCCTGAGACAACATCAACTTGTGATATTCCCTGTCTAGGAATACTCATGCCAAAGAATTTTTCTCCTCTTAAATCCTTCTTAGCACACCACTAAACTAAATTTACCCTTAGCTCAGCAAAACCCTACATGTATGAACCTGCAACAAGCACATCATCCACATATAGTAACAGGATAATGTCATGACCACTATCCAACCTGGTAAAGTAAACACAATGATTACATTGACACTGACTAAAGCCATGCTTTATCATACACCTATCAAACCTGTACCACTGTCTTAGGGCTTCCTCAAGACCATATGACTTGGCCTTCTATCTCACGTGTCCATTCTCTCTCTTCTTTAACCAAGGAATCCATTCATCTTTCAGTGCTTTTATCCTGGCTGGCAACTCTACCAAATCTCTCATTTAGTTCTCATCTAAGGAATCAAATTCCTCATTCATGCCATGCTCCCACTATTTCCTAAATCCTACCTACTCTATAGTGAGTAACAAGTATAAAGAAGGGGAATAACGAATTTGAGGCTTACTTACCCTTCCAATCCTCCATATGGGCATTTGAGACTCCTTAATAGCTTACTATCCACCCAAAATCCATTCCCTGGTCGACCCTAGTCTGTACCTGACCGATGTCAAATCCACCTGATTGCCTACGCTGGTTCTTTGACTGATGTCGGTGTCCTCTTGGTCGCTGACGTCAGTTCCCTGATCGACACCGATAGCTACCTACTCGACACCACCAACTCTGGTCTGCACATGACCAACGCTGGTACCTACTTGTTTGACGTCAGTTCCACCTGACCAATGTTGGTAACTATGTTTCCCTGTGAGTGATGACTTTTTACCTGTGAGCTCACTTTGGATCAAAACCCTGTCCAAACTACCCTGCTCAGAGTTATTCAGTCCCCTCAGTTGATCTCTATCCATCATCTCCTCCATGAACACCAAGGCTTTCCAGTTTTTAAGTTTGTCAAAGACATCTGACTTCCTCTTAAGAACATGCATCTCCTTCTTACTCATGTGACCAAGCCTACAAAGCCACGTCTTCGCAATGGAAGGAGAATCAGTAATACAAGTAGGTAGATAAAGAGTACCTACTTTCTTACCACATGCTAATTCAAGTGCATCCACTATGAGAGATACAGTGCATCTCTTATCACCCAACTTTCTTGAAGAAATTATCCTCATCTTCAAGACTGGGACCTGCATGACCTTCTTCAACACCCATGTGTTGGCCATCTGCAATTTCAGTCGCACTTCCCCTTTGCCAATACTTTGACAAGGCTCACCAAGCCCTAAATAAATCTTTCCAAAGTCTCCATGGACATAATCATGGAAAAATACTCTATTTGGGGCTGCATGGAAAGAGGCAACAAAATCTATAATCCAAGATTCTACTTTATCCAAGGAACATACAAGAGCATCTTGTGCAACAATCCCTGCAACATCTACTTCTTCATTTCCTTCATGTTGATATTCAACTAACCAGCAATCTTTCTTTACCTGCTCTTTCTTTTCATAATTCCATAATTGATCATTCTTGCTTTTGAATTCCTCCATTATTAGCTTACTTTCTTCTGCCATTGATATATTCCCACTGAATTAGAAACCCCTGAGAGTGACCTATAATCAAACACAAACCTACTCCGAACCAGGCTCTGTGAACCTGCAACCCTAGCTCTGATACCACTTGTCAAGAATTTACAACAACAAATAGCTCTGATACCACTTTGTCAGGATTAGGAGCACAATTGATTACCTTGTATAAGCAACTAAACATAGAATTTAACCAGAAGTAATATGTAACTAGAATTTAAAAATAACACAGAATATGAGAGACAATACCCAATTGTATTAATACTCTTCCAGAAGGAATTACAATAAAGAAGATGCCACACTCTTCTTCCCACACCTCTAGGGCTCCCACACCTCTAGGGCATACAATAATCTCCATCAAGAGTTCTCTCTCTCAATTACGGTCACAACAAACAACTCAAATACAGAGTTGTTGTTCACCTCCACCAGTCAGTAACAATACTGCCAGTCCACCAGTCAGTAACAATACTGCTAGTCCACCAAGTACTCAACGTACTCCATGTTCGAGTACACCACGTACTCCAAGTAAATCTTACCTGATCTTGCTACTTATTGTGTTACTGATCTCTCTGATCTTGCACACCTATTGATCAACCTGGTTTTGCATGCCTGCAAACCTAGATCTCGCACACACACATCTACAGATCAACCGATCTTACTTACCATGTAGATGTAACCTGATCTTGCTACACTGTAGATCAACCTAGCCTTACACACCTGCCGACCTAGATCATACACACCTAGAAGAAACCTTATCCTTGCCTCACCAAGTCCTTATGATTCTCCCTTGGATAGAACCCTTCTGATTCTATAGAAGTCTTCTGGTTTTACAACTTTACAATACAGCCTATGGGTCTCTTAAATAGATCCCATATAAACAATAATTAAACTTCTAATTATAATAATTAAAACCGCAACTCCAAGACTAAAATTAGTCTTTACCATGCAAACTAACTATCCATCTAAAATTAGACTAGTTATGGAGACGCATGCAAATGCATGCACACACAGGTTGCCGACGTCGGTGCCTGTTTGATCGATGTCAGCCGACCCATAACTGACGTTGTTTACTATGAACACTAAAGATGACCGACGTCGGTTGATCAGACTGACATTGATTGCCTGCAACTCAACAACCTCATCCAATTTGCATTTTGGTGAAGCTTTTAGCTCCACAACCTACCAATCTCCCACTTGGAGATAAATCACTGCACCTGTACCTTCACATCATCTAATTTGTTTTCTGGCTTGTATCCCTCTTCAAACTCAATCTTGAAGACCAACCACCACACATCCTGTGGTGCTTCGCATGTCATATAAGCAACCTGCCATATCTGAATCTACATACCCATGTAGAGAAGTCCCTGACCCTGCATAACATGAGTCCCTACTGTTGATGCCTCTCAAATACCTAAGAATCCACTGAACTGCTCTCTAGTGCTTCTTTCCCAGATTGGCCACAAACTTTCTGACAGCACCCACTACTTGGGGAAAAATAGGTCTAGTACACATGTACTTAACCTCATCATGTGAATTGGGACATAGTTCTGTGAACTATCCATCCATAAGTGTGCTAACCGATTTTGCATCCTACATCTGAAACCATGCCACTACCTTATTCACACAATCATCCTGAGACAACATCAACTTGTGATAATCCCTGTCTCTAGGAATACTCATGCCAAAGAATTTTGATCCTCCTAAATCCTTCCTGGCACACCACTAAACTAATTTTACCTTTAGCTCAGCAAAACCCTACATGTATGAACCTGCAACAAGCACATCATCCACATACAATGATAGGATAATGTCACAACCACTATCCAACCTGGTAAAGTAAACACAATGATTACATTGACACTGACTAAAGCCATGCTTTGTCATACACTTGTCAAACCTGTACCACTCTCTTGGAGCTTCCTCAAGACCATATGACCTAGCCTTCTATCTCATGTGTCCATTCTCTCTCTTCTTTAACCAATAAATCCATTTGTCTTTTAGTGCTTTTATCTTGGCTGGCAACTCTACCAAATCTCCCATTTGGTTCTCATCCAAGGAATCAAATCCCTCATTCATGCCATGCTCCCACCGTTTCCTGAATCTTACCTGCTCTGCAATGAGCAACAAGTATAAAGAAGAGGAATAACGAATTTGAGGCTTACTTACCCTTTCAGTCCTTCATATGGGCATTTGAGACTCCTTGACAGCTTGTTGTCTACCCAAAATCCGTTCCTTGGTCAACCCTAGTTTTCACCTGATCGATGTTGAATCCCCTTGATTTCCAATGCTAATTCCCTGATTGACATCAGTGTCCTCCTCATCACCGATGTCAATTCCTTGATCGACACTGGTAGCCACTTGCTTGACACCACTGACTCTGGTCTACACATGATCGATGTCGGTACCTGCCTATTTTGATGTCAGTTCCACGTGACCGACGCCAATAACTATGTTTCCCTATGAGTGATGACTTTTTATCTGCGAGCTCACTTTGGATCAAAACCCTATCCAAACCACCCTACTCAAAGTTATTCAGTCCCTTCAGCTGATCTCTATCCATCATCTCCTCCAAGAACACCAAGGCTTTCCAGTTCTTAAGTTTGTCAGACATCTGACTTCCTCTTAAGAACATGCATCTCCTTCTTACTCATGTGACCAAGCCTACAAAGCCACATCTTCAAAATAGAAGGAGAATTATTAATACAAGTAGGTAGATAAAGAGTACCTACTTTCTTACCACATGCTATTTCAAGTGCATCTACTATGAGAGTTATTGTGCATCTCTCATCACCCAACTTTCTTGAAGAAATTAGCCTCATCTTCAAGACTGGGACCTGCATGACCTTCTTCAACACCCATGTGTTGGTCGTCTACAATTTTAGCTGCACTTCCCCTTTGCCAATACTTTGACAAGGCTCACCAACCCCTAAATAAATATTTTCAAAGTCTCCATGGACATAATCATGGAAAAATACTCTATTTGGGGCTGCATGGAAAGAGGCAATAGAATTTATAATCTAAGATTCTACTTTATCTAAGGAACATACAAGAGCATCCTGTGCAACAATCCCTACAACATATGCTTCTTCATTTCTTTCATGCTGATCTTCAACCAACCAACAATCTTTCTTTACCTACTCTTTCTTTCCATAATTCTGTAATTGATCATTCTTGTTTTTGAATTCCTCCATTTTTAGCTTCCTTTCTTCTGCCATTGCTATACTCTCACTCAATCAGAACCCCCTGAGAGTGACCTGTAATCAAAAACAAACCTACTCCAAACTAGGCTCTGTGAACCTACAACCCTAGCTCTGATACCACTTGTCAGGAATCTAGAACAACAAACAACTCTTATACCACTTTGTCAGGATTAGGAGCACAATTGATTACCTTGTATAAGCAACTAAACATAGAATTTAACTAGAAGTAATATGTAACTAGAATTTAGAAATAACACAGAATATAAGAGACAATACCCAATTGTATTAATACTCTTCGAAAAGGAATTACAATAAAGAAGATGCCACACTCTTTTTCCCACACCTCTAGGGTTCCCACACCTCTAGGGCATACAATAATCTCCCTCAAGAGTTCTCTCTCAATTACGGTCACAACAAACAACTCAAACACAGAGTTGTTGTTCACCTCCACTAGTCAGTAACAATACTGCCAGTCCACCAAGTACTCAACATACTCTAAGTCTGAGTACACCACGTACTCCAGGTAGATCTCACCTGATCTTGTTACTTGTGTTACTGATCTCCCTGATCTTACACACCTGCTGATCAACCTAGTTTTGCATGCCTGCAAACTTAGATCTCGCACATACACACACACACACACACACACACACACACACACACACACACACACACACACACACACACACACACACACACACACATGCAGATCAACTAACCTTACTTACCATGTAGATCTAACCTGATCTTGCTACACTGCAGATCAACTTGGCCTTACACACATGTCGACCTAGATCATACACACCTAGAAGAACCCTATCCTTGCCTCACCAAGTCTTTATAATTCTCCCTTGGATAGAACCCTTCTGATTCTACAGAAGCCTTCTGGTTCTACAACTTTATAATACAACCTATGGGTATCTTAAATAGATCCCATACAAACAATAATTAGAATTCTAATTATAATAATTAGAATCATAGCTCCAAGACTAAAATTAGTCTTTACCATGCAAACTAACTGTCCATCTAAAATTAGACTAGTTTTGGAGATGCATGCAAATGCATGCACACACAGGCTGCCGACATCAGTGCCTATCTAACTGATGTCGACTGACCCATAACCGATGTCTGTTACTATGAACACTAAAGATGACTGATGTTGGTTGATAAGACTGACGTTGATTGCTTGAAACTCAGCAACCTCCTCTAATTTGCATCCTAGTGAAGCTTTTAGCTCCACAACCTAACACTAAGGAGCTCTGATCTCTATGACAAAACCCTTATTTGTTGCCCCCTCTTTTGAAGGTAGGAATAAGTACCCTACAATGACTACCCTCAAAATAAGAAGCCCTATAATTGTGTTAAGATAGAAATATACATGATATAACAATGATAATCAATAATAAATCTCGAGATATAGCAATATTTGTATTGACAGATTGTTAAATCAATAGAGGTATGCCTAAATAGATATAACAATGTAATAAAATGTGCAATGTATTGAATTAGAACTAGAAATGTTAGTTGTTAGTTATTATTTATCAAGGAGGGATGGAGCATGATGTCCATCATGGCATCTAAGAAAGTAAGGAAAATGCATGATATGGATCATGGCATTGCAATAATCAAAAAATCAATCAAGCAAACAAGTATATGGAGCAAGAAGCCAAAAGAATACAAGAGTGGCCAAGGGGCCAAGAAAATAAGGGACATGAGCACATTTCACTCAAACTAGAAAATAAGCATACAAGACATGTTTAAATGCCACATACACATACAATAGAAACAAGCAAGATTGGCATGAGGGACACATGCATATAGAAGAGTAAAATCAAGGGACATTGGCAAATTTCTAAAGGTGCACACACATGAATAAAAGCAAAGACATTAGAAAATGTCCTAAGGCACAAATAGGAGACAAATAGGAATTGGAGATGCAATCACATCAAGTTATGCTAAGAAAGAAGAGAAAGCATGTAATAACTAGAAATATAGAATCATATCTAACTAATCAAAGAAAGAGTGAAAATATGCAAGACATGTTTAGTATAAGACTAGGTATATGCTAAAAAATACACAAGTGCTAGTTACTAGTGAAATGTCGATATAATAATCTGTGTAATCTAGTAAGTAATTTATATCAACAAGATAACTTAGAGTGTGTAGTATAGGAATGACAAAACCTGGATGGTGTAGTCATGTAGAAGATGCCCCGAGTGGGTATGTATATTGATGTGTGTCTTAAATGTAGAAGTAAGATGCCCCCTCAATGGGTAGAATGAAGCAGTCAAAGATATGGGTGTCACTATACACACTCAAAGAATATTAAGTGAAGCATGGTAATGTAGATAAATTGACAAACAATAACATGAAATAGCAAATGTAAGTCCTAACATAGTAGTAGTAATGTAAAGATGGATGATGCATATAATTGAAATGTTTTTATGTTTTTGTATATATTTGAATGTTTTTTTTGGTATTTTTGATATTTTGAACTATGTATAGGAAAGACTGAGAAGAAATGAGACTAACTGATAAGTCTCAAGTGAGACTCCCTGTCATGGTGTCTTATATCAAACAAACGTATCATGCGTGATCGTGAAGCATGATGGAAAGGTTAGGACTATGATTCTGAAAGCTATGTGCATTGTAAATGTTTTGAAATATTTGAAGTAGAAACTAACTGTGGGGTCCCTCAGTGGATGAAATTATTGAGATTTTAGGGGCCCATCTAGAAGTTTGGAAAAGCTCTCTGAACATGTGCTCTATGTGTAGATGCATGGGATCTCAATGATACTACTCTAGGTGTGAATACTATAGATGGAAGCTATCTAGAGTCTTGAAGTGGTGGAGGTGTATGAACCCTCTATACTAGTGATATATACCTCACCTATTTTTGAATCTATACTGGGGGAATAATTGTAACTAGTGGGGAAACTAAAATTGGTGTAAAATCTAGAACTGGTGATTGCAAAAGAGGTTTCTCTGAAGTGGGGAATGGTAACTCATATGGAGCTCCACCAAATTTAATAATTTGATTAACATGAATGAATTTCATGTATCTATGAACTATAGATGGTACTACCTAAATTTTCTAAATCCATGGGCGACTAAGTAACATATCAAAAACTCCTACACTAGGAACTATAGTGAAATGTGTGGTCACATGTGTTGGACTAGTCTGTAAAGGAAGTAAAATCTCACCCAATGAACTCTATTCATTCCCACTAAATCAACTCATAACTATATTTGTTGAAGTAATATCATGCTTTGAATAGCCCAAATAGTGTAATAATGTAATGGTGCACATCTTGACACTGAAACCATTATCAATGTGAACACTATGAATGGGTTGATTATGAACATGTGCTCTAATAAAGAGTGCATTATAATCAGAATTATCCTCAATAATCTCCTAATCTAAGAAGGATATCGAAGGTCTAGTTGGAACCTTAGACTCACACACACCTGTCATACCGCTCAAAGGATGTGATTCAACTAAAGGTGCCTTGTATGTAACAATAGAGGATGTGCATGGAATGTGTGGTGAACACCTGATGTGTCCCCTTTCTCTTGCTTAAAATGCTATGGAAATGGATTTTAGAAGATTTTTAAAGCTTTATCCTATGTTGGCTTAGCTTGTGGAGGCTCGACTAAAGTGCCAAGATCAAGTAGGTTGTCATCTATCAAGTCTTGTATCTTATGTCTCAAACTAATGCATCTATTTTTAGTACACCCTGGTGCCCTATGAAAATTAAAAAATGCTTGTTGATCATATCCCCATGAAAGAGGATTTGTTGGGTCAAATTATTGAATAGGAGGGAGATTAATGATATTACATTCTAATAACTATTATAAAACTCTAGCTAGAAAAATTGGTAGATTGGTAAATGCACACCGAAGAGGTGATGATAAAACCATACCTTGAGAGGGATTTAAAGATGCATTAACTATTGGTTGATTCAGATTCTTGTTATCATTGACTTTGACCTTGTATGACACTTTGCTATTACTCTTATTTGTTGTGTCTGGAATGCTTTTATACTTGAATTTGCCCTTTGAAATGAGTTTCACTTCTCTTTCTTTTAATGTATGGCAAATTCAGTGAAGGAAGAGAATGTTTTGGACATAATAGATTCATGCAATGCTGGTAGAAGACTCTATTTGAAGAGATCTTATAAGTCCTGATCTACCATGGGGTTAATCATTTTAGCTAATATGGTCTTATATCAAAGCACATAGTTTGTGAGATGATCATTTGATTTTTATTTTTGTTGTACAATTTATGCATAAGAAACTTTATCAGCAATGTTAATACTGAAATGTGCTACGAACATGTCAGCTAAAGGATTGAATGCATTGACTGACTAATTTGATAGACTATAAAACTATTGTAAATCATAATCCTTCAAAATTCATGGAAATATATTATTAAGTAGCTAGTCATTTGGTACATATTCCAAGCATGCTACATAAAAAGCTCTCAGATTTGTCTTTGGATCACCCTTGCCATCATAAAGAGTAAGCTTAGGTTAAATAAAACATTATGGCAAGGGTGTAGAAGCAATGTGACATGCCAATGGTGTATGCATAAGAGCAAACGAATCCAAATAATGTGTAGGTATAGTGGTACTTGCTCAAGATGTAGCACTTTGGATTCAAGAGTTCTTATCTCTTACACAAGGACTGCCACATTAGGAGGGAGGGATGTATTAGTTGTAATTGGTGGCATAGAGGCAAGTTGGGCTGCTATAGGGGTTGTTGAGACATATTTTCCCCCTAGTGTCATTTTCAACTGGTTACTCAGTAGGGATGGAAAAATTAACTTGTTTAGCCTTTTTGATTTCCATGATAGATTGCAGAATTAATGTATGATCTTTAGGTTGTTCCTTAATTCTTTATTTGAAGTTTTGGAGGATCAAATATTTATTGAGTACAACTTCATTATCAATAATGGGTGGAAGTGGATTAGTAGTCTAATGTGGTAGAGTGTGAGCATCAATGTGTACATCATCAGTGGTATTCTCATATGGGTAATTGTTTGCATCATTCTCATTAAAATTGGTGTAATCTAGATGTGTAGAATTTATAGCTGGAGTCTGAACTAGTTTTTTATCCATAGTATATGGTCAATTTGAAGGAATCTAAGTGAATTTAGGAGGATTTCCATTAAGTCTTGCACTTCATCTTGAAGGAAGAGATGCAAAGAATTTAGGTGGCATAAGGAAAACAACTTGGATAATAATAGAAAGTATTAAACTGATATAATCTAAACAAAGAATTGGAATATGCATAAAAAGGATACGAAGCTCCCAAATAGGTAAGGTGATACCTCAAGGAGAAAAATAGGAGCTAGTATATGCAAATAGGGATTTTTTAGAATATTTTGTGCAAAATACTATGAATTTTTTAAATTGAAATTGAATTTATGAGTTAAATATACAAGATAAAATTTAGAAATTTATGGGAAAATGCTTGATTTAATGTGACCTAGTAGATGCAACTAGGGTTTTGAGAATAATATTTTTTTTTTAAAATTACTATGAATTTTTGAGATTTGAAGTGATTTTTCTGATTTTAATATACAACTAAAAATTTAGAAAATTATTGGGAAATTACTAGGAGCTACTTGATGCAACTAGGGTTTGAAATTAATTTATTTTATAATTTAATACAAAAATTCCAAATTTGAGAGGAATTTATGTTTTTGATATTCAATAAAAAAAATTAGAAATTAATATGAAAAATCAACTAAGAATTTACCCTAGGGTTTCTAGGGCTTTTATGCAAAATTTGAAGTAAGTCGGGTTCACCAAATGTTTTGTTATTTTTGGGAAATTAAGTGTTTTATTCCTCAATAAAAAAGGGTTTGAGTAGATAAAATTAGTAAATAATATGCATAATTAAGCTACTAATTTATGTGATTTAATTATATTTTTTCCTTTTTTAAGAAATAGTAATAAGTGAGAAAAAATATAACTTAGCTTATTTTGGGCTATTGTGGCTACGACAAAGTCTGATACTAAAGGAATAGGACTGGAACACTATCACAAATTGAGATCTAGAGCTCATTTCTTAGTTAGATAGGACCACTAAAAATAAGACACCTTGTTGTTCATTGCTATAGTCCTAGTCTTGTCACTATTGTCCAAACTACTGATAGAGATATGATTTTTTGGGTTTTGTTTGTAGTGTCTATGTGAACATATGTACCAAATTTTAGATCCTTGTTGTCAACAAAACTCCTTATAGAGTTTATTCTTCATGTGCTCGTGTCTTATATACAATTAAATGAAACTTTAGAAAATAGAGAAAAGGGGATAATGTGTAAATGATATGTTGGACACACATCACACCCTGTGTGTGGGTACACTACCTACATACCAATACTTCGAGGAGGGATAAAGCTATATGTAGTTCTTCCATTGAAGTGTTTGGTACAATAGTGTGATTAAAATACAATTAAATACAAAATTAGGTGTACTTGAAATGACTAGGGACTGGTATGAGGGTTTGAATAAGCTTGAAATATTGTTGGATGGATGTATGTAGAGAATAAGGATAACTGCTTGAGTGATCTTGTTAGTATTCTTGTGTCTCTCTTCTAAATGAGTGTCAACCCTTATAAATGGACTTTGAATGGCCTTTTATAGGGGATTTAATGATTTTGGGTTAAATGAATTTGCATTAGGATGACATGAATTAAGATAAGGATTCGGGAAAATATGACCGTTAGAACCTATTTTGCACTTACATAATAGCCCTAAAAATTAGACACCCTGGGTTTTAATGCTCCCATCCAACTTGGGCATTATTTTTCAGAGGGAATGAGACCTATGGGAATGGATTTGAGCCTAAGAGAGTTGTCTAGGTCTAAAAGGGTTAAGTCTGAAAGGTTGTGGATGACTAGGAATCAATGAAAGAAGAGCCTAAAAGGGTTGTGCAAGCAAGTAGGAGGATGTATAGGTTGGGTGTCATTAGCCATATTCAAGTAACCAAATTTTGCATTTTATATGACTACACTTCTCCATGGATGATGATATAGTTGCATATCCTTTTATGAACTTCTTATAATGTCTGGTATGACCCAGAAAGGTGCACACCTCAGTTGAGTTGGTAAGAGGTGGCATTCCTACTATAATAACAATTTTAGCTAGATTGACAAAAAATTTGTCATTGCATACCATATAACCTAAAAAGACACCAAAAAGTGTAAATAATAAACACTTATTTAAATTTAAGTTGATGCACAAATCCTAACATCTCTCTAACATCAATCTTAGCTTTGACAAGTGTTATTTAAACAAAGATAAGACTGACCAATCATCGAGATATACCTATAGGAAATGATAAATAAATTATTTGAATGCATTTACCACATATTTAAAAAATATAGTAGGTGTATTTTTTAAACCAAATGACATTACCTTGTATGTAAACAATCCTCATTTAGTAGGGAAGGTGGTCTTGTCCTAATCCTCTTTAGCAATCAAAATTTGGTGATACCCAATGAAACCATCCATAAAGGAATATACCTCATGCCCAACCATAGATTGAAGCACTTCATCAGTAAAAGGGATGGTAAATGGATCATTACCACATGCATCATTGAGTACATAATAATATCTACATACCCAAATTTCTCCTATCTTCTTAGGTTGCACAACCATGGGACTCACCCACTCTACCTTCTCAACTGGATAAATAATTCCAACTTCTTACATTCGATCTAGTTTAACCTTTACTTTAGTTTCCATATTAGGATTGACCCTATAGGGTCAATTTTTAATTGGGTGCACACATCCTTTTAGCTTGATATGCATTTGTCTTAGAGATGGATTTATGTCTTTGACCTTTAATAATTTACTTGGAAACACATCATGGTAATCACTTAATAGCTACAGAGCTTTAGAGATCTACTCTTGTCCCTAGTAATCTCCCATTATTGCAATCTTATGGGCCACTTATATCCTAATATTTCCTTGAGTCTTTCACAATAATTTTTCATATATCTTGCTTGATCCACTAAGTGTAATATCTTATAAAATGTGTTTTTATTCTCAATGTAGAATGTTAATATTATGTTGTTTTTCCTCTTCTACTTGCTCTATAATTTTCACTAGTTTAGACTCTTCTTGACATTATGGTTCAAATAACCCTTTTAAATTGAGATCCCCATCACTATCATTATGAATAGATTCTGTTAGATCATTATTTATTCTATTACATGGTTGAACCTAGATCTATTATTTTTGGTTAGCTTTATAATTATGTAGTGCAAGATATAGGTCCTATATAGCTTCCTAATGAGAGGATGATTCAACAACATTTGTTAAATCCTCTGCACATCCATGACATAGAATTTTTTTAATATTTTGTAAGGAATAATGTAATAATGGATTATCATATTCAAACACAAAAGTTTGAATGAAATCCTACTAAATTTATGCCCAATGTTTAGTTTCCCTTCTACACTTTTGATGCATGTACCAAGTTGTTCTAAGAGGTGCAAGGGCATGACTAAATATCTGTACCCAATATCGAGGCTCTACTCCTTGTGTAGTTTATATGTCTAAACATTGATGGATTTGTAGTTCAAAAAATTGGCCCTTTTGAAAGAAAGGCCATTTTGGTTTAACACTAGCTAGTATCTGAAACCTTTCATGCAATATTTCTCAAGCATCCTCCCAATGCATTTTTATATTTATTTGCATGGCCCACCATGTCACAATATTTATTTTTAGTGCATACCTGAGTGCACTAACTCATTTTTCCACCTCTATTATATGATGTTCAAGCCTCAATATGAATGGATTGATATCCTTTGTCATAAAATATTGAGGTATTTTGCATTCTATAGTGAACACCAAGCATAGAGGTCATAACTCATGCTTATGGATAATGTTGAATCCTAGTGTAGAATTCTTTCAGGGGTAGGTTTAGTGTAATCCATCATAGTAGTATTACAATTATAAAAAAATTCTACCTCAGACCTTGTTGATGAATGGACTAAAGGAGAAACACATTCTTCAATTTGAACCTGTATAATTGGTGAATTTTTTATAATGGGTTTGAATACCAACATTTGTTTGTGTTGTGCGGTACTGGGCTTCCACTTTTGACATTCTATAGTTTTCACCCCAATTTTCCTTTCATTTATCCCCACCTTAAACCAACTATTGTCTCCGTAAGCATAAGGAGACTTTGGATCCTTAAGAATGATATATGGCTTTTGTTTAGATTTGTTTAAAGGTATGACTACTATTTTATCTTTTTGATGCACTTCTAACTAATTATGCATAGTATTAATAGTCATTTATCCATCATAGGCCCATTTATTACCAATTAAGGTAGGGTAATATGTCTCTATTGTCTTCATGTCAATGATCTTTAAGTCCCCTCATAAGATAAGTTTAGCCACTTTAATTTTAACATCTTCTAGCCAACCGATGGGTTTGACTATGTCATAATCCACTAAGCTTAATGTTACTAGACTATAACTCAGAGTTGTTCAACTAATGGCTTCACATGTTGAATGAGAAATCATATTAATGGTAATGCCAAAGTTAAATACTATATTTGTAAATTTGTATCTAGCAAACTCAATGTCTAGTCATGAATCCACATCCTAGGGCTTCTTGGTCTTGGCATACCAAATGACTTTATCAATCATTGTTTATCCTTGTTACACATATTCCAAAAGATTATGAAAGAGGTTCATGATATTCTAGGATATATCCTCATTTTGAAATGTACTGAGTAGTTTTATTGGATACATAAAAGTGGTCATAATGCCTTCTTATTATAGACATGTAAATTTGGCCACCAATGGCTTCATATCTGACTTTAGACCAATTCTTTCCAATCATTGAATACCTATCCTAAGAATTTCTATTAGTCTCAAATTTAGATTTATAATCTTTAATTAAATATATTTGGCCTATTAAATCAGTTAAACAAGGCAAATACACACATTGAATTAATAAAAATCAAACAAATGACCAAATGCCTAAAAAAATTAATTAGCTTGCACGCCCTAATCAAAATCAATTAGCAAGTTAAATAAATTTCAAATCCTAATTGAGTTCACCCATGAGCTATAAATAAATTACTAAAAAGGGAATTCAATAGAATCTTAGAACATTATAGAACACACTCATTACCTTCGTGAGTTGTCACTTAATGAATCTTTCTAAAAGAATATTCTAGGAATATGCTAAACTCAACCAAAGTTAATAAACTAAATTATGGTCAGATTTAACCTATTCCAAGGGATTTTAAATCTTATAAAAGCAATCCTATAGCTCTTCATTTAGGGAGCTCAATTAAAATAGAGCTATAATGCATGAATGGATTCATGAAGTTAAAAGCCTAGTGTTATAATGTTGAAATTGAGCCAAGCCATCAATCAAGCCAATCATTCAACAATGGTGCATATAGGAGATGATGTTAGCCATATTTCATTGATGAATACTTCTTATGCATAATCTAAGCAAGCCAAATGAATAAATCATTTGAAGCTCTCAAGGAAGGTAAAGAATGTTGTTCTTTGTATTTTAGTTGGGTTTTCAGTTGTTGTTTATTCAGTAAGCTCCCCCTAAGATATTGGTTTATATATTTTAGTATTTTAGTGTGTTGATTTCATGGTTTTATGGAATAACACTTGATTTAACCTCCTCTCTTTGTCAAACTCCTTGATCACAAATGGCATGCCTGGTGGGACACGATTGCACACCCCACATCTTTGAACAAAAATGGATGTTAAAATAGCTATAATTTTTAATATATATATATATATATATATATATATATATATATATATATATATATATATATATATATATATATATATTTCTAAATATTTGATAATATTTTATAACTGGTTTCATCTTAATTTTCTCAAAATTTCATTAAAATATTATTTATAGTTTAAAAGTTATGGCTCTTTTATTGACTATCACTTTTTATTTATTAATTTTTTGGTAATAATAGTTAGTACAGAGCTAATAAATTGTTTGATTTACTATTTTAATCTAAATGTTTTCAAATAGGTACACCATATACCTATAAATAACCTTCCAAAATTTTGTGATAAATAAATGTATATTTTAAAAGTTATGGCTAAATTACTGACTGTAGGTTTTTATGATTTTTGTGTTCAATTTTCTTATTTTTAACCTTCTAACTTGTTGTTTGCATGTTTCATAGGTTTATTTTATTTTTTTGAGATTTTTTCAATTTTTTATTGAGATTTTTTCAATTTTTTATTGAGATTTTTATAACCTTTATCTAGCCTAACATGTTTAATTTTTTGGGATTTTGCCTTTAGGTCGATAGATTTTACCCTTCAAAGTTGCTTGCCTCATTTTATAAATAATCTTCAAGGCTAAACAAAGTTCTGACCTTTTCTTTGCAGGACTTATTTGAAGAAAACCATTTCAATATAAATTAGTATTTTCACACTTAATTTGGATGTCTAAAATGAATTAATAATCCTTTATTTTGGTGTTTGAAGAAACTTTTTAATTGGTTAATTTTTTGTGGTTTCTTTCAAATTTCACAACTTAAAGCCAAGGGGCTAAATGAACACCACCACACATTTCATTTAGTGCTATAAAATTGAATACACTTCAAAGTTTTTGTAAGTTGTTTTCATTATGATTAGTCTAAACTTTTTTGAGTAAATAGGGATTTGTGCATGTATGTTCTCCCATCCCTCCCTTTTGGGGAACTTTTGAGATCAAAAGCATCAACTTATTTTTGTTTGGTTTAAAATTATTTCCATTTGCACATCTAAAATCCAAGGGGATAGAAATTAATCTAATCAAACACTTTTAAATAATAAAATAGAGCATCTTTGTTTCTCTAAAATAGAGAAGTCTTCTAGTTGATGTTGACATTTTATCTTGAAATATACACTATGAAATTGACTTTGAGGATTTTTGGGATAGTCCTCACATAATGATTATATGATCCACATAGATAACATTACATGGGTGGTCGAGTTTGTCAATTATCATTATTTCAACCTCCTTGATACCTACCATGATATCCTCCGCTATATCCTACTTTGCAGCCTCCTCTATTATGTTTATATCCCCACCCTTGGGATTGTTGTCCTTTATATCCTCCTTGTTGATTCATTTACACATCATATCCCTTATACTGATGTTGAGGAGAACTTGGAGTCCAAGTTGTCTTCTCTTATTGAATATTTATGTTGTTCTAAGGTTGTACATATTGACCAAAATATTGATACAAGGGAGATGATGCATTATTCTAGATTGTTAGGCCCTGTGGCTAGTACTATGGTGATGAAGGCATATGATATTATGGTGATGAAGCCACCCATCTTAGACTGACTTGAGTTGCATTTGTCATCTCCACATCTGGTCCTAGAGTTTCTTGCTTTGTAGTGGGTATTTTCTAGGCCATAAATATGGAGATGTTCTTTGTTATATATTACTTTAAGTCCTACAATGTATGGAAACTCATCTCATCATGATTTTTAGATTTGAAAAATTACAATACGTGTTGTGTGAATTTTGGATATATTACTAAAGGAGATAGAACTTAGAGGTAGGATGTCTAACTACCTTGAATATTTCACAAAATTATGTTTTAATTATCAAGCAGTCATTCTTATGATGTCCCTCATGACCACACTCTATGTACCATAAGCCTAATTTAAGCTTATCATTATCATGCATATCATTCATCCTCTTCATAAAATCATCTAACTTAGATTCTAATTTTGATTTTATTAAGGGAAGATCTACATAGTCTTCTACTTGTTCAACTCTAATGACAACAAATCGAGCATTGACCTTGGTGGATAAATAGGTTTTCACAATAGTGAACCTTATTCTCATTTTTAATCCCTTTATGAATAAAATAATTTTTCCTTTAGATCTTGAACCACTTAACCAGATCATTTTTTACTTTAAATAATGTTATCAGAAAATCTTTAACTTGTGTGAAATCTAGGGTATTAAAATTTATTTTGAAAATGAATTCCAAAGCACATCCTCTCAAAACCCCTACTAGTTCACATTTATTCACATCATCTAATGTTACCCCTTTTATGACCCATTTCATCTCATAAGTTACTAAGTATTATTCAGGATCTAAAGATCCATCATATGGAATTAAATGTACAAACATACCTACATGAAGTTCTATAGTTGGTATATTGTTAGTCATTGATATAGATGTCTGAATACTAGTAATTGTGACTAGTGGTGTCTTTGCACTAGTCATTGTGCAGTTAAGCAATTGCATAGTGGTTACTATGACTATAGGTTGCTTCACACTATTATTTTTAGGAGTAACTAGAAATCATGCTTATTGTAACTTCTTTATTTCTAACACCCATTTGGTTTCTATGCTAAGCTTTATAAACTTATTGGTAAATAAATAAAACTAACCTGAATTATCTTCTCTCTCTATAATTTTTCTACATTTTATAATTAAAGTAGGTTTGGGGGATTCATACCCTTGAAATTAATGACACTTATTTATAACTATCAGAGTTGTTGCCAAAATTTGGATAACACGAGTGCAATGGAGATGTGATCACACAAGATGAACAAGTGCACACCACATAGATGACAAAGCAATTTAAAAATAACACAATAAGACAAAATAGAAAAAACCAAAATCTGATTATCATGAGATGGCCAAAGTGAGGAATACAAATAGGAGAGTACGTAAGTAACTCCTCCACAAAAGATGGACAAGGCACCCCAAGAATAAAATGTAACTCCTCCATGAAAGGTGGTGCCAAGGTGTTAAGAATAGAGAAGTAACTCCCATCAAGGGAGTTACTTATGACATTCTTATGACACCTATGACACATCTATGACACACACCTCGACATAAGCTAGCCTATCCCACAAATATAAGAAAACTTCATGTATGCAAAAGAAATACAATTTTACTAATTAATAAATACAGAAAAATAAAAACCTACACTAATACCCCCCCATAAGCACAACTTAGATGGGCAGTGTGGAAATATAAAATGGGTTCCGACAACTAGGCCTAATGAGGTACCCATGTACAAATGCAATCTCCCATAAGATAGAGAAAAGGAGAAAACCGGTAGGAAAAAACTCCCCCCCCCAAAAAAAAAAGAGAGCCATAAAAGAAAATAAGAGGCTAGAAGGCCCCACCAGAAGATGATGTTGTTGCAGATGTGGACCGCACCCCAAGAAGAGCTCCTTGATGAATGAACTTTCTCTCAGTGAAAGGTTTGGTGAAGATGTCTGCAACTTGCTCTAAAGACTGGCAAAATATCAAGTCAATGACTTGAATATGAATAAGCTCCTGAATGAAATGCATGTGAACCTCTATGTGCTTGGTCTACTGGTGTTGAACTAGATTCCTACAAATCTAAATGGTACTTTGGTTGTCACAATAAATGATGGTGGGCTACTTGATAGGAATTCCAAACTCATAAAGAATCCCCTAAAGCCAAATAGCCTCAGTAGTTGCATTAACAGTTCCTCTGTGCTCTGCCTTTATGGATGATATAGAAATAGCATTCTACTTCTTGATAGACCAACTGATAGGACCTGAACCTAGAGAAAAACTATAACCAAAAGTGGACTTGTGAGTCTGTGAATCACCAGCCCAGTCTGAATCTATATATCCAACCAAGTCAACCTCTATGCCAAATCTGTAATGAATCCCGTATCTATGTGAACCCTATATGTAGTGCAAAATCCTCTTACCTGCTTTCCAATGCAACTCATGAGGTTCCTGCATGAATCTGGAGAAAAGTCCCACTGTATATGATATGTCAGGCCTAGGGTGAGTCAAGTAGATGAGACTACCAACAAGTTTTTGATATCGAGTGGCATCAACCAATGGTGAAGAACAATCAGCCTCAAGCTTGACT
Organism: Torreya grandis; assembly: GCA_037957365.1. Lineage (NCBI taxonomy): Eukaryota > Viridiplantae > Streptophyta > Pinopsida > Cupressales > Taxaceae > Torreya > Torreya grandis. The sequence continues at coordinate 1,943,291 of JARHVA010002623.1, forward strand.
CTTGATAGAAAGGGAGTCAGAGATGGCTTGCAATCAGCCATGTGAAATTGAGCAAATAAGTCAAGAGCCTACTTAGGCTATGCAAGAGAAATCCTTGAATCTGATTGTGAGATCTCAATGCCAAGGAATTAGTGCAACAAACCCAAGCCTATCATGTCAATCTATCTTGGAGAGATGCCTTCACCACTGCAATAGCCAATGAAGAACTCCCAGTGATCAAAAGGTCATCAACATATAGAACCAAAATCAAGAGCGAATCATCCTGCCACAAGAAGTAAACATTGGGATCAGAATGGCACCTATTGAAACTTGCTATGAGAAAGAAGGAATCCATCTTGGCATACCAAGCCTGAGGGGCCTATTTGAGGCCATAAATAGATTTCCTAAGTCTGTATACTAAGGAAGAATCCTGAATAAATCCTGGTGGCTGCTCCATGTAGATCTCCTCCTCAAGGTCTCCATAAAGAAAAGTACTCTTCACATCCATCTGATGCACATCCCAACCATGTGTTGTAGTAATAGCCAAGGTGAGTCGGATAGAATTCATCTTTGCAATGGGTGCAAAGGTCTCTGAGTAGTCAATGCCTGCCACCTGTGAGAAACCACCGGTTACCAATCGCGCCTTGTACTTATCAACTGACCCATCTGCTGTAAACTTGGTCCGGTATATCCACCTACATCAAACCATCTTTTTTCCCTTAAGAAGTGAAGTCAAATCCCAAGTGTGATTTTTAATTAAGGAAGAATATTCTTCCTCCATAGCATTATCCCACTCAGGTACCCCCGATGCCTCTCGAAAGGTCTATGGATCTGAAACTGTAGCAAAGAAGGCATGTGGATCTCTTTGAAAATCCCCCTAGTATGTCTATCATCTGTGAGATCTCATGCCCAAGTGTCAGCACTCTCAAGTGTCTATCTGGCCCAAAGTGGCCCAAAAGTGGGTGAGTCAGGTGCTAACTCCTCATCCTCTAAATGACTAGAGGTGGATGACTCTACATCACTATCCTCACTGTCTGAACTCGAAGAAGAAGATGATGTCTTTAGCTCAAGAACCTATTGTGGTTGATCTGAATCTGATGAGGAATCATCATGAAGAAGTAGATCCAATGAGGGAGAAGAAGTGTCAAGTGTTGAGTCTCTAGGACTCTCCTGAAAATGGACACTTTTCTCAATGAAAAACTCATGAGTGACTGGATCTAGAAGGTGATATCCCTTAATACCATCTGGATATCCTACAAAGATGCAAGGCTTTGACTGACATTCCATAACTTTGCATATCTTCTTCAGAATGTGGGCCATGGTTAGGGATCTAAAAAATCTAAGGTGTTCAACATCAGGTTTCCTTTTGTGCCAAGCTTTAAAGGGTGTTATCCCTTTCAAAGTTTTGTGAGGAACCCTGTTTTGAATGTAGCAAGCACAATTGATGGCTTCGGCCTAGTACTATGGTGCTAAGGATTTGGAGTGAATCATATAGCTACCCATCTCTTTCAAGAACCTATTCTTGCATTCTGTAACCCCATTCTATGAAGGACTGTAAGTGACTTTGCACTACAATCAATCCCCTTTGTGGTGCAAAACTACTCAAACCTGATGCTGACATACTCCCCCCCATTATCAATTTGAAGAACCTTGATGGATTTCTCACTCTGTTTCTCAACAAGAGCCTTAAAGTCTAGAAAATTTTTAAACACTTCAGACTTTTGTTTGAGAAAATATATCCAAGTGTACCTAGAGAAATCATCAATGAAAGTGAGGATGTTCTTGGCCCTTGTGAAAGATGGTTTGGGAAAGGGTCCCGATACATCACTGTGGACTAACTCCAAAGGTTGTGAACCCCTCCAAACTTTGCCTTTGTCAAATTTTGCTTCGAGATGCTTCCCAAGGGAGCACCCCTCACAAATTCCTTTTGAGAATTGGACATGAGGCAAGCCAATGACCATGTCATGTTTGAAAAGTTGCTCAAGGTAGCAGTAGTTAAGGTGGCCAAACTGCTCATGCCACAATTTGCTAACTCCATCTGAATGAGTCAACAATGTTGTTGGAGAAGAATCTGATGAAAAATGTGAGAAGGTGTATAACCTTGCTTGGTGATCTACCCTACCCACTGCCACTGTAGTATCACTATGCAACTCCCTGATAGTCATTAAATCTGGTGAAAACTCAACTCTCATGCCCCGACCGATGTGAGTGATTTGGTACACTGATAGGAGATTGGTTGAAAGAGAAGGAACACTTAGAACATTATTGAATGTTCCTCCTTTCATTTCAACTAACCCTCTCCCTACAATAAAAATTGATGTGTCATCACCCAAGCTAATTGAATTCATGCTACAAGGCTCTAAAAATAAAAACTCAACTAGTGAAGAGCCCATGTGGTGAGAAGCACCTGAGTCGATGACCCATGAAGATGTGGAAGATGTTGTAGCTACAAGGGCCTTGCCCTTTTCTTTCTCCTTACCCTTGCCTTTTGCCTTGGTAGAATCTTGGGTAGATTAATTCTGCTTGATGGACTCAGGAACACCTATGTTTTTTTTCTCTAGAAGATGAGTTACGTGATCTATTTGTTTCTTCATGCACTTGTGTTCATCATGCCCTATATTTTTACAATAGGCACACTTAACCTTCTCCTTCTTAGGTTTAACATTGGAAGAGGAAGTCTCAGTGTTGTTTTTGGCAGGATTGGTGTTTTCTTTCTTCTTCTCCTGGTCCTTGTTCTTTTTCTTCTTCTCCTTTGTTGAAGTCTTGTCCTTACCATTTACAGCTATCAAAGCTTGGGGTTGAGTATAATTCACTGTGCCCATTTGAATTAGCTTATCTTGCTCCCTAGTCAAGTCAGAAATGAATGAATCCAAAGAAGGAATTTTCCATGTAGTGCCAAGGGCACTTTTTGTGGCATGGAAAGTGGAGACAAAGACTAAATAACTTGGACCTAACTTTGCAAGAATAGAAAGAATAAGTTGATCATCTTTCTTCTCTATCTTGCATTCTTTCAATTGCAATCTAAGGGCCTTAAACTTAGTGAAGTCCTGTAGGGTGTCAAAGTTGCTAGGACTTAGACTTATGAGTTCATTTTCGAGCTCATGACCTCTCATCTCATCAAGCTTCCCAAATAACTTTTCTAAGGTGTCCCATATGTCATTAGGAGTCTGGGAGGATTCTAAATGGAAGAGAATTTTTGGAGACACAGACAAGCTCAGTAATCCATAAGCTTCATCACTACGGTTGTACCACTTGACCTTTTCAACATTAGTGTTGGGTTCTACTTCAGTACCCATGGTGATCCTATACAACCCTTTGCTTCTAAGAATGATTGACATTTTAACCTTCCATTCATGATAGTTGAAGGGTGTTAAGGGTTTAAGTTGAAAAGAACCATTTTTAGCTGAATTTAAGTGAAGTTGTGTTGATTGCAAGTTGTGAAATTATGCAGAAAGAAGAATGAAAGCAAAGATTTGCAAGTTGTGAAAAGCAATCACACCCCCCAAAAATATTGAGCCCCCCCAAATATGAAAGCGCATGCTCAAAATATGTTAGACTCAGCTGAGAATGCGTCTTAGAGTAATTAGTGCAAGACTTCGGCAAATAGTATGTCGAACTCAGCCAAAAATGCGTCTTGGGAGACCCAAATTTTAGGCTCTTTATAAACTAGTTCATTTTTGACAAATAACAAGCCTACGCTATGGATAATTGAATTATAAACACTTTTGCAAAAAATGGTACCCAAATCTGAGCTACTGTTTGTAAGATATTAAAGGTACAATTTTCTCGTAAGCTAGTGTTTTTGCAAAAAAAGCACTAAAACATTAAAAAAAGCCTGTTATTAGAAAGAAATTAGCCTTCCAACCACTCTTTGGATTCAACACAGAATGAAGAATCCAAAGGAGGTTTGTGTGAGGGAGAATTGGCCTCCCACCAGCCTGGGTCTCACCCTTCGTCTTCGTAGGTCGAAGATACAAGTTAAAATTCAAACCCCAAAAATACAAAACTATCTATAAAACTAAATATTCAATCAAATTGACTGATTTTTATTTTAACAAGTCAATTATTTTACTGAAGAAAGTAAATCAAAGATAGAATTGATGAAATCCACGTATCCAAGGGCCCACATGGGACGCCAAGCAAGAAGTGGCACCAAAAAACACAGTCTAGAATTTACAGCAGAAAAGACAAAAAAATTGCAGACCTGCTGGTCGTACTACCTAATGGCACCTAGCAAAAATGGCAGAGAGGACTATGGCATTGTAGAAGAGGACTGTGGTAGAATATCTTCACCAAAAAAAGGTGCAGTCCTTGTTTCTAGATAGCAAACAAAACAAGTGGCGTCCCAAAAGAAAGGCACAGTTCTAAATTTTTTTGCAAAAAACAAAAAAATAGTAGACCTGGACATCGTACGGCTTATGGCTTGGCTGGAACTAACTGCTTGTTGCTTGGAGGAAGCTGTAGAAAGGAAGATGGTACAGCCATAAGTGTGGCGTGGAGTACTAGAGCTGAAGTTGGCGCAGACTAGAAGTTCAGCTGTTGGAAAGGATGCTCCTCCTTCTGCTCCTTGCAATGGCACCCAGCTGAAGGAAAACCAACACTTAAAGTTGCTGCTGCCCCTATCAAGACTAAAGAGAAGATAGCCAAGACACCCAAAGGCCAAGGATCCCAAGGAAACTATACCAAAAATGATATTGAAAGTTTTTTTTTTAAATTTTAGATCAGATCTAAAAATAAAAAAATAAAGAGAACTCCACTCCTCTTGATTTCAAAATAAACTAAAAATATAACCATACACATGATTACCGTGCTTACTCTGATATCATATCGAAGTTGTTGCCAAAATCCAGATAACACGAGTGCAATGGAGACATGATCACACAAGATGAATAAGTGCACACTACATAGATGCCAAAGCAATTTGAAAATAACACAATAAGATAAATTTCACAAGACAAAATAGAAAAAACCAAAATCTGATTAGCATGAGATGGCCAAAGTGAGGAATACAAATAGGAGAGTAGGTAACTCCTCCATAAAAGGTGGAGGAAGCTGTAGAAAGGAAGATGGCACAGCTAGAAGTGTGGCGTGGAGTGCTGGAGCTAAAGTTGGCACAGACTAGAAGTTCAGCTGTTGGAAAGGATGCTCCTCCTTTTGCTCCTTGCAATGGCACCCAGCTAAAGTAAAACCAGCACCTAAAGTTGTTGCTACCCCTGTAAAGACTAAAGAGAAGACAACCAAGACACCCAAAGGCCAAGGATCCCAAGGAAACTATTCTAAAAATGATATTGAAAGTTTTTTTTTTATTTTAGATCAGATCTGAAAAAAAGAAAAAGAACTCCACTCCTCTTGATTTCAAAATAAACTAAAAGCATAACCATACACACGATTACTGTTCTTACTCTGATACCATATCGGATTTGTTGCCAGAATCTGGATAACATGAGTGTAATAGAGACGTGATCACACAAGATGAACAAGTGCACACTACATAAATGTCAAATCAATTTGAAAATAACACAATAAGAGAAATTGCACAAGATAAAATGGAGAAAACCAAAATCTGATTAGCATGAGATGGCCAAAGTGAGGAATACAAATATGAGAGTACGTAACTCCTCTACAAAAGGTGGACAAGGCACCCCAAGAATAGAATGTAACTCCTCCATGAAAGGTGGTGACAAGGTGCTAAGAATAGAGAAGTAACTCCCATCAAGGGAGTTACTTATGACATTCTTATGACACCTATGAAACATCTATGACATACACCTCCACATAAGCTAGTCTATCCCACAAATGTAGGAAAACTCCATGTATGCACAAGAAATACAATTTTCCTAATTAATAAATAGGGAAAAATAAAAACCTACACTAATAATAACTTCTTATTTCAAACTTGAACATGTAATATTACTACATTTAAATCTAACATATTTCGAAGATATTTCCTTCTTGATTATAATGAAAAATCCCTCACTTAACTACGACCTACCTCTACTTCCTAACTGATCTCCCTCAACATCACTGCTTCCTGCATCCTCTTTCTCATCGGGCTCTTTCTCATATTCTATATACCCTTCTCTTTCAGTAGCTTTAATACCTTATTTTAGAGAGATTTATTCTTTATCATCTTTCCTTTACATATCTCTAGCAACTTCTTCTTTACTCTTAGTCCTACTCGCAATTACTTCAAGGTTGTTTGTCTTATTCCACCTTTTTACTGTCATAGCTCTATTTCAATTCCCTAAATTTTATTTTTGATTAGATTCTTTTTCCTTCCATATTATGGGATCAGGTTCAAGTTCATCTTACTCAAATCTTTATCATCCACTTTCTCTTACATACACCCCCATGGTGCCCAAAGTGACTATTCAATGTTGGCTAGAGTAAGCACCATGGCCTTTTCTATAAATAACATCTTGAATAACAAAGGTAATCACTAAAAAAAATTCCCTTTGATTCCTTAGATAAATTGATATTGTATAGTCTCAAAATTTATGTATCTTTATATTACAAACTCTGTGATATAGCCATTGATCGTAGTCTTTGTTCAATAATCTACTGCTTGAGACCAGTCAGTATCTATGTTGCATAGTCTCTCTAGTTTATCCTAAGTCCAAAATATAATTTTTTTCTCCTCAGACTAAAGCAATAGTATTCTAATTTGGATAACCATGAAACTAACAATTTAGGCAATTCACACTAGAAAATTTCATTGATTTTAATGTAGAGGTATTCTTGGATGATCTCCTCTATAATCTTTCTGATTATTTGTGTTTCTTCCTCTACGAAATTACTAACTCTCTCATCTAGACATTGTTCTACATCTCTCGGCCCTAGCAACCATCTCAACATAGTTCATTTAATTAGTTCCACACTCACTACACCATTGTTAGTAGAGGTTCTTAGAATTACACTAGAACATGCTAATTACAGGGATAGTTTGTGTAGAGAAGAGTATAAAAAGGCACCAAAGAGACATAAATAGTACAAACCATCTACGATGTCTTAAAATAGACCAAAGAATTGGGAGAAGTAGATATAATAGAATGAAACCATAACTAGTATCATATTATATTATAGAATAAATCAAAATATAGTATTAACTATGTATACACCATACATAAAAGAAGATAAAGGAAAAACATAATGGGATAATTTTTATTAATCTCTATCAACACATCCAACCAAATTATATTACATCAAAGTGCTATTTATATAATTTTACAATCCTATTGTCTCTTCACATTCTAGCCTTCTAAGATACAAAATGAAAGACTCTTCTCATTCTCCAAATATCTAATTAGGCTTTAAAGGTCAAATACATACAAAGCTATACAAAATATAAAATTTTAACCCTTCACACGTGTTTATTTATATATTTTATAGTTTTAGGAAGCTTCATTATTCATCTAACAAAATAGGTATATTTACGACATAAATCTTACTCTTTAGTAAAAAATTATTCAAATCTGAAAATAAATTTTAGACTTCATCAAAATGAAATTTCACTCAAAACCTTTCTTTACTATCTTGCCAAATAAGCACCTACATGAATTTTGTACACAGTCAGATATATCTCACCTTATAAGACTTATTTATGTAAAAAAACACTTGGAATAGTTTACAAATACCTTTGTCCAAATTCCCTCTAAATTTTATGGGATTCCACTAGTTATAAATGAAGTTATGACTGAATTTGTGTCGTAAAAACCTATTTTAGGGTTTTTCTAAGTACTTAGAAGATGAAAACTTCTTAACTTATGTTGATAGGTATTAAAATGCTTTTAATCCTTATAATAGATGTATTATATGCTCATGAGACTCTTATAACTATTTTAATCTTTATATTGAACTCATGCATAGATTTATATGTGATTCAAGCAACTAAATTGACTATGCATACATAGGAAATAGGGGTATGATTAGGTTTTAAGAATACAAACTTCAATTTAACATCAAATTACATTCAATTGTGACTTAACTACCTTCTTAAGACTCATAAGGAAATTCACAAGACCATTCTAACTTATCTACCAAGATGCACCTACATCATACTTTGGCACAGACTTTACAACAAACAATTTTTGTGCATATGTTGTAATCAATGCATTCCATGAGAACACATTAGTTTGAGTTTTTTGTCAAGCAGTTGTTGTGGCTTAGATATTATTCCACATTTTTCATACATGTTTACCATGACACTTGAAACTACAACACATAGAAAATATTAATTCTTAATTATGCTTTAATGTATGTCCATGCCTATTCCAAAACTCCATTTTGGGAACATGTTGGAAGAAAGATAGAGAATGATGTGCAGCCTAATTTTTCATATGTTGATCACATTTGTTTAAAATATCCCAATTCCTTTTCAACAAACCCCCTTTATATCTTGTGCAAACATTTTAGTCCATGAAACCACATGTCTTTTACACATTTTGTTAAATAATTCACCTACCTTATGTATACTTCCACATTTTGAATATATATCTATCAAGGCACTTTAAATGATAAAATTCAACAAAAATACACATTCAATTATGATTTGGTGGATTCTAATTCCATGTTCCAAATTTCCCATTTTGATAGATATCAAGATCATGTTACCATAAATATTTTAGAGTATGCCTTACACCTATGAATTGCATTTGCTTAAAATTTTCTAAAGCCTTTTCAACAAATCAATTCTATTGATATCCTACAAGCATTTCATTCCATGAGGCCACATACCTTTGAGGCATATTTTCATATGATTATTTTTCTTTGCATATGCTTCCAAATTTTGTATACATGTGTACTATGGCTGATGTCATGGTAAATGGTCCACTTACTCATTTAACATCTACTTCATTACCTGTTTGATCAACTTGCAAACTAGATCTCTCTTTGATTTGCCTATTATTTAATTATCATAAGAGAATATTTTTTAATGTTGGTCTAGATAGACCAACTAATTTTACTCTCTATCACTTATCTCTTATTGGATTTAAATCTCTATTGTTCTAATAAAAGACACTTTCAATGCCCTTAAACATAATTCTCACCTTCAAGACTAATGTATGCCTTTGAACAAAACCATTTGTCAATTTTATCACAACCAATGCACAATTTTCACTTCTTGAGCATAATACCATGAGGTTTTTACCTTTGTTATTCAAAATTCTTTGATCATGATGCAATTCAATGTTATACTCAAACGGTAATTTAGCTTATAAATAGGCCTATAGGCCTATTTCTACATTCTCAAGGGTTTGTAACAAAAAACAATGTGATAAAATTATATTTTAGAGTGGATTAAAAGATTTGATTAGTGAATCATTAGTTGATAAAACAAAGAGAAATACATAAAGAGCTAAATAAATCAAGCCAAACTATTCATGTGGGGGTTGTTAATGATAAGAAGATATAAATGAAAGAAAGTAATCAACCATTACCTTCCCAAATGACTCCAAACATATTCTCCCTTTGATCTAGAGATTTAGCCTTTGTCAACAATGGCTTATTTTCTCCTCTATTACCTCAATAACTCTATGCAAAACCTAGGCTCATGATATAAACTATCTAATATGCCTATTAATGAAGCTAATCAAAATTCAAATAACACAATAATCAAAACACAAATGACTTGTGGAGAGATTTTAGCATTATAAGTTTACATAATTTAAGCTTAAAAATGGTAGTGTGAGGCCCTCTATTTATAGATTTTTTAGATTGGTCAAGATCAACCATGATCATCCATCTCAAGATTGAGATGTGTGACCATGAATTGATCTAATATTTATAATTAAATCCATAAATATCTCATCATGATTTGGGAAGAATGGGCATTAATTAGGCATGGGAGATATTAAAGTGGGATGGGAGGCTATAATTCAGATATTTTATGAATTTATGGCCTAGATATGTCTTCCCAAAAAATGATGTCATTAGGTGATGCAGTTAATAGGAATCAATTTACAAAAAGAAATATTCAATAACCTCCATGGAAAATCCACTTAAGCTTTTGATTTGAATTAATTAGCCTTAAAGAAGATTAATTAATATTTGTGTAATTCTTTGGAAATTGGCCCTCAAATAATCAAAATGGTTAGAAATTCATATTACTGGGTTGTAATTTGACTCAGGAAGAATTAGAAGGCAATGTTAGATGCATTGGAACCGTATTCCCATTTATGACATTGTCAATGCAAAATAACAAAGTTACATGGCATGTACTAATAAATTAGAAGAAAAGAGTGATCCAGAGCACAAAAAGGTGAAATCATCATTTTGACTTGAAATGAATTGATTAGAGTTAGGAATCACATAAAATTTATTACCCCATTTAGGGATACATTGGCCTAAATCAACATTTTTAAATGAAAAGTTTGAACCATTTAGTGTGTTTTAGTGATTTTGACCTAAATTGGGTATTTGAGTACAATTTAAGTAAGACTTATAATTTCAACACAAATGTTGTTAGCAATTGGATGTCTACATTTTACCCCTATTTGAGAAGGTATAGCGAGACATTTAGGAAAAATAATGTCTTTTCTAAGAAAAGAGTTGTCAAGAAGAAATTGTAAATGACCCATGATGCCCCCTCGAGAGGACATACTAGGATGATAGAGAAGGATGGACTCTCAAAAAGAGAAAGAAAGTGAGACTAACCCATATAATAGATCACATCCAAACAAGATAATGCTTGCACGTGTGGTTTCCATCAATAATAAAACTATAATTAGAGGTATAATGGGCCCCAAAGATGGGGTTAATGGGAAGGATTCAATCCATAAATGTAAGGGACACACTTTGAATGCACCTAATCTGAGAGTGCAAGTTATGCACTTACAACATTGATCAATCTTGAGACAAGTTACACAATAAAACATTGCCATGATGGGAAAAAAGTGTGGAGAGATTAGAATTAGAGGAAAAGAAGAACATGGTCTCCAAAGAGATTATAATAAGAAGCGACTTAGTAGGGAAGATTTTATCATGATAAACTAGTTTTGCCCTAGTAGGGCTAATTTTGATCATTGATAAATAATAAATAATGGTCTTGCCCACATAGGGCTGATTTAGATTTATGAGTTGTTTCAAATATTGTTCCCAATCATGGGAAAATTTGGCAAGAAATTAGCTCAAGGATATAACCTATTTCATAGATTAATGTGAGAGGGTGAAAACATAGATGTGATGGTGGAATGGCTGCATATGCCACAAAAAACCAAGCATATGAGAATGTATAAAGTGATGAAAATAAAAATGAATATGGCCGATCTAACTCCAGATGTATTAGACAAGTGGACACTACCTACATAGTTCCATAGATGCATGTTCCAACATGAACTTTAGACTAATGTAGTTCACCCAAAAGTGGGAGAGAATGGAATGGGGGATGATGAAAAACTAACCAAAGATTTGATTAGACACATGATGTATGTAAAGAGATGTACGTCTAAGTAGAGAGTCAGAGTGCTAAACCTATTTTATGTATAGTGTTCTTAAGAGATGTTCATCAGAGTTGTGTTGATGTTTATACTTGATTCTAGAGCACAAAGTGCTTGCTATAAAAAAATAAATTAGGCATCATAAGTATGAATAACTCATAATGACATGGAGTTTCAAATGCATGGATCTGGTTCAAATGTGAATACTTATAACTAAGGATAATGGTAAATAATGACCAAAACTAGATTTATAACTATTTACATTTAAACAAAAAATCAAAGACAAAAAAAAAAGATAAACATAAATAAAACGAACTTAAAATCAAGATACGAACAATCAAGACTTAAGTAGGAACATGATTTTTTAAAAACAAAACAAGAACAACTTAATAACATGAGATAAATATATAAATAATCAAGATCTATGTGGACCATCAAGATGTTTTTTAAAATAAAGAAGAGAAAAAACATGCAAGGAAACATAAGACCAAGATGAGACAAGAAATAGAAAGAGAAAAGGAGAAGAAATAAATGAAGAGGTGTGAAAGCACAACAAAACACCAAGATAACATAATAAAATACCAATAAAACTCAAATAAACACACAAACAAAAACCAAGTTAGTGTGATTTAAAAATAAGTGTTTATCCACATGTGTTAGAGGCGTTACCTTCCACCACAATGTAACAAAGAACAAGGACATAAAATTTATTCCCTAATTAAAGAGGAAAAACCATAGAAAAAATGGGGAAGAGAAGAAAAAAAGGGGTTGGCCGAGATGACTCCAAATGTATAAATACAAGTGGATGTTACCTACATATTTCTATGGATGCATGTTCCAACATGAACTTCAGGCCAAATGTAGTTCTCCTAGGAAGTGGGATAAAAGACATGATGACGATAAAAAAATATATGATTAATGTTATATAAAAAAAGGGAAGACTTGAAAAATTAAATTGGTCTTGCAAAATGGTAAGTTGGTGAGGTGAGATGACTTATAAAATGTCAAGCCAATAGGACTTGATTTGCTTACAAAATGGCAAGAGTGTGGGACATGATGACTCGCACAATGGAAATCCAATAGGATAAAATGATTGAAAAATGGAAAGAGCATGAGATGAATGATGTAAAAAAACATAAAATAATGTTTTTATTCTTTTGTGGATCCTTTTCTAATTTTTTTGGGATAAGACATGTACAAAGGGGGACCAACTAGTCAAGGAGATGCTCATCTGAGAGTAAAAATTCCAATAAATAGTTAAGCTGTCTATAATTGTAATCATGGATACAAATAATGGACCAAGGAACTAATTGAGAGTTCTAATAATAGATAAATACAAATGTAATGTTACATGATTGAAAATTGGTGAGAGCAAGGATCCTAAAAAGATAACAATGTCTACCAAAGAGCAGTAAATGTAATATAGAATAGTGTACAACACAAAATCAATCTAAAGAACCATGAGACAAGCAAATATCCTAAGCTATAAAGGTGTTGTTATTCACTTATCTGTAGAAGAAGCTACAAAATACTATCTCGGATGAACTTCTTTGTAGAATTGGCATTGAAGGTGTTCATAATGTTGATGAGACATAATTAGGATCATAATTAGTCAAGGGACAAAAGTGTTCAAGTTATAACAAGCCCAAGAAATAACAAAGAATAGGGTTCTCAAAGAGAATGGTCTAAAGAATATGGTTCTTAAAGAGAATGTCACAGGTTATGATAAAATATGTTTAGAGTACCAATGGTCCAGAATATTTCATTGTCCAGAGTCATGAAAGTAATAGGGTTCATGTGATAGTGATCCAGGGTAATATAAAATGGTAGGATGAAATTAATTCGACACAAGTTGCCCCCACGTAAGGGGTATTATAGACAATGGTTAAAATTTATTCAATCATAGAACCTCTTAAGGTGCACAATGTTTATGGGCTCTAGAAGTTCCTCACCATTTGGTTTAGCTAGTCAATAAGCCCCTGATCCATAGTTTTCCATGATAACAAATAGTCCCAACCAATTAAGTTGAAACTTACCTTTTTTCTTTCGTTCAACATTTGTGTTCTTTTGGATCTATTTCAAGACCAAATCACCAATCTCAAATTTTTGAGAAAGAATGCACTTGTTGTAGCTTCTCTGTAATTTGTTTTGATAGGGTTACGATTTTTCTTGGGCAACTAAACACTTTCCATCAAGAAGTTCTAGTTGTTAAAACCTTGAGACTCTATAGTCCTCATCATCTTCAATATGCTCCAGTGATACTCACAAGGATGGAAACTCAATCTCTATCGAGATAATAGCTTCTGTGCCATAGACAAGGGAGTATGGAGTGGCTCTTATTGGGCTTCGATGACTGGTTCTGTAATCCCAAAGGGCAAAAAAGATTTACAAGTGCTAATTACAACTAATGTCATTGAATATCTTCTTTAAAATTATTATAATGACTTTTTTTGATGCCTTAGATGTTCTATTGCCTTGCATTTTATATGAATTTGATTTCTTGTGCTTAATCTTGAATTTTTCACAAAGAGCTTTTACATCTTGGTTTATAAAATATATGTTATTATCAGATATAATGCATGTGGGAATGCCATATTGATAGATGATATGGTAATTGATGAATTTGGAAATCTACTTACTAGTGACATAAGTGAGAGGAAGGGCCTCAATCCACTTAGTAAAATAATTGGAAGTAGTCAAGATATACTTATGGACATCTAAAGATGTTGGGTTTATTTTCCTGGTGAGATCAAGGCCCCATGTTGAGAATGGCCATGGTGTTGTGATCAGATATAGTGGTAAAGAAGGTGCACGTATCAAATTTCCATGTTACTAACAAGGAACACACTTCCTTACATAATTTCAAGCATCACTCTCCATTTTTGGCCAATAATAGCTTATTCTAAGGAGCTTCTTTGTTAAGACTACACCATTAGTGTGGGACCAACACATTCCTTCATGAAACTCCCTCAACGCATGCTTAGATTCTCCCAAAGATAAATAACAAAGAAGCATTTCATCATAGCCTTTATGATAAAGTGTGTCTCTAAGGAGGGTATAACGTGATAAATAGTGATGGAATATTTTTTGTTGATTAATGGATAGATCACTTGGGAAAACATGATCATGAAAGTAGTTATAAAAGTCTTAGAACCAAAGTAATTCAAGTGGGGTATTATGACCAGAAATGGTGCATACCCTTTCTAAATATGTTAAAACATGTGTAGACTGAACAAGATTTTTAATCAAGAATTAATACTCTTTAGCTCCACCATCAATCTGTATCATGGATCCAATCATTTCCATTGCATCGGTAGATTTGTTGTTGACCCTTGGAACTTATTCAAACTATAGAGATTTAAAATGACCTTTGAGATTATCAATAATTCACTTATAAGGAACAAGTTTATCATCTCTAGTTTGATACTAATCAGTGTTCTAATTGATGATTAATTGGGAATATCCATAGACCTTTAAGCTCTAAATACCCCATTATTTGGTAAGGCAACACCCTACAATCAATGCCTCATACTCATCCATATTGTTTCTATAATGAAATTATATATTTAATGCTTTAGGAATTAGATCCCACTGGGGTGTAATCAAAAATATGCTAGATCCCAATCTATAAGATGTAAAGGAACCATCAAAATATAGCTTCCATTGTTTAGGTTCCTATGATGCTTGTTATATTGCCATAATAGAATCATCTAGAAATTTTAATGTCAGAGGTCAAATATCTATGATATGGGAATTCGCAAGTTGATCAGCAAGAACTTGCCCCTTGATTACTTTTTGATTCTAATACTCAATTTCAAATTCACTTTGGATCATAACCCATTTATCCATGCATCCTTAAAGAGATTCTATGGACAATAGGAATTTGAGAGGGTCCACCTTAGTGATGACAATAGTTTTATTGTTTAGCATATAATGTCATAATTTTTGGGTAGCAAAAACTATAGATAAAAACACCTTCTCAATAGGCATATAATTATGTTCATAAGCCAATAGAGTGTGGCTTAGATAATATACTACATGTTCTTTACCTAGATCATCATGTTGGGATAAAAGTGCCCCTAATGCATGTTTTTTCATTGATATGTAAAGAAGCAGTGATCTTCTAGGTGTTGGAGATCTCAAGACTAGTGGATTAGCCAAATATGTTTTGAGTTTTAAAAAAGATATATGATAATCTTTATCCCATTGATAAGTTACCCCTTTCTTCAAAAAGTGGGTAAATGGGTGGCACTTATCTGCCAATTAAGAAATGAACCTGCGAATAGATTGGATCTTTCCTTGTAGACTTTGTAGTTATTTAAGATTATTTGGTGGATTCATCTTTACAATGGCCTTAACCTTGGTAGGGTTGACTTCAATCCATCTTTTTGATATAATGAAACCTTGAAATTTCCATAAAGTGACTCCAAAGACACATTTCTCAAGAGAAATGTAGATTTTATATTCATGAAGCCTCCCAAAGATTCTTCATAGAATGTTAGGATGTCCAGCTCTTGTTCTTGATTTTGCTAGTATATCATCAACATAATCCTCAACAATATCATGCATGATATCATAAAATATGTCAATCATGGCCCATTTATATGTAGCTCTAGTTTTATTCAAGCCAAATGGCATGACTTGGTAAAAAAATGTTTCCACAGAGTGTTGAATGTAGTCTTGTGTTGATATTCTTGGGCTATCTTGATTTTGTTGTATCAAAAAATACATCCATTAAGGATAACATCTCATACCCAACATTTAAGTTGACAATCATGTTGATGTTGGGTAGAGGAAAACCATCTTTGGGGCATGCTTTATTTATATCTCTAAAATCAATACAAAGACATATACTTGGGGTCTTTTTATTCACTAGGACTATATTTGAGATCCATTTAGAGTAATCTAGTGGCCTAATAAAACCTACTCCTAACAACTTTTCCAGTTTTGATTTAACCAATAGGGCAATGCATGGATGCATCTTCCTCAATTTTTGCTTGACAAATTTAGCATTGAGATGGACAATAAGGTGATGCATAACCAAATATGTGTCTAAACCTAGAATGTCTAGGTATGCCCATGCAAAGATGTCAATATGATCCCTTAAAAGGGATATAATTTTTTCATATTTTTCTTCAATAAGGGAAGCTCAAGGATAAATAATTTTGGGATCCTCAAAGGTTCACTTCTATCATGTTTTCCACAAGGAGTGTGGATCCACCTTCTAGAATTATAGGCAAGGTATGATCATGATCATATTCTTCTACCACATCTTCTTGTTATTCTTCCCAAAGTTTTGGATAGTGTGATGAATCAAAATCTGCCATCTTAGGTAAAGGCCAAATAGCAAAAACCTCTAGAAACTCAAGAGCAAGATGCTCAAACATTTGTTATTTTTATGAAGAGCTACTTATACTAGATATATAAATTGAGCTAGATGGAACTTCTGCATCTTGAGGGGATGAGAAAACTTTCCCACCTAAGAGTTTTTGAAATAGGTTTTCACTTGAAGGCTTATCTGTTTCTTTACTTTTTCCCTAATCGATGAGTACCTCAAAGAGATTTTCACCCAAAGATATCGATGTTTGATCTTTATTATGATGAATAAAGTTTTCCTAATATCCAAAGTAGGTAGATGGATCTAATGAAAAATCAAAGCCTAGTTTTTGATCACCAATAAACAATCCATCTCTTAGGCCTATGTATTCTACAAGTGATTATTCATTCTAAAACTTATCGAGGCATATGGATGAATTTTGTTTGTCCTAATCAATGAGTTAGGGATGGTAAAGGCATAGGGAACAATGAGGTTTTGCTTCAAGATAGAAAAATATAATGGTAAAAATATGATGTTTTGCTTAAGGAGGGGAAACACCAATAGAATGGGTTCTTACTTCAGGATGGGAAACTCCAATGGTTAAGGTTAAAATGGAATTTGAATCAAATAGGTCTGTGTCAACAAGCTCATAAAAAAGGATATAATGGTATGTTGTGTCAATAAAAAGAGTCTCATTGTTATTCGATTCAGAAGAATTACTATCAAAATTTATGAGGTCACCCTCAGGTATTATAAATCTAAGACCATGATTCAAATTAGGTACTTCAACTGATAAGGGTTATAAGATTCATTACACTCATGGGCCAAGGCCTTTTATTCTATAATCAAGATGATCCATGATTCAATTAGGGATAGGTTACTTTGGATTTTGAAATCAATTAGCAAGGCCTTCAGAATATAACCAATCTCCCTTGATAAAAGTATACCGATCTTTCTTTGGCACAATAGTAGGTACACAAACCATGGGTGGTTTTTATTGTTTCTTCTTATATTTCCAATTTTTTTTGGTGTTTTAGGCAAATTTTCAACATGGAAAGCTTCCTTAATACTATACATGTAAATGCCCATGTCTTTATTAACAACTTATTTTAAAAGAGCTATGGGAAATGGATAAATTGAAGTAGAAGTAAGATCACGAGGGTTGATATAATTGGATGGAGGTTAATGTGAAACTATAGTATTATTTTTCTTCACAATGAATTTAGAACCTAGACAATAGTTATAATTATGAAATTAGGCCTCAAGATGTTTTCAATATTCATAAGGCTATTAATCAACTATAATATTAACCTTGATCCCATCATGGGGAAACTTAAGGCACTAATGTAGGGTGGAAGGAACCACTTGTAATTCATGGATCCAAAGATGAACAAGAAGTATGTTATAATACAATTCAATGTCCATAATATGATGTAATGTATGATGTGAAAAGGACCCAATAATGATTGGCAACCAAATAATAATAGTAAACTCCCTTTCAACATTGTCATAATCCTTGATAGTGATTGTCTATAGCTGAATGTTTTTCATAGTGTAGCCCAATATTTATACCAACTTAAGAGATATGATGTTTATCCCCAAATAATTATCTATAAGAACCTGCTTGATCTTATGGTTTTCAATGATTAATTCAATGTACAGTGGGTTATTATGACTAGGTCCAAGTGTAGACATATCTTTTTGATCAAATGTCACTTGATGAAATGAAGATAAATATCCCACAAGGTTCAAGAATTGCTCATGGTTTATATCATTGGGAATAGTGGATTTTTATAAAAGATTATTCAGGATAGTTTTATGGACTTCAGATGTCCACAAGAGATCCAAGATGGAAATTTGTGTAGGTGTTTTGCTCAATTGGTTTGATAAACTATAAGGATTTTTAACATTGGGATGAGTTGGCTTGATTTTTTTGGGGATAGTAATCATCTCTAGATATATTAGCGTAATGTTCACATTAGGTTCTATGGAAGAAATAGGCAAAGGGCCCTATAGAGTAACTCATGAGCATCTAGTTGTGAATGTGTAACCTAGAGGTGGTAGGGAGCTAATATAATTAGAAGACAAAGGCAAAGGGCCTTGGAGGGTGACTCATGGATGTCTAGTTCCATTGCTATAATTTCAAGTCAATAAGAAGCCATTATTATTAGAATAAGAATGCCATCCATAAATAGTAACCCATGTAAATGAAGTTACAACAAAATTGTGTGAACTTGATGTGGTATTACTAGAGAGAGAGGGTGTTGACCCTATAATGATGGGTGTAATACTAAGAGGAACATGAGATGGTTCACATGGTTTAAAAATAATAGTGGAAATATGGGTTGAAAAATGCATCCCATGGTATTGTTATAGTTTTAAGGTACATTGTTGTAACCCACATTATTAGTATGGGTATTATGATCATGATTATGCTCATGTTGATTACAATTTTGACCTTGATTCTGAATTTGAGTCTACCTCTATCTTTGGCTTTGTCCTTGGTTTTGATTTTTCCTTGGTGGTGGTTGATTATGTCAAGGAAAGGGGTCTTCGTAGATTCCCATTTCCTAATTTGTGTCCTAATTAGGGGCTAGTATAATCTCAACTTCACCACTCTCAATGAGATATTAAATAATATGTCATAATTGGATGCAACAATAATCACCATGACCAACAACATGATGAAATTTGCACTATTCATTCTCTTTGTACCAATCTAGTTTTGATTGATCTTGAGGAAATGGCCTTGGTACTGGCCATACAATCAGGTTAGCTACTATGAGCTTTCAGATCACTATTTTGATTGGTTCTCCCAATTTGGTAAAGACCCTGAAAACTGCCATGGTTTTCTCTTTGTGGAGGCTATCTTTGAAAATTAGGTGGTGGGTTAAGGGGAGCTAATTACAAATTTGGGGTAAATGGAGCATACACCATTTTTATGTGCCTTGTTTCAGTCACCCCATTTCTAACCATGTTCTTGTTAAGGCCTTTAGGCTTATCTTTCACAATTGTTTGATTAGTAGATGGGGTTTGATTTGATGTTTGACCCTATGCAAATATCTTAATAAGGCCCTTGTCAATAAGATCCTTCTTAATATGTACACCCTTATCTATGATCTCCTCAAATGAATTAGCATAATATAATTGTATATTATGCATGACCTTAGGATGTAAGTTCTATGCAAATATATCCACCCATTGTTTGTTTGGCAAGTTATGTTGAAATAAACTTGCTAATTCTCTCCATATTTGTAGATATATGATGAAGCTTTATCCATCACATTGTTTGGATTTTCATAAGTCAATGATAGTCAATTCATGCTCAATTTTGTATGAAAAATGGTTAATTTTTTTTAGATATGTCATTCTAATTCATAATTTATCCTTTGGGTAACTTAAGTAGCCAATCTAAATCTTATCCTACTAAAATATTCATAAATAATCAAAGTAGGAACATGCTATTATAAGAAACCTCTTGGCATAATACAAAAAATGGCTAGTTGTGTTCACATGGATCACCCTTTCCTTTATATTTATCAAATATGGGTGCTTTGAAATGATGCAAAAAGGGGACTTGAAGAATGCTTAAATAAAATGGATATGGACATATCTTGTCAAATTTGTACTTTTTTGATCTTGTTTCTAGTCTCCAATCATTACACAATCTCCTTTATGGAGTTCCATTCTTGCATGTTTGGTGTATTTGTAGGTGGAACATAGTTTTGTTGGGGTGGAATGTGCCCTTTCTACTGTTGTTTTTGGGGTAGAATGTTCCCATATTATTGCATGGATTTATGAGGGATGTATACCCTATGTTTCATGACTTAGTTTTGATTTTATCTTAGAGTTAAGTAAATAGTTTGTTTATTCCTTATAGTCTATTGCCTTGAACTATATGTTCTTTGTTGATTTTGGGAAGTCCTTGGTCTATTCACCAATTTTTGCATTGGTTGAGATGAACTAGATAAATTATCTTGAGGGATTTCCTCAATTTGAACTGAGTGTTTGGGTTTCTATGTTTTTAAAGTGACAAGAGGCTCTTGGTGATTAAATAATGTGTGTTCTGTGTCTAGAAAAACATTTTACACAACCTCTTGTGTTTTGTTCTATTTATTTGAGACACCTTGATCAGTTGTTGGGTTCTCAATCAATGTTTATTGCATCGGTTCAATCACATTTATTTAATCTTTAGAGACATCATTGTGGATTAAAGTAGCAATAATAGAATCGATTAAGTCTGTGATAAGTTGATTGACATACCATTGAATTATTTTATTAATCTTGTTAACAAGATCTTGATCGATTGGTTTTGACTCTATAAGTATTTCTTTACCTTTTTTAGAGGAAGAAGGTATGTTTAATTTTGCAAAAGCTTGCTCTTATTGTTGTTGTTATCCTTTTCTAACTAAGGTGTAAAATTGATCCATAGGAAAATCCAAGGGTAGTTTGGTACTAGATTATATCAACCTAAGGAGTGCTTCATCTTGGTTTTCTTGATATTCAGTATAATCCCCTTCGGATCCTACAGTTGTAGGAATATCCTCAAAGATAAAGGAATTGTCTTGTCCATCATAAAAGTGCTCATCCTCATAGCTAGGGTCATAAGGGACCCCACTATGAGTGAACCTTTGAGTCATGTCTATAAATGGTTACTTTATATGTTTGAATAAATTTGGATCAATGTTGTACAAACATTTAAAAAGGTATGGATTTTGATCTTTATTCCAATCAAATGACTAAGGTACTAAAGAGACTATAAAAGGAGGGTGGCTTAGAACCACACACAATTAGAAGAATATGTTAATGAAATTACTCAACCTTGGGTAGAGTTGATATTGTATGAATTGGAAGAGGGTATGATAACTAAAAAATCCTAGAGTGTCACCAGTACACTAAAACATATAATTTTGAGATACATCAATACTATAAAGGCTAGTTCAACTTCAATGAGTTGATAATATAAAACTAAAAGAAATCCATTCAAATTAGGAAGGAGAGAATGTGAAATAAGAAACTCATGATGTGGAAACATGAAATATTTCTTAAGTATATAACTAAAACCAAATGGGTAGCACAACGCCACCATGTGGTAATAGGAATGGTAGTATAAAATGTGTTCTAGGACTCAAATCATGAGCGATACGTAAGATGACTGGAGTCTACCAAAGATGATAATGTGATGATGAGTCTATAAATATCCCTCAATTTAAATGGGAAATTGAACCCAAGTTAGAACAAGTCAAGTGCAAATGGTGAACCCAATTTAACACATCAACCTTCTAAACTTAGAAAAGTCTAATTCTAAATTTAAATTATCAATGAGGGACTTAAGAAAATTTGTCAAGTTATCTAGAATTAAATGGGCATCATAAATATGCCAGTTAGAAGATGTGACACAATGTTTAAGATGACAATTTTGAATAAGGAAAATATTGATTTTCATTTGGGTAGGATAACACCTCCTTATTCAAGAAATTGTGAATAATGTGTTTTGGTTATGTAGCCTTTTATTTACAAACAAGTTTTGACTCCAAACAAGACCAAGTAATCTAAGATAGACAAATAAAATAATTAATTGTCTTAAACACTAAGTTGATAAGGTGTAGCAAAGTTGGGTTAATTAAACTAACAAGTTTTTGAATGTTTCTAGATGGATCCCATGTCTACCAAATTTCACATTAGTAGATCCCATGTCTACCAACTTTCACATTAGTAGATCCCATGTATGCCAACTTTCACATTAGAAAACAAGAGAAGTAACATGTCAATTAGGTCCATGTCAGATATCTTATTGTAAAAATGTATTTCCTTTTTTACAACCATTACATCCATGGCTTGCTTAGTGTAGTGTAATGTCCAACATGATCATACGTCTCGGGCTTAGCCTCTAATAATGAAGATGGTTTAACCAATCAAACCATCATCCCAGTGAGGGGATTGTAATTTATATACCCCGCATTGAGAGGGGTTGAAAATGATGTTGAGAGATGAAGCCTTGGGTCAAAGCTTCCGTATAGAACTTATGGGAGCTAATAAAGTCCCCCTCACAAGCCAAAATTCAATGAAATAAAAAATAAGTAAAATAGCTTTAAATTTATTTCTAGATCACCCAATCCATGTGGGTCTTGGGGAGATCCTTCACAACATCTCTTCTACACCTTTGGACTAAGGCAATTTGTAATGAAGATGGCACTTTTGATCACACAAGTTTCCTATAGGGGACAGGGAGAGAGCATACACACATTATTTCATTTCTGCTCAAACAAATTTAAACTAAGCAAATAATGATAAATGACTTACTTAAAACAAAAATTTGAAGTGAGTTAGGTTTTAAAGCACTACATTGAAATGTTTGGTGGTTTTATCGGTCCCCTTGGCCTTAAGTTACAAAAAAATTTAAAGAACAACTTAAAAAAACATTCAATATAAACAAGCAATTTTTCCTTAAGCACTAAATGGAAATGTTCCTAATTATTTTTAAGCACCCAAAAAGAGGTTAAAAAGACTTAATTAAGAACAAATGGATCACTTTACAAATAGGTCCTAAAAAAAAAATCTTAGCATGTAGTTTAGTTTTGAAGCACTTTTTCAAATGAAGCAAGTAACTTTGAAAATTGAACTCTTGAGTTCACACAGTGAAATCCCATAACTCCATAGTCCAATACCACAACTCTACAAAACCATTATTGGTTAACACAATATCATAACTCATGGGTTAGTCAATAAAAATCGATAATATCATTACTCATATTAATGATAATGTAAGTTACAATGCAATATCACAACTATGAGAGTTGTGGTATTGTCATTTAACTGCTAATGGTTTAACCATAATACCATGACTTGGATAGAAAATATCATGACTATCAAGTTACGGTATTACAATATCACAACTATTGAGTCACAGTATTACAATATCACAACTTAAAAAATTATAGTATTATAATATTGCTACCATCGAGTAGCGATATTACAATATCATAAATTAACCTATAAATAGAGAAAATTTAGTCCAAAAAACACAGTTAAGATGCAATATCGTAACTAAAAAAAATTGTGACTATGTTAATTACGAGATTGTGGTCCAAAAGACAATATCACAACTCCATAGTGGCAATATTATGACTTCCAAAAAATGTGTTGTTACTTAAATTTTTCACTCCTTTTACTCCGACACTCCAAGATTCTACATGAAAATGGTTATTAGGTTGCTTATAGGAGTTATTTGATCAAATTCATGGGGTACAATCCCATTGGGCATGCCAAAATGTAGAGTGGATTATGAGATTTTATTAGTGAAGCATTAGTTAATAAAATAAAGCTAAATACATAAAGAGTTAAACAAATCAAGGCAAACTATTCATGCAAGTGTTCTTAATGATAACAATATACAAATGAAAGAAAGTAATCAACCATTACCTTCCCAAATGACTCCATTATTCAAAGGTATCTCTAAGCATGTTCTCCCCTTGATCTAGAGCTCTAGTCTTTATCAACAATGGCTTCTTTGCTCCTCCATTGCCTCAAAAACTCTATGAAAAACCTAGGCTCATGATATAAACTATATAATATGCCTATCAATGAAGCTAATCAAAATGAAAATAACACAATAATCAAAACACAAATGACTTATGGAGAGATTTTACCATTATAAGTTTAAATAATTTAAGCTTAAAAATGGTAGTGTGAGGCCCTCTATTTATAGATTTTTGAGATTGGTTAGGATCAACCATGACCATCCATCTCAAGATTGATATGTGTGGCCATGAATTAATCTAATATTTTAAATTAAACCCATAAATATCCTCATCATGATTTGGGAAGAAGGAACATTAATTAGGCATAGGAGGCATTAAAGAGGCATAGGAGTCCATAATTCAAATATTTTATGCATTTATGGCCTAGGGATGCCTTCCCAAAAAATGATGTCATTAGGTGATCAGTTAATAAGAATCAATTTTCAAAAATAAATATTCAATAACTTCCATATAAAATCCACTTAAGCTCTTGATTTTAATTAATTAGCCTTAAATAAGATTAATCAATATTTGTGCAATTATTTGGAAATTTGCCCTCAATTAATCAAAATGGTCAAAAAGTCATATTACTGGGTCATAATTTGACTCAGGAAGAATCATAAGGTGGTGTTAGATGCATTGGAACTATACTCCCATTTAGGATGTTTCCAATACAAAATAATAAAGGTACATGACATGTACTATTGAATTAGAAGAAAAGAGTGATCCAGAGTATAAAAAGGTGAAATCATCATTTTGAATTAAAATAAATTGATTAGAGTTAAGAATCACATAAAATGTATTTCTTTATTTAGGTATAGTTTGGCCTAAATTGGCATTTGTAAATGACAAGTTCGAATCATTTAGTGTGTTTTAGTGATTTTGACCTAAATTAGGTATTTGAGTGTAATTCGAGTAAGATTGACAATTTCAACACAAATGGTGTTAGGTATTGGATGTATACATGTATTAATTATCTATTTAGGTCTAAATTGATGATTAAAAATATATACACCCTGATACAATATCAATATTCTAATTCCCAAGGAACTCAGACCTAAATCTCTTAATTTTGTCTTATTCTAATGAGCACCTATAGCTATCTTTAAACATAATAGTTTTTTAATATTCAAGGGTAATTTGATTCAATAATGATATAAATATATTATAATAATGATAATTATTTCTTTAAGGTGCTTATGCAAACTCAAAATACTAGCCGGGTCATTAATGACTAAGAAAATTTGACTTCATCTTCTTCTACTATAATATTGGTCACATGCCTATTTTGTATTGACTGAGATATCATCATTATTCTAAAATCATCACAGATTATTTAGATATCTTCTTCAAGTGGTTTTTATACTATCATTGAAGATGATAAACCAATTTCCTTTATTGGTTTCTCAAGAAATTAGACCCATGAACAATATTGATGTTTTAGGCCTAAACAGACCTATATTGCCTTTTTAACTGATCTTACTTAAAAATAACCAATAAATTAATTTAATCACCTTATAAAATAATTATAAAATGTTCACACAACAATAATAACCCTTCTTATAAAATTTGAAACCAACTGACAAAGCAAAATGATCAAACCTTCATTTTCTTGAATTCTCTCAGTGATAACCTACAAGTGTATAGAACTTAACTACCTCTATGTAGAGTTTCATGGTTCAATTCAACCTAAACATTATTGGGATAGATTCATATATTATTTTATAAACTTATAAAAAAGTTTAAAATTATTTCATTTGGTCAAATTCAAGTTATGAATCTTTTTATTTCAACAACCCTGTCTTAGGGTTTACACAGTCTACACAAGGCTCAAGAGACTCAATTTGATTATTTATAAATAATATATACTATTTTATTGATATAATACCTATATCAGGACCTAAATAATAATATATTACTTTTCCAATAATGATATTGATCCCATATATTTGTTTATATATCCTTTTGATTGACTGTGTATGACTATATATAATGAAAACAAAGGATTTGAGGGTTTCAAGAGTTCAGATATCAAAGTAGGTCTAGAATAATTATAAAAACACTAAAATAATATTATTGAAGACAAAATACACTGATCACAATTTATTGAAACCAAAAATAACCTTTATTATTATATAATAAAATATACCAAAGCAGACATATACCTCTATTCTTTAGTAGCAGACTCTTAACTCTAACATGGTCATGAACTCTTTTCCCCTTCCTGTTTGTTCTAGTCTTTCACATACACATTTTTATTCTTAAACTAATCTCTTTACATAAATATTTGAACTCATCCATAGGATTCTCAATCCTTATCAATTAGAAATTGAACTTCTATTCTTGGATAATAATGTCTTAACATAGTTGAGAAGCGTTGTTCTTATTTATTCCTATTAAGAATACCAAAGATAAATTATTACAAATTAAAATATTTTTTTGGAGGGAAATTTATAGACTACCCATACATTAGATACTAAAGACAATTATATCCATGATGAGGATTCTTATTACTACAAATACCTTACATACATCCTGGTGGATGATGCTCCTGCATCAATAGCACTTTCAACTACAACATCTAACAAATAATTATTTTCAATTATGATTTAATGGATTCCCATGCCTTGTTCCAAATATTTTATTTTTACACATTATGTGAGGATGTTAAAATAGGTTTTAGACTATGGATTTACACTTTAAAATTGATTTTGTTTAAAGTTTCTAATTCCTTCTCAACAAACCCACTTAGTCTCCTCTTATTTATTCTAAGACTTATTATGAGGGTTTTTTTTATCATTGTATCAACTTACTTGAGCCATTTAAGTAGTCCTTGAAAAAAAATTACCCTTCAACATTCACATACATAGGATTCTATATAATAATGTTGTAGATGTTAATTGGGATGAGGCATAAAAGAGAGATTTAGGTCAGTGTTTGTTGGAATTTGTAGTCTTGACCTTCTACAAATGAGTATATGTTTTTGTTCATTGGTCGACACTTATCTAATGCATTTTAATTTACTTGAAATTTATATTTATTTTTTAATGCATTTTCATTTACTTGAAAATTATGTTTGATTAAAACAAAAGTACCCATAACATTTAATTATGTTGATTACTACATGAAAAATAATTAATTAGACTTTATGAAATTTTTAGAAATTATCGCTAATTTTTTTTTTAATTACATGGTAGGTATCATCCATATTACAAATATGGGGATATTTGTGTAAATAAGAGAATAATTCTACAAAAACATTTGTAAAAAAACCTCTATCCTAGAGGAGCTAAGTTTTTCACGTGATATAATGAGCCAAAACTTGTGTATGGTGGCCATCACCATAAATTGGAGGGGACTAGGATACACTAGAAATTTCATCAAACTTGATATTTTTTAATGGTGTAATGTTCTTCTACATTACAACATGGGATGTCATGGGTACCACATTCCATTTATGAGTTATGATTTCTTGACATTGATATATTGGCACGGTCATAATTTCTTCATATAATTATCATATTAATAGCTAGAGCAAGATGTGGTTTTGCTCAATCTTTGGAATACTCCTAGTGCCATCCCGTCATACTTAAGGTATTTCCTAGAAAAATTCTTATTGACAAAGGTGTCAAATGATCCATATGTGTATGTACACCCAAATCAAGTACAAAATGTGTTCATTGTAGCGAATCTGCCATTTGGAATGCATTTCAAACTATACAACATTTGAATTAACCATTGTGATACATTGAGACTTTATCCAACCCAACCATTCAGAGCATTGTGGAAGAGGTACACAATATCCCATACCACTAATTTTCATCTCTTCTGACCAGCCTAGAGGATATTGAGAACAAAACATATGTACTTTTTCATGCCCGTGCAAGATGATGACAATGATGGTGACTACAATCCATCGGATGACAATGTCACCTCAGAAAGTGAATAGTTAGTGAACATGTCATGGGAGGATTTTTTTTGGCATCTTGGTTCACCATTCCCTTTATTTTTGGATTAAGGAACTTATGTTTTATAATTATAGATGTACAACATGATTGACAATTTATATTTTTGTTAACAATTATGTTTGACAATGTTTAGTCTATGGATAAAGAAAGTACATTTTGGTTTGTCTCTAACTTTAAGTTCATATGGGTATATTATGTGAATGCATGCTTTTGTAATTATGAAATCATAATTATTTTTTGCAATGGTTTAGATGCATGCTATAAATTTAGAAATGAAGTTATGTGTTTTTGATATCCTATGAAGGATTATTTATTATATCTCATGATTTGCTAGTATTATGAGGTCTATTTGTTGATTTTATCTCAAGATCCTATATTATAATATATTCAATCTCAATGTAAGTGTAGTTTTACATGTGAAAATTTATGATTTTAATATCTTATGGGTAAAGTATATGAAATAGTTATGGGTAAAGAATAAATATAGTAAACAAGGATACACCTCTTTCAAGCCAAGTATATATATTGATGAAAATATCACATTTATTTCACTATACCAAAAAACTCTTAATAATGTTCATGAAAGATTTTACACTTGATTAAGTTATCTATTACCCCGATACATTTTGCATTTGTTTTGTTTATGATCAAATTGAAATAATATATACCATTACTAGATCTCTTAATGAGTGTAAAAAATGAATATATATTATATTGCCTTTGAAATACTCTTACTGATGAGAAACCAATGATTTTATTGGTTTCCCAAAAGAGTTGTTTTAATAGCAACTTTTAGTATTTAGGATTATACATGCCTAGTTATGTGCACTAAAGGAATAAATCTTAAATGAAGTTATTAAACTAATCTAAAACCCTTTCTTATATTCTATTCAATATTTTAAATATGATTTCTATCTTTATATAAGATTTTAGTTTCAAACAACATAAAATACTCAATAAAATCTCTTTTGATTGTCTCTTCAATGACTACCTATAGGCAAGCCTATAAATAGTGTTCAATAAATGACTTTCCTAAGATCCTTTCAACATATAATCACTTTTAATGGATTTTAGACTCCTTATATAAATTTATCCCAAAATTCCATCAAATTTTAGTGGATAATTTTAAAGTATAGGACTTTTTTTGTAGGAACCCTCATCTAGGGTTTGATTGTATTTTATAGAGGCCAAGAGCTTCTTATGAGTGGTTTATATAACTAATTTTTTTTTCAAGTAATTAATACTTGGAATAGTAGTTTTAATACCTCCTCTAACATTTTTAATCTCAATTTTGAGCTCATGCACCTACTAGCATGTATTTCCAAGCCAATGTATATGACTATATCAGATGAAAACAAAGAATTCGAGAGAGATGAGAACTCAAACATAAAAAAGAAAATAGTATCTTCATAAAAACATTGGATCCTTAATATTAAATATACAAAACACTGAGAACTAATGGAAGCCAAAATTCTTTATGTTTATATGAGAAAATATACAAAACAAACCTATGTAATTTTGATGGCAGACTTGCATTAGCCTGCAACTTAGATTTAAGACTATAGGTAACTCAATTCAAAGTCAAAATAATATAATATGATACCTCAATTCTATTATCATAGGATAATCAAGATCAATTGGCATAAATAAAGATCTTTTATTCATTCAACATTCTCAATATATTCTTTTTTGTAGGTCTAGGAGATGTACAAAAGGTCTCATCATTATCACTCACGTTCGACAGTTTTAATTATATAGCTTCTTGAGCTCCTAGTTTGATGGTTCAAGATATATATCATGAAAGAACATTATATATTTGGATTTCAAACCCATTATCTCTCTTATGCACTTGTGAAGGAGTTCTATCCTTAATGAATCATCTTTACTACTTTGTTATTGGGTTTTATCCTTACTCTCACATTGGATTTCCTTTTGATTGATTCAAAAAACCTTTAATTGCATGTGGAGGATAAAAATATACTCCCAAGGATGAAATCTCATTTAATTTAATAAATTCAAATTTCAAACATTGCCTTTTTGGAAGGAAAACTCATATAGACAATATGAACTATTAACAAGAGAGGGGGAAGATTGAGAGGGATTACTTATTGTCAAACACACCACTTAAAACCATAAAATGGCTTATGTAGATTTTTAATGTGATGCTATTTCATCACAAATGTTGTTAGGTAGCATATAAATTTGGCATTAGGTATAAAAATTATTTTTCAAGTAATCTATATAAATGATTTTGGGTAGATTATGAGATTGGTTTTGGATTGAATGTAGAACTAGCTTTGAGTAGAATATATAGTTGGTTTTTGGCTAGTTATTTGAATTATTTAAGTTGAATTCAAAGGCCAAATTGAAGATTTATTTTTTCACAGTCAATCCCTTTAAAAGTAACAACTCACTCCACATACTTGGCATGATAGTTAGATTCTCTTTAATTAGCTAATTTAAATTCAATGCCAGTATATTAGAGGGTAGAAGTTATAAGGTTGAGTTGTGACATAGGACCTGATATTAAGTACTTGAATCTCAATAAATTTTGTTGTTATCATATTTTTTATGACTGTGCAAACTTAGACTAGGGTTTGGGAAGAAAAAAATGAGTATATCAATGTATACACAGTTACCACAAAAGGACTGTATCTTACAAATGAGTCATGATACTTGTGTAGATGTTGGTATAATTAGACAATAAGATGTGTCTAAGGTGATTAAAGTGATTATAACTCTTTAAGGCAACTAAAATATAGGGTATTACTAATTTTGTTGGTACATATCTTGTATAAGGCCTTAAAATAGGGTTTTATTTCTAGTTTTCTACATTCCTTGAAAGATCGAGCCAATAAAGGGTTGTGATATTGTTTCTTGGAATGAATTATTAGAAAATGAATGTTTGAGAATCATGTGATTATTCCCAAAGGCCTAAATTGTGAATCATACTCACATAATCAAATAAGATCAAGATTAGAAGTAGGATTTCAGTTGCATAAGACTATATTAGTTATTAGAGGGAAGTGAACTACCAATAGTTTTTTATAGAAGGCTATAAGATCAAGTGTAAGATTACTATGTCTATACATATTAATTTCTATTCAGACAAAGTATACTCATAATTTAATATTAGTGTAAGATTGATATCAAACATATAGAAAGACATAAGTGTCATAAGAAGACCTAAATATCATGAAAATATAAGCATAAATATAGCCCTACAAGGCTACAAGGCCCTAGAGGAAAGTCATAGAGGCAAATACAGTTTTATTTAACATGATGAAAACTTGGGAATGATAAATTTATTTTATTATATAAGAAATCAACATCAAATTTCAATGTGGTGTGGTAAACATTTGAACCATCTCATTTGAACATAGTAGCACATTTAGGAAATCATAAGTTTACCTCATCTAAACACTTCACAAGACATGTCATTTTGCAGAATAAAATGTGAATAAGAAAGTGACTAAAAAACACATTGATTTTGTAAATTAAAATATGAATAATCAAGTGTTTTACTTGTTTTACATCCAAATTCATAAGCATACATGAAATACCGGTCACACAAGTCATTGGGCACAACAAATTATCCTTGTTTCTTTATGGAATACCACGACTATTGAGAGACATCCCATTAACTTGCATAAATAATATCTTGTACTCTACCTTCAAAATATGTATTTGGTGCTCATATATGGCAACTATTCCTTGGTGATTTAATTGCATGGCCCTCACAGTATCTACCCTTGCATCATAAAGTGCTTTCATGTAGGCATATGTATTTTCTAGATTAACAAACCTTATTTCAACATCCCTCAAGGTGAGAAGTGTTTAGTATAAATTATGGACCTCTGCTCTTCTCAAATAGTGTACTTTATAACTTATTAACCTTTTTCCTTTCACTATCAATAACCTCATACAAAAATTGGTTTCCCTCTCAAGTGATTTCTTTTAGAGTCTTTAGTGACATATGTAAAACAAGATGTTTTTATGCACCCATTATGTTCACATATCTCATACTTGAGAGAATTTATTCCATGTCCTTAGGCAATTGGGAAGCTATATTCTCATCTAGATTTGGAATTTATCTATAGAAATACATGTGAAAGTCAATAATAGCATTAAATTTTTTAGTAATGATAAATTAAAAAAAACTAGTCGTAAATGAGGGAAGTGAACTATCAACTAGTTATTAGAGGGAAGTGAACTACCAATAGTTTTTTATAGAAGGCTATAAGATCAAGTGTAAGATTACTATGTCTATACATATTAATTTCTATTCAGATAAAGTATACTCATAATTTAATATTAGTGTAAGATTGATATCAAACATATAGAAAGACATAAGTGTCATAATAAGACCTAAATATCATGAAAATATAAGCATAAATATAGCCCTACAAGGCTACAAGGCCCTAGAGGAAAGTCATAGAGGCAAATACAATTTTATTTAACATGATGAAAACTTGGGAATGATAAATTTATTTTATTATATAAGAAATCAACATCAAATTTCAATGTGGTGTGGTAAACATTTGAACCATCTCATTTGAACATAGTAGCACATTTAGGAAATCATAAGTTTACCTCATCTAAACACTTCACAAGACATGTCATTTTGTAGAATAAAATGTGAATAAGAAAGTGACTAAAAAACACATTGATTTTGTAAATTAAAATATGAATAATCAAGTGTTTTACTTGTTTTACATCCAAATTCATAAGCATACATGAAATATCGGTCACAGAAGTCATTGGGCACAACAAATTATCCTTGTTTCTTTATGGAATACCACGACTATTGAGAGACATCCCATTAACTTGCGTAAATAATATCTTGTACTCTACCTTAAAAATATGAATTTGGTGCTCTTATATGGAAACTATTCCTTGGTGATTTAATTGCATGGCCCTCACAGTATCTACCCTTGCATCATAAAGTGCTTTCATGTAGGCATATGTATTTTCTAGATTAACAAACCTTATTTCAACATCCCTCAAGGTGAGAAGTGTTTAGTATAAATTATTGACCTCTGCTCTTCTCAAATAGTGTACTTTATAACTTATTAACCTTTTTCCTTTCACTATCAAGAACCTCATATAAAAATTGGTTTCCCTCTCAAGTGATTGCTTTTAGAGTCGTTAGTGACATATGTAAAACAAGATGTTTTTATGCACCCATTATGTTCACATATCTCATACTTGAGAGAATTTATTCCATGTCCTTAGGCAATTGGGAAGCTATATTCTCATCTAGATTTGGAATTCATCTATAGAAATACATGTGAAAGTCAATAATAGCATTCACTTTTTTAGTAATGATAAATTAAAAAAAAACTAGTCGTAAATGAGGGTCCATGAGATTAATGCTTTGTTTGAGAATACGAAAAGGATAAGAACATAAATTTTTTTTAGATTATGAATAATTTCCTGATACACAAAATTTTATAACCTCAATTAAAATAATGAAAATAATAAATTATCCCACTGTTGATAAATGATACAATTAGGCAAGTGAAATCAAAAGTACTGCATATTATATTGGATAATCATGAATGTCCAAAATAATTACAAAAAACAAAAAATAAGAGAATAACATTATTATTTACCTATGACATGGTCATTATGATGTATTGGACTGTTGCATTCCTTTTTGTATGCCTTGAACCATAACCCATAGACATCAACCTCTATTGTTTCAGTTGCCTAAATAGACAAATACATGATATGAGATAAAGGAAGGTAAAAGATACAAGCCATGTATACAAATATTATATTACACTCCTTCCCACCATATTTAACTCTCAATAGATATAGAGACATGCAAACATGTGCACTTTATAACCAGCATGTGAAACATTTAAAGGATAATAAGGTAAATATGTGAACACAATGGACCACCTATCAATAACATCACATACCATACACATAAATATGATTTCATGAATACATGGGAAAAACATTGCATCATTTAACCATGCATTATCCTATAATACATTAGTAAATTAAAAATTAACCACCAAACCATTACTTAAGTTGTACATAAATAAAAAACTTTGTATCCAACACAAACAAGAAATGAAACACTTGTATTGAAATCTCATGTCCAAATAATATGCTTGACCACACATCATATATATATATATATATATATATATATATATATATATAGAAAGAATAAAATCCAAGGTAGTAGTGCATGATAATATCAATGTTCATGCCCTAGACATGAAGCCTCTTTAGGAGGATAAATAAGTGGAAGTGGTCAACCACTAAACACACATATATGCATATGTCACCTTGCTATGAAGCCACCTATATTTGAAAATTCATAGGTTATAAATCTTGATGAAAATCAATAATAAGACACCAACATGAATAATATACTTGTTAGTTTGTTAAATAATAAGTGACTATCATACCTCTAATAACTAGTTCATAATGTTTAGGACGGTGCCACCTCATCTCTATAAAAATCCTATATGAAATAAAAATATACAACACTATCAAAATATTTAATGGTAGAATTCAATGAAAGGTAAGGGGAAGAAAGAATAGTGCATATAAGACATAGTCATCATAAGAATTATAATATAAATTTGTGAGCTAACCTATCATGTACAGTTTATTTTTTTATAGTCCCCCCTAACAAACTTGTATACCATTATGCAAAAGGATTTATCTCAAAGGAATGTGATCATCATCACTAAAATGGGATTGAGGGTCATCCCTCTAAAATCTGAATGATGATCATTATAGAAATATCAATGTTAATATTGAGTAAGTTGAATTAAACTTAACTTTAACTTCATGAAAACCATTCAAAAGAATACATCTAACTTGAGGTCCACTTTGCATGCACCTTGTTGTTGCTCCACCTATTCTCATTCTCACTCCATTTATCGATGATATTCTCTTTGCCTAAATTAGGATTCCTTATCTATCCCAAGTTTTCACTTGAATCATATGCAATCATCTCATCATTTATAGCCTTCAACACTATCTCACTAAGATAACATAAGTTAGAGACATTCACCCTATCCATCCATGAGCTTACCAGCCTATCTCTCTTCTTGATGCTCTAGTTTTTCAATAGTCACTTAATTAACCTCCTTTCTATTTGTCTTTTTGTGATTTCTCTTCCCTTCAACTTCCATTTCACACTTATGGCATACCCTAGGGCCCTCCTTGGAATAGGCTATTGACCATGAATTTTATGATGATGAGTGTTAAGCCTATCTCATGACCCAAATGTATGGCCACATTAGCACTAAATATGTCACATGGCCTTAAAAAATAAAAGTGCACATTCTACCTCATAATACCTAGATCCATAATACTGTACTTACCTACATACTATCATTCAATAAGGAAGGTATGTGAGGTTATAAGGATAAATAAATAAATAAAATATAACATCCTCAAAGATAGTAAAATGTTCTTATATTATTTGATTCCTCATCCATTTCATATTGTGAAGCATCTAGAATCCAATCATGATCATCATCAACATCCTCATTGACATTGTCATCAAGGTTATCTAAATCCACCTCCTACTATCATAAATGTTGACATATGTATGTCACTCCAAACATATATGGAAAAATAAATAGGTATGAGCATGGAAAAGGAAAGATAAAGTAAAAGAAATATGTATATTTATAGGGAGTAAGTCATTATTCAAGTGAATATCAACCACATTGGCATGGCTCTACTCTACCTTGTTGAACTAGAAAACAAAAAAAAATAACATAGAAAAATAGATGGTGTGTCAAAATTAGTATAATGTTGACTATTTTAAGAGGGACAAGAATCATTTTTTAACATGAAAAGTGATCAAACATTAACGACAGCCAAAGGTCCTCATACATCTCATGAGATAGTCATTGGGTGCTTCATTAACACCCTCTTCACCTTTGATTTGACCCACCATTTCCACCTAAATTATAAAATAAGACATGATAAATCAAAATTTGGATGAAAATTTTGTAAATACTAAGTATTTTACATATGTGGTAGGAATATTAAATTAGGCATGGAAAATACACAAACCGTCTATAAAATTACTTGTGTTATCCACCTGTCTGCATCTTCATTTGGTAAAGAATCAATTTTAGACTAGGATTCCACCCCTAGTTATTCACAGTTAAGGGATGTTTGTCCCATAATAGTGGGAAAATGATATCCAATGGTTGATGCTCTATTTTAAAACCTTGTTCGATGTCAGAAGAGTGGAAGGGAATGTCTAAACTGAGCCCATACATGTAATGAGGACCTCCCACTAACTTATTTCTCCTAAAAAAATGTATGTCATAATAGATTAGCATAAATAAGAAATAATAAAACTCAAATTCACCTTCCAATATATTAGCTAAAATTACATACAATTGGTTTGGTCTTAGCATAAAGTTATTTCAGAAAATTGTCTAATTTCTAATCATCCATCTTAAATCTAGAGAAGTCAACATTCCTAGTATTATTTGCCAACATACAATAATTTTCATACAAAAAAGTTTAAAATATGCTTTACAACACTCACCCTTACCTATAAACTACTTAAATAATTCATTGTATTGGTCATCAGAAGAGTACAATGGTGTGGCAATGGGAAGGAAAAACTAAGTAGTTGGAAACATAACATAACATTCATGGAATAGGGAAACAATTATTCATAAAATTAACATCCTATATTGAAAGTATATATTACGAGCCTCTAAAAATGAAATGTACATATCATAAAACATCAAAGTAATTATAGATGGTGTAATGTTCCAAATTAGAGATTATCTTTTCACATTATAGAAACATAACATTTCAATTGATTTGGAAGCAATGTATATAATATGGAAACAAATTATGTGGAAATTCAAGGACAAGTTAATATAAAATTTATATGAATTAAATGAGATAAGTAAAATTTAGTAAATACATTAGATTTTGAAAACTTTAAAATAATCAAAACATGCTTGTTATAAATTTCAAAGATTAGCAATGATATTTTTGAAGCAAGGAATATTAAGTCCATGGATAATATTATTTAATAATTTCATATATAGTGTATCTTTATGTTCTAAGGACTATAATATATCATTCAACAATAATATATCTAATGAATGGATTACCAACTTTTTTCCCTCCTTGTTGAGGGATTAATGTTGACTTGTTTTAAAGTATGTAAAAAAAAATTTAAGTTGGATCTTCTTTCAAAGAGGTTGATGAAAATATTTAATAATCTCAGTGAAGATTCTAAATGAAGAAGTTAAAAATAATAAGTAAACACTATATAGTATAATGGGTGTATAGTAAACATGGATTGACACACTCTTACAAAGTGGTTGTTTGTACAAAAACATCAAAATATGATAAGATTTACCCTTTCAATGTACTTAAAATCACACATACATGATGATCCCATTACAATGAATTATGAAGCTTCATCTACACACCTCTTAAACCAAAATGGAGTGTATTTAGGCACTTTCAAGGATAAATACATGTGAAATAATGAAAATTTCAATAATATGTTGGAATTTATTAATACTAAATAGAAAACAATTGACTTTTTCTCTTTTACTATTAATTTCAAGTGCTTCTAAACCATATAGAAGTGAATAAAACATGTTGCAATGGATACAAGGGAGCATAACATTCAAAGCTTAAAACCATGCCATAAAAATACCATGCACCTAGGGGATAATAAAAATAAACACTTATGAATCAATCCCATAATTAATATAATGCTCACACACACACACACACACACACACACACACACACACACACACACACACACACACACACACACACACACACACACACACACACACACACACACACACACACACACACACACACACACACACACAAGACAAAGTAAAATAATTGCACATTTTGTTTGGTTGAGAATATAAATTAATTTTTGTATGAATTATGTACCAAAACACCCATCACCATGTTCTACCTTGTTCTAAATATTGTTTGTCAAATTCCTTGTCTCAAACTTCATATGCACATTTACTAACCTAGAATATGTTTTTTCAATTCAAATTCAACTGTTAGATTGAAAAGGACATTGATCAATAATTTTTCAGACATGTATGCTATTGGAAATCTAGGTTTCACTAATCCAACAAATAAAAAGTCAAAAAAGTCTGGCTGATGCCAGCATGCACATAGTTTGTGTGTGTTGGTTAAGCTCAAACTTATATAACTCAACCCTCTCTTTTTTATCAACCATATTAAACCTATTTTTCATACATAATATTAATACAAAAATGGTACAATAGATTACAGTGGTGAAGGCATTGCTTGTATCATTCCATGTAATGGGTAGTTGTTTAAACACATGTGATTGAAATAGACACTCCCATATTCCAAAATACAAAAAGATGAGCTCATATATTTGTTACATGGTATGGGGTGAAAAGAAATACCCTACTTTGTAAAATAAGATAGATTGACAAAAAATCCAAATTAGTATGAAAAAATCATCATCATTATCTGAGATATGGTACCCTTATCCACTCTCCTATATAAAAATATCATGGCCTCACCTTATCCACAATCTCATCAAATATTTACCTAAAACTCTAGTTATTTACAATTTCACATTATCCATAATTGTGTAATACTTGATGTGCATATTTAGATGCATATTTCTTAATGAAGTATGAATATTTTGTCCATACTTTACCTTTATAAAATAATGTATTCTATATATTACCTCATTTCATGTGTTTATTCTATATTTATTAAATTTGTTGTATTTTTTAAGGTTGTAGATAAATTGGTTCCCTTTTATTAAAAGACAAATTCAATTTTTATATCATGTATTTTTTAATATCACTAGTGAATTCTCCTTTTCAATAAGCCTTTATTTTGTTAGAAAATGAAATTATTGAATTTGTGAATATAAAAATCCATAGAAGTGTGCCTCAAGGTATAATGGAGAGGTTTGTTTTAGTTAAGATTCAGTGAGCACACATTAGAGTGGCTTTAAGGATAAGTATGGTAGAGGAGTTGAAGATGTTTGAGGGAGATGATAATGATCCCTAAATTTAGGGCATGCCTTTACCTCTTATAAATCAAGGAGCTCTCAAGGATGAATATGGATCCTTCAATCATTTCAAACTACCAGCCTTCTTTTAGCTCAACAATAATGCTAAAATAAGGTAATATTTTTCCTATCCTCATGATTAGCCTATTAATTGATAAAATAAGAAATCTAGGATTAACTTCTTGAATATAACTAGAAATTGATCTTATCACTTAAAATATTGATGCCCAATCATCACTTGTTATTAAATAGTTTTTGATGGAGAAGCATCCATGTCCATCCGTAATCTTTCACCAACAAAAAACATGAGTAGTTAGTTGATAATAAATTATTTTACATTTTTATTATTCTATCAGTCTAAGACATATTTTCAAGCATAAAAGTTCTTATTTGAGTCACTACATGTTCTAGTTCTTCATTGTTTAAGTTATGCAATAAATTTTAAGTCATTTGAAAACCCTATGATAAAGTGGAATGTAATTCTTGTGTAGACAAATGGATCGTGATGCAAAGGTTTTCATGATAATTAGTGGTTATAAAGTCTTACAGTTCTATGTGACTTCATTCATTTACACTTAATTTGAGCACATATATACTATGATGCATTCTTTGGGCATGTATTACCATTAAAATTCTATGCATTAAAGAATTTTAGTACATCTTGATGTTTGAAGAGAATTTAATATTTGTGGCCTTAGTGTGTTGTTCAAAACAAGTAATGTAAATGGGTGGATTGTGTATCTATATAAACACATCCTCCTCAATTGAAAAATGAATTCAATTTTAGATTGGAAAGAGAGTCTAAGTGTGGTTTTGAGGAGTATTGGAAATAGTTCTATGTGAAAATATGACAAGGATTAGTGGAATCGAGTCATTTGGAACCACACTGCAGTGTTGGATTAATGTTTATAAGCCTATGGGATATGTTTATGGTTATGTGTTTAACCATTTTAATATTGTATCATTGGTAATTAGTTTGATTTTTTATAATTTATCTTCAAAGAAATAAAATTATGTTATTATTGTGATAATTTTTATTGTACATTTATGGGATATATGATAGAAGGAATCTCTTAATTGAGACCTCTAATCGTGACTAAACCATTTCGTATCAGAACAAGGAAAAAAAATTGTGATTGAGATATTGTGTTTTATAATCTCTATTATTTATGAAGGTGAGTAGAGAATATAGGAGTGTGTAAAAGAGGTTTGTGTAATATTTAAAATGGCTCAATAATAGATCTGAAGGTTATGAAAATTCAAGATGCTGCCAAGAAGAGTAGGATGAGCAAGTGCAGTAGTTCTAAATATGAATGTAAATCTGGATGAGATTGTATAAATGTTGTAAACTATGTAGAAAATATTGGTTGTGGTGTAGGAACATAGAAGAAGAGGATTCATATCAAGGGATGATCTAAGTAAACATGTTGGTTAAATCATAATATGAGGATAAAAAATGAGATCCAACACATAAGTGAATGGATTAGGGAGGAAAGAGGCTTAATAAATCCACATCTAAGATTTGAAGAGGAACACAAATGAAGGTTTCATGTTTTACTGAAACATTTAACCAAGAACAATTGATAGATTAGTTAATAGAGAAGGAAGAATATTTCAAATTTGATGTAGTATATGAGCATAAGAGAAAGGTCCCACAAGGAAATTCGAATGGGAACTTTTAAATATGTGGTGGAAGGAGGTAAATCTTCAAAAGAATCATAAAGTAAAGACAAAATCATCCATTGGGAAAGGATTTTTGTGAAATTGAAGGCTAAGTTTCTTCCTAGAGATTATCAGTTGGATTTGTTGAATAAGTTAAAAAATTAGAAGAAAAATGATATAAATGTGAAAGAGTATATATAGGAATTTTACAAGATCACTATCCATGTTGGTAATAGTGATATGGACCAAGAAAAGGTAGCACACTACATTAATGGATTGTGATGGGTCATCCAAGATGAGATCAACATAGTGAGTTGTAGATAGTGGAAGAAGCATATCAATATGTGTTATGAGTAGAAGGGAAGCTGAAATGTAGACATATTATTATTAAACGTAAAATAAGGGCCAATGGTAAAAAAGAACAACCAATGAAAAATATCTATGATAACACAAACACTACGTAAGTCCCATAAGAAAGGGGAGGATCATATTTTATGAGAGGTGGCAGAGGAAGAGATAGAGATGGAAGACTTAGAGGAAAAAAATTTACATGTGGGGAGGTGGGACACCACAGATTTGGATGTTGTAATGCAGATTTGTGGGCAAGAGAATAAGTGGTGGTGTACAGGTTTTACAAATAGGTGCATAATTTAAAGAGATGCATATACATCATATAGATGAACATGAGCAAGGGAAAAATTCACTATAAATAAGAATAATTTTGAAGGTCATTAGAAAGCATTAATATGTGAGGTAATAAAGACATATTTTCTAGACTAAGTGTAGGATAAGAGGTGAATGTTGTATAATTGTGGTAGATAGTGAAAGCACAAATAATTTGGTATCTAAATAAATGGTGAAGTAATTGATATTGATGATAAAGTAACATTCAATACCATATATAATGTCATGGTTGATAGAGGGTCCAAATAATATTATGAAGGAAAAAAGTGAAACTTGGATATGATGATTGGTAGTTACACAAACAAGGTTCTATGTGATGTGCTAGAGATGGATGAATTCCATGTTTTTTTTGGGGATGTTGTGGAAGTATGAACACAAGATATTACATGATGGAAGAGAAAATGAAGTGCAAGTGAGGAATGATGGATTAATCCATATCCTAAATCCACTCAAGGTAGAGAACATGGAGGTTGCACATAAAATTCACTTGGTTGTGCGTGGTAGTAAAAAACATTTACAAGAAATAGAATGTGTGAAGATGTATAATAATACTAAGAAGTAGAAGGTGAATGAGAATGGAAATAAAAAATGAAGGATAAATTCAATGGGTAATGTCACATTAGAGGAGTGGAAGACTAGATTTCATAGACAAAGGAGATCAACCTAGGGGAGTTGGAGCTAGAACAATACCAAGATGAAAGGAGTTTAGAGGAGGAGGTAAGTTTTTAACCTAGTGTAAATGTGAGAATCATATCACATGGTTAAAAGGCATACCAAGACCTTTTTATGAGGTCAAAAGAGTGGGTTTCACACTTAGCATAAGTGTGTGAGCATCACGTTCACATAGTTTCTTACTCGGGGTACATGATGTAAGAGCTTCCATGTCCATGCATAATATTGCATCAACCAAGAACATGAGTAAGTTGATAACAAATTTTAGTAAAGTATTTTGTTGTTATATTAGTCTGTGACATATTTAAATGAATTAGGGTTATTATTTGAGTCATTGTAAGTTTTGGTTCTTCATTATGAAAGTAATGTGATGAATTATAAGTCATTTGAAAAGCCCATGATAAATTATGGTATTGTTCTTGATTAGACATAAGGATCATGACACAAATGTTTTCATGATAATTTTTGGTTATAAATTCCTATAATTTCATGTGACTTTATTCATGTGAACTTTATTTGAGCACATATATATTGTGATGTGTTATTTTGAGATGTATTAACATTAGGACTTATGTGTATTTAATGATTTTAGTGCATTTTGATGTGTGAATGTCATTTAATATTTGTGGCCTTAGTGGGTTGTTGAAAAAAAATAATGTAAATGGGTGGATTGAAAATCTATATCAACACATCTTCTTCATTTGAAAAATTAATTTAATTTTAGATTGGAGAGTCTAAGTGTAGTCACAAGGAGTACTAGTGGAATTGAGTCATTTGGAAGAACACTATGGTTTAGGGTTGATGCTTATAATCTCATGAGTTATGTTGTGTGTTTGACCATTGTAAGGTTGTATCTTTGGCTATTAGTTTGATGTTGTCTAATCTCTATTTGAATCAATAAATTTAGGTTATTATTATGTGAATTTTTGTTTTACATTTTGGGAATGTGTGGTAGAATGCATCTCTCAATTTAGACATATAACCACATATGCATTATTAAAAATTAAATCATTGATCATAGATATCCAACATAGACACCATCAACCTAAATTACTTAGAAAAGAGAGAAATTAACTAATAAAAACAAATTTTATGAACTATGTGTAATATATAATGTATGTGTATAATCAACAATGGTTACACTATAAGAAGACTCTCTATAAGAATACATATCCACTAGCTCAGGAGATGACTCTAAGCTGCCTTACTTTCCACTAGAACACAAAGGGTTCTTATATAGGAAAACTAAGATGTGAGATATTATTATTTGTGGAGTAAAATGTGGGATCATTCCCCAAGTTACATCTAATCCTTCTCACACATGTGAGGATAATTACCACATTAATTTTGCATTTAATAAATGTGTTCTCATAATAAATCACACCTTGATAACACATCTACTTAAGGTTGACTTCACATCAAGTGTGAATATGGCACACTCCAATATGAATCATATTTTATTTATAATTAATACATTAGTTTTTTAAAATTTTAAACATATTTCCTTGGGTAACTTATCTTCGATATCATACCAAAAAAAATAATTGTAAACCATCATTATTGTGATCACCCTTATTTATTATGATGATTCTCTACAATGCTATTAGATTTGAAAAGGTGAGAAAGTTATTCCTCACAAAGACATAAACATGCAAGCATATTTCATAATCAATAATAAGTTTTTAAGATAAGGATACCTCGTAAATGTGCTCATTATGCCAAAAATTTTCCTTTTTTAACAAACTCACTCCACCTCTCCACTAACGTCTTGTCCTTGAAAAGAGAATATACCACCACCAAATAAAAAATAAATGGATTTTTTAGCCTAGGAATATTTACAACCCTCCACATGATATCTTCCTTAATACTGCCGCCTTCTCTCCCTAGGTGTTTGTGTGGTGATCTAAAATTAGATGAAGCATACTAGTTAAATATGAAATAAATAATACCTAAGACATGCATCATTCTTAAAGGATAATTTATTTTTATTAAAATAGGTATCATCACAATAGTACTCCACGTGAAGTTTCTATTTTTGTTTGAATTTATAGATAAATACATGTAGAGATAAAACTTGTTTAATACTTCAAAGAGTGAATTTTGTTGTGGAATGAAGTCTTTCCATTTAATTGAGCTGAATGTAGACACTATTTTTCATTTTCCTATATCATTGAAAAGAGAAATCAAAGGAAATGTGAAGGTACAACAATGAGCACACCCTTGAGATATCAGTAACAGTTAGTTC
This sequence comes from Torreya grandis, assembly GCA_037957365.1. Classification (NCBI taxonomy): domain Eukaryota; kingdom Viridiplantae; phylum Streptophyta; class Pinopsida; order Cupressales; family Taxaceae; genus Torreya; species Torreya grandis. The sequence goes on from JARHVA010002623.1 coordinate 1,987,835, forward strand.
TTATCGATCAATGTTGTCAATGTTGATTTTTTATTATTGAAATATTAATCCATTTAATTTGTGTATTTTTAAATCACAAGCCATATCTTGACTAAATGACTATGATTAACACAATAAAAAAATGTGATTGGTATATGTTTTGGTCTATGAACATCCAAGTCTGACCCAATGTATTTTATGAATCAAATAACCAAAAACACTATAAAATTGGGTGATTTGTCCCAATTTTCAATAAGATAGGTTGAACCTCAAAAAGTGTGCCATTTACTAGTCCATCTTCAACCCATAAATTGGTAGTAAACATAACTTGTTTTCCTTTACATAAAAGGTTATGTTTTTTGGTCTTGTATGCTCTATATTTTTATGTGTAATTGACATATTCAACAATTTTAACATTTATTTATTATGGATGTAAAACAAACTCTTTGTTGCATATAATTATTTAACCCTAAATTTAGATAGTTTAGAGATAGGGTTATGATATAGAATAACCTATATACTAGGATGAATAAAACTATTGTATTATAGACCAATTAATTATAAAAATAAGATAAATGAATATTCTAGATTAAATTATTGAGAAATGATAAATACAAAAAGTACCAAATTCAAAAGATGTTATATTGATTGCAAATCCAAGAAGAAAATATACTTAGATGTATAATGTGTAGAGAAATTTCAGTTATACATAGGAAATAATATGTTGGATCAAGATTCTGAGAGAGTCATCAAATTTTACAAATGATGTTTCTAGAGATATGAAAACTACCATTTTTCTTAAAACACTACCATCGACAGTATTATCTGGTTAAAAATATGTACTAGATTGTGATGTGACAAAATTTATTATTATAAATTTTTTGTCACCTTTTTACTAATATATTTAGATTTGGAACATAAGTTGTATATATCTGCTTATGGATCAAACCTTGGGTCTTCACCCTTCTTCACCTTTGGGATGTGTGTTCCAAAAATGGGTTAGTATGCTCATGGTGTTGAGCTAACCTCAAAGCTAGCTCTATTAACGATTGTAACCTACTTATCTAATACTCCAAGGAAAACTCCAAGGAGGGCCTTAGACTTATGTAGTTCTCCCTTATGTGTGGGAGCATGTATGAACACTTGTGTAATGTGCTATATGTAGATGCATATAATGATCTAGATTGTAAATTGACAAATATTTCTGATGGAATGATCTTTGGATGCTTTAGAAATCTTGTATGACTGATCTTATGACTTATATATAAATAGGGATAAATAGGGCCAAAGAACATAATTATTTTAACTTGTTTTTAATAAAATAATTTTTTATTTTAAATTTGGAATTTTCTGAAACCAAAAATCAAAAATCATGGAAATGATAAATCAAGTAATCCTAATTCAAGTTAGGGTTTTGACATCAACATCTAGGATCATGATATGTTTAACTCTAAATTTAGATAGTGTGGGGACAATGTTAAATATATAATAACCTATTATACACTAGGATTAATAAAAACATTTTATAATAAGTAATTAATGCTTGAAACCTTATTGTCTATGATTATGGTTATTTGTTTTACCATTTTAAGATTGTATCGTTGGCAATCAATTTGATGTTATGTAATATCACTTTAAAGTAATAAAATTACGTTATTATTTTGTAAATTTTCATGGTAGATTTATGGCTTATGAGCTAGAAGACATATATTAATTGAGACCTCTAACTATGACTACATCATTTGGTATTAGAGTAAGGGAAAAAAATTTAGAATTTAAAGATTAAAATTTGTGTTCTCCATTCTTTAGAAAGGCGGATATAGAACATGTAATATTGATACATGTTTAGATATGTGAATATTATAATTCTAGCAAGTATATTTTATGAATAAAATAACCATAAACATTAGAAAATTGAAGGATTTATTCCAATTTTAAAATGGATAGCTTGAACTTCACCAAGTGTACCATTTACTAGTCCAATATCAACCCATAAATTGATGATAAACATAAGTTGATGTCCTTTTTTCAAAAGATTATATTTTTTAAAAATTATATACTCAAAATTTCTAGGTGTAATTGAAACAATCAATAATTTTAATATTTATTTAGAATCATTTAACATGAAATTTTCAATAATCTCCACAAGTGGCTCCATTTTTTATGCATTTTCAAAACAAGGTGCTGAAAAACTGGTAGCTTTTATTATAAAGGATTCATTTAGCTTTCTTCAAGAGAAAATTTCATTGGAATTATCCAAAGTTGTTTCCTTAACATCATTTTCATTATCATGGAGTTGTTCTCTATGGTGGTCATTATCATGGAGTTGTGCTTTGTGAGGTTGCCAAATCAAATATGTAATTACTTTGGCTGTATTTCCAACTATAACTCCAACAATAAACCAAAATTGTAGTGATTCCATCACATTCACATATCACTTCTTCAAAGGTGGGAAATGACTTTTCTATGATAAATAATGAAATACACACCATGTAAAAAGGGTAAGATGAACTGCCAATTTTCTCAAATCTTTGTCACAAAATTTTTACAAAAAATTATTTTCAATATTTTTGAATTGGCAAAGTTTAGAATTCATAATAAGATAAATTTTCCCCAGTAATGCAAAATAACCAATAGCAGATGCATGGCTCATAAGATTCAACTCAGTGAATGCCTTGACCATGCAATTTAGTTTCATCAGGAGATCCTCCATATCCTTCATTTCAAGATGGAAATTTAGCAAAGAAGCCTCCATGTTTTCCCCTTTATTCTCCTACCAACCAACTCTATTCAATATTTTATGATGTGGCCATCAATTTTCATTTGATATTATTTTATTTCAAATGATTTTGTTTAATTTAATTTTCATTGTTATTTGTAAATTATATTCATTTTAATGGCTTTTCTCACTGCACTTAACCCATTGCCTCTTTGTTGCCTTCATCACCCCCCCCCCCTTCATCACCACTTCTCTATTATAGGTAATGTCAACCTTGAGTCAATTTTAGAGATAAATGAGATGAATTTATGTTTCAAAAATATGTAGATAGGATTACAAAGTAAGTTAGTCAAGCATTAGTCCATAAATAATGAAACATGCATAAAAAAATAACTAACCAAGCCTATATATTCCTATGGGAATTAAAAAGGATAGCAAGAAACAAATGAAAGAAAGAAACACCATATTACCTTCCTAAATGGATTCACCATACCCATGTGGCTCAAAATTATGTTCTCCCTTGATCAAGCATCCTTGTCTTTGCCAACAATGGTGGTAAGCTCCTCCAATGCCTCAAGAACACTCCATAAACCCTAGGCTCATAATTTTAAATCACTAAACTAGCCTATCAATGAAGCTTACAAATAAAATCTATGATCAACTAAAAAGCCTTGTGGAAATAATTTAACATTATAAATTTTTAATATTCAAGCTTTGAAGATATTTGAGCATAATAAACTTGTACCAAAATAGCTTAAACTTCACATCCATGACCTCTCTATTTATAGATTTTTGAGATTGGTCATGATCAACCATGACTGTCCATCTCAAGATTGAGATGTGTGGCCATGGATAATCCTAATATTTGAAATTAAATATATAATTTTCTTCATCATGACCTTGGAATAAGGGGCATAGAAGAGGCATGGGTGACCCATAATCTTGATATTTGTAGCATTTATGGCCTAGGGATGTCTTCCCAAGAAATGATGTCACCTGATGATGTAGTTAATAGGAATCAATTATCAAAAATAAATATTAAACAACTCTCATGGAAAATCCACTTAAGCTCTTGATTTGTATTAATTAGCCTTAAACAAGGTTAATCAACATTTGTGAAATTATTTGAAAATTAGCCCTTAATTAATCAAAATGGTCAGAAAGTCATATTACTGAGTTATAATTTGACTCAAGAAGAATTAGAAAGTGACGTTAGATGCACCGGAACCATATTTCCATTTAGAATGTTTCCAAATCCAAATAACAAAGGTACATGTCATGTACCAATGAATTTAGGAGAAAAGAGTGATCTAGAGCATAAAAGGTGAAATCATCATTTTGACTTGAAATGAATGGATCAAAGTTAGCTGACCCATAAATTTCATTTCCCTATTTAGGGATACTTTGATCTAAATTGACACTTGTAAATGACAAGTTTGAACCATTTAGCACGTTTTATGGATTTTGTCCTAAAATGTGCATTTGAGTGCAATCTGAGTAAGATTGACAATTTCAACACAAATGGTGTTAGGAATTAAATGTCTACAAAGTCCACATATGGGGAGTTCAAATGTCCATTAATCATTGTGAAAGAGTAAAATAAACTTCAAGAAAACTTGTTGCATGTAAAGCAACTATTGATTAAATGAATTCAATAGCCCAGATTAATGATTATAAAAGTTAATTAATTTCCACATTATATGTTTAGTGATTTTCATTAGAATTAACTACATATTTAGACCCTAAAAAATGGGATATGTTTAGTGACTGTCATTAGCATTAACTATATATTTAGACCCAAAAAAATGTAGTAACCTACTCATGAAAATTCCTCTGGAATAAAAAAAGAATTATATAGATTGATGAAAATAAAAATGAAATGAAAATGATGTGAATATATTTATATTTTGTATAGAGCAAAAAAAGTACAAGTTGGGACTGTAAGGGAATTTGTAAGGGTACACCCCTAAATTTGAATTTGGAATTTGGATAGCCCGTCAATGTTTAGGGGAATTTTGAGGTTGAAACAAAATAAGAAGAAACCATATCCCTTTAACTCAACTCCCTGGTTGGGGATAAAATATGGTCAATAGCCCTTCAATGTTGAACTAGGAAGGATCCCAATAATTGAGATACATGATACATCTCAATGACTCTTCACACACTTTTTTCTCTATTACTCTCCTCCTATTAATTCTACTTTTCACAATGTTATCTTATTCTTTACCTTTAACCCAAAATGAAGAGGGGCTTAAAATAGAAGAAGAAGTAGCAACAACAACAACAACAATAACAACAAATGATAGCTTATCCATGAGACTATTTAGATGATTGAATTTAATGCCCTGATCTCTAAATCCATGAATCAAACCTATGCTTTTAGCAATAAATGCCTTAGAATTACTTATTTTCCAAATGATTGAGATGTAAAACAGGTGATGCAATGCTAAAAGATGTATACCTAGATAAGAAAATTTAAGTGTAATGTAACTAATTGGAGTGATGATATTTAGGGAAGAGGAGGATGAATATAAAGAAAGGGGTGTATCCACATCAGTAGAGTATGATGTTGGATGTAACAAAAACTGAAGGTAGTCAATACGAGTGGCAAAAATTATGATGGAGAAACGAAATGGAATTGAAATCTGAGAAATAGTTTGGGTTTGGGGATCAACTCCACCATAGGCATTGCCCATAATTCACAATCACCATGGGATCAACACAAGTCAATTATTTTCCACCCCTCCATGTGGTGGGACTCAGATATAAAATTTTTTTAAGTGTATTTTATAAATAACATTATTTATCAAAATAAAAATAATCAACTATTTATAAATTTATTATTAAAAATTTGTGAATTTTTTCTCTCTTGATTCTCTGTTTAATCTTTATATTTTTATTCTAAGTTTTCTTAAGTTTAGCTAAAACTATTTGTTTGTTCCAGCATTTCATATTGACATAGAGCATGACTAATATAAAATGACAATTCTTTAAAATGTGTGTTCTTTGCTCTGTGTCTTCCATTTAAAAAAGGAAAATTTTAAACAAATGTAAATGGGAGTAACATATGTGAAAAATATCATTATGTTAGGTATTTGTATATTTATAATTAATAAGTATTTTAAATTTATAAAATAAATAATTATAATTGATAAATATAATAATTGTAAAATAGAAAAAATAGAAGTTTAATGTTGTTTTTAAAATATATTAAATATGATGCTCATTTTCATAGTGAGTGATATTAATATGTGCTTCATATTTTTTAAAAATATTGATTATATAACAAAATTTATAATGGAAATGGGAAATATAAAGTTGTATTTTTTTGTTAAAAAAATAAAAGATATTGATTGATTTAAATTTCAATTTATGAAAATCTTGTTAGATGGGTCACTCATGATGAGACAATTATCATACAAAATTATAATGAAAAAATATGTTTAACTTGTAATATAGTATTAAGTTGGTGTGTTTGACAACAACATCAAAACTAAATGAAAACTATATTAGTTGATAACAATTATAAAAAAAAATTAGGGAATAATAAATAATGAATAATGAATCTTAGTTAGGGAGGAGGGATAAATTGATGAAAATAAAAATGATATGATATGATTGCAATTTTATATTCTATACAAAGTAATATTTAATGATTTTTTTCTTGTGGAAGGCTTCAACTTAACATAAAGTAATAATCTAAATAATAAATTAAAAAATATAAATATACAAATTATAAATAAGTTTATATTTTATATTTAATAATTAATTTTAGATTTATTAGTACAAATATTAGTTCCATTTATATTTATAAATTATATAGTATATATTTTATTTTGAAATATATATATAATTACAACTTATAACTTTAAATATGTAAATGGTATTTATATTACAAAGCTCTAGGCAAGTTTTGTCTCTTAATTTATTAGATTAGGCGTCTATTTTCCATGTCCTTAATTTGAGCCTCCTCATGTCATTCACATAATCTTTCACACATCATTTTTATTTTAATGATAATAAAGAATTTCACAAAAGAAATTAAATGTGAAAACATTGATGGAAGAAGTGCAAATTTAGAACTCCATGCATGGTAATGGGTTTGAAAATAAATCAAAATAAGAATCTTGGAAAGTTACAGTAATATGTAGTACAAAAAAAAACAAATGCATATAAACATGAATTTCTCATAAATTATCGGTAATCTCAACAAGTGGCTTAATTTATTCTACTTTATTTTGAATTGAGTACTTTAAAATTGACATTTTTTATTATAGAAGATTCATTTATTTTTCCTTCAAATCAAATTTCACCAAAATTCTCCATAGTTGTTTCCTTATCATCATTTTCATTATCATGAAGTTGTGTTTTGTGACATTGCCTAATCAAATATGCAATTGCTCTAGGTGTAATTCCAACTACAACAACTCCACCAACAATTATTCCACATTCATAGATCACTTTCTCATAAGTGAGCGATGAGTTTTCTTTGATAAATAATAAAATGCACACCTCATAGAAAAGGTAAGCCAAAATGCCAATTGTCTCAAATCTATCATAATTTTTTTACAAAATTTTGTTTTTAATAATTATGAATAGGTGAAGCTTAAAATTTATAGTAAGGTTAAATTTCACCAGTAATGCAAAATCACTAAAGAAAGATGCATGATTCACAAGAGCTAACTGAACGAACACCTTGACCATGGGATTCAATGTTGTCCATAGATCCTCCACATCCCTCATTTCATGATGGAAATCTTATGAAGAAGCCTCCACCATTTCCCTTATATTCCCCTACCAACCAATTTATTCAAGATTTTATGATGTAGCAATCAATTTTCATTTCATCTTGTTTTTCTTGCTATGAATTTATGTTGTGGTCATTTTTTCACTAAATTGACATGGTCAACATGTTGCATACATAATCCATCACATTATGGCACTTATTGCACATTCTCAAGGATAAGTGTGTTTGTGAAATGCCACGTGAACACGTTACATCTTAGAATGTCACTTCAATGTATAATTATAATTATTACAAAAAATAATTCAATGTAAATTAATATCTAATGAAATTTTCTTATGGAAGGCTTCAACTTAACTTGAAATAATAATATAAATAATAAATTAAAAAATATAAATATATGAAATTATAAATAGATTTATATTTTACATTTAATAATTGATTTTAAATTTATTATTACAAATTTTAGTCTCATTTATATTTATAAATTACATACTATAAATTTAAAAAATATATTTTATTTTGAAATATATATAAAAAATAATTACAACTTATAACTTTAAATATTCAAATGGTACCTATATTACAACACTCTAGGCAAGTTTTGTCTCTTCATTTGTTAGGTTAGGCATCTATTTTCCATTTACATAATTTGAGCCTCCTCATGTCATTCACATAATCGTTCACACTCCATATTTTACACATGCCATTCTTAATATAATGATAATATTTTTTTCCAAAAGAAATAAAATGTGAAAACATTGATGGAAGAAGTGAAAATATAGAGTTTCATGCATGATAATGGGTCTAAAAATAAATCAAAAAAATAATCTTGGAAAGTTACAGTAATATGCACTATGAAATAATAAATGCACATAAACATGAAATAAATATTCCTAAAATTCTCGATAATCTCAACAAGTGGCTCAATTTCTTCTGCATTTTTTGAACTAGGTACTTTCAAATTAACATATTTTCTTATACAAGATTCATTTATTTTTCCTTTACATAAAATTTCACTAAAATCCTCCATAGTTGTTTCCTTGTCATCATTATCATTATCGCAAAGTTGTGTTTTGTGGCATTGCCTAATCAAATATGCAATTGCTCTAGTTGTAATTCCAACAACAACTCCACCAAAAATACCTCCACATTCACATATCACTTCATCATGAGTGAGTGATGGGTTTTATTTGATAAATAATAAAATTCACACCCCATAAAAAAGGTAAGTCAAAATTAAAATTGTCTCAAATCTTTATCATATTTTTTTAAATTTTTTTTGTTTTCAATAATTATGAATAGGTGAAGCTTAAAATTTATAGTAAGGTAAAATTTCACCAATAATGCAAAATCACCAAAGGTGGATGCATGGTTCCCAAGAGTTAGCTGAAAAAACACCTTGACCATGGAATTCAATGTTGTCAATAAATCCTCCATGTCCCTTATTTCATGATGGAAATATTGTGAATAAGCCTCCATGATTTCCCCATATTCCCCTAGCAACCAAATTTGTACAAGATTTTAAATGTAGAAATTAATTTTCATTTCATCTTGTTTTTCTTGCTAACGTTTTGTTTTTAATTTAATTTACATTATTTTTGTATTCATTTCTAGGGCTTTGCTCATTGCACTTCACCCATTGCTTATTTTTTGCCTTCACCATCAACCCTCTCATCATCTCCTCTTTGTTGTAGAGAATGTCAACCTTGAATCCTCAAAGAGATGAATAGGGGTTGGTGTGCCATGTGGTGATTTTAAAGAGAAATGAGATGAATTTATGTTTGTAAAAATATACATATGGGATTTCAAGTGTTGATCAATCAACATTAATAAAGTTATAGCTTGCCACATGTATTATAAAAGACTATTTTTTTAAATGAAAACCAATTACATCCAAGGTACGGATTGACTAAATAAAGTCAATGACATAGATTAAAGATTATGTCAGTGGATGAAAATTTAAAAAAAATGGAAACGATGTTAATGTAATTTTAGTACTTGTTTCTCTAACTTAATTTTAAATTAGTACTTAAAATACAAACATACCCTATCTAAAGTTTCATCTCTATCGTGAGTGTTATATTTACATGTACTTCATATTTATGGAAAAACCCATTATTCCCAACCAAATAATTTATATATTTGTGTTAATTGCTAGTTGGAACATGTATAGAAACATATATAAAATTGCATAACAAAATTTATAACGGAGATGGGAAATATAGAGTTATAATTTTTTGTTAAGAAAATAAAAGACATTGATTGCTTTAAATTTTAATTTATGAAATTATGGAATCAAGTGCGAGTTAGGATTATATTGGAATTTAAAAGGGTGTGACCTCTAACTTTCCTCCCTGGTTGGGGATAAGATATTGTCTAGTTAGGAAGGGACCCGAAAAATGATATACATAACATGTCTTAATGACTCTTCACACACAATAATCTTTATTAATCTCCTCCCAAATCTTCACATCATTATCTTCTTTTTCAATTTTCACCAAAAATGAAGAGGGGATGAAAAAATAAGAGTAATCAACAATATTATTGACAAATGGTAAATTATCCATCAAAGTTTTTAGAGGATTGATCTTAATTCCTTAATCTCTAAAGCCTGTAATTGAACCTACATTTGCAGTGATAAATTCCTTGTAAATACTCATTTTTAAATTTATTCAAATGTAAAACAAGTGATGCAATGAGAAATAAAATTTAGAATTTTAACTAGAATTGATTCAAATGATGATAATTAGGGAAGAGTAATTCAATAATATAAAGGGTGCATCAACATCATGGACAAGACATAAATGATATGCAATCAATACTAGTGAAAATAATTAGGTAGGGGTCATATGTTGGGGGCTAGCTAATTATTTTTAAAGGGGTATTATTGATAAAATTTAGGAGTCTTTTTCCCTATTAGTGGTCTCATGATTATTTAAATGTTGTGCAATACATTTTGCTTACAAAATTTAGCAACATTTTACTTTAAAACTTTTTTTTGAAAAAAAGATTTTTTTTATTGGTTACAAATGTATAGTTGGCAACCAAAAAAATAGGAACAAACATGAAAATTTCTATCTCCTAAATAATAGTTACTCCTTATTTTAAGGTGTGGATATTTTGCATGAATTCTCTAAACTTGTGATGATGTATGAGACCACTCTACCCAAAATTATAGAGGCAATATCCCCAACTATGGGACTCCTCTATTATTATGGATAAATGGAATCCAATGGATTTTTTGTGAAACAACTCCATTCTGGGTAGTGTGCCCACCATTTGTAATTGTAATTTATAATGACCATAGTTTGGATACATTAATATCCAAACCCTATTGTCCACACATCCCCTTGGGAGAAAAATGGTGATAAAAAAATCTCAATGTGTTTCTTTCATTTAAATATCAATCCATAATTGGGTGAGTTGTGCTAACAAAAAATGATATAAAGGTTGGATTATAAACATTTTTTTTCATTTTGAGAAAAAAATTACTGCATAGAAATAGGATTAAGATAGTTCCTAAACTTAGTTTTCAATTTCATATTTTCCATCTAAAATGTCATTTCTAATTTGTTAAATGTTTTTTTAATGGTAATACTACTAAGATCATTCTCCCCCTTAAGAAGCGATGAGCCCCCATTACGTCAAGATTTTAACCAAACATGTAAATTTTTGTTGAATCATTATCATTCCTTGATGAGTCATTATCATTCCTTGGTGAATTGCTTATTTTAATGAGAAAATTATCATTGTTTGATAGTTTGATATAGTGGAATTTACTTATATGGTGTGCCTTTTACCATTGCATATATGACATGATCAATAGTGGCTGGTGTTGAACAATAAAGATTTTATATTATGATGTACAACTATTCAAAAATATTTAAAGTGTCTTAGAGAGTTAGAAAGTATGGTTAGATTAGTTCCACATTAAAAATTAGTTGCAACATAGTATAAGGTGGTTTCTACAAGTTAATATTAATGCAATAGTCTCCGTTTCTTTAATGATTATGTAGAGCCCTTCTTCGAGAGGCCAAACTTTCTTTTTTGAGCCTTCAAATGTAATATATGCAAATGTAACCATACCTTGTATCCAAGTTGAAATGGGTGAAAGGCTTAATTCTAAAAAATTCACCCTAGAATAGATGTCCATGATTGATGACAAGAAGATCAAACACATAAATCTATTGAAACTAAAAAATAAGAAATGAGTGGAATCTACAATAGATGTATTCATATAATGGATATGGATTGTATAACAAAGGTTAGAATCTTATAACTCTCTAAGATCACATCTCTCATATCTCTCAATGTTTTCACTACTCACAACTTACATAGGTCCTCGCTAAGTAGCTCATCACAATCTAGAAGATTGAAAATATTTTATATCAATAAAACTCACAAAGGGATATACATATAGGTATAAGTTAGGATAATTTCAACCATACCATACATGTGGAACTAACTTCTCTAAAATATGTGGAAGAAAGGCAAGGAACCAACATCATAATACATGTGGGATAAACTTCTTAAATGTACAAACACAACTAAGAAAGTTAAATGGTAGAAAAATAAATATCATACACCAACACCCCCTTAAGTATAACTTAGGTGGGTATAAGAATTAGGAACAGAAAATGAGGGTTGATGAGGCACCCAAGTACATATAAACTCTCATAAAGTGGATAAAATGAGAAATTTTTTAAGAAAAACTCCCCCCCCACCAAAAAAAAGAGAGAAAATAGAAAACTAATGTTGCTCGGTAATGAGTCCCATCATCTTGATGAAGTCTACCTATATTTTGTAGATGATGACCTCTAAGTAGAATAAGATATCAAATATATAAGATAATATATCACGGATAAAAGTGTAGAAAAACCCTACATGCCAACACCCCCTAAAACTAATCAACAATGACACCTCAAATTTGGCACTTTATAATTTTAGTGGAATTACAAAACAAATGGTACCAATGGAATGGGCATGAAAAACCATACTCTTTTAACAAAATTGGCATTCAAATATGAGTAACCAATCAAAAGTCATTACTAAATCTATTTTTCCATCATTAATGACTTATTTTAATGAGTTTGCACAAACTTAAATGCACTTGAGTAAAAAATAAGTGGACATAACCTTGTAACTAGTCATTGGAACTAAAATTAAACCACAAAGCATTATAAAGTCTCAAACTATCTACCCATAATATACTATTTTTATTTAAAAAATAAAAAAAAATCTTTATCAACAATCACTTGCTATATTTTTTTCTTTTCCAATAGTAGTTAGTAAGACTATGATAACTTTTGCATTTATCAATGAAATTCAAAAATTTAAATGATTTAGAAAGATAAAAACAAGGCAGAAAAAAACTAGAAAAATTTTGGCATGATTTTATATAGTTAGAGAGTAGTTTGCAGAAGAAAAGACATTTTTAATAAAAACCATAGATCTGCACTTGCAAATGGATAAAAAATATGATTTTGTTGTTCTAAATCCCTCAAAGGCAAATAAATGTGGCATACCAATTCTTTTGGGGATATAATAACGACATCCTAGCCATAATAATGGTACCACAAGAGAAAAAAAACAAGTATTTCCTCAACTAGAAATAAGAAATTCTAGATATTAAAAAACTTTGTTTTTTGTAAATCATAAACTCAAGATTTTATGATGTAGCAATCAATTTTAATTTCATCTTTTTTTTCTAATATTTTTTTAATGTAATTTACATTGTTTTTTATTTATGTTTTTATTCATTTCATGGGCTTTGTGTTAGGATGTGGAGCTAAAAGCTTCACCAAGGAGCATACTAAATAGGTTCGGGTCTACACGGACGCCGGCATCGATCAGGAGCGACCGATGTCGGTCAGTTGCAGTTACAGAGGCACCGACATCGGCAGTAGGGTCGGCCGGCGACGGTCACAGGCGAACAGGCAGGAACCGACGTCGGTTACCTGTGTGTCTAGAAAGCAATTTTCGAGGACAGAAGCGAGTGTTTGCATGATGAGTTTGAGTTGTAGACTTAAGCTCGCGTCTCTATTGTTAGCAATATTATTTTTAGAGCCCTTGTTCAAGAGGCTTAACTGTTTGTTGTAAGAGCATGCTCAAGTTTCCTATTTCTATATGTAGGAAAGATCTTCTTAGCTTAGTGTGTGGAATAGTATGAGTAGAACATTGTGAATGTTTGAAGGATAGTACTGAGTTGCATCAATCCAGGTTGTTGGATTTGATTGAACTTGAGAGAGAGCTCTTGAGGAATAGAGATCTAGTGAGAGATCTTGTGTGCATCTGAGAGAGGTGTGGAAGAATGAAGTTTCTTCAATTGTATTCCTATTGTAAAGAGTTTTAATACAAGTTTTCAGGGTGTTTTCTTGTATCTCTTGTTCTGTGCTATTTATCATTTCAGTTACTTATCTATCTGATTTATTTCCACGTTCATTGCTTTCACAAGTGTAATCCATTGTTGGTTGATCCCCAACACTTTGCTCACTATACTTCACCCATCTAAAACAAACCCCAAAATGTTTATTGAGCATCACTTTGTTCAAAGTGCAAGCAGAGTTATGAATGAAGTTCACTATGCATGGTTGGGATTTGTATAATGCACCCACAATCCATAACCAAAGTTACACATTTACAATTCTCTTAATTAGTGTGATTACCACTAGAAGATTCTATGAAGAAGATTATTTCTTTAAGAAATGCATGCAGTTCAAGGTGTATAGTCATGTAATCTATAACTATAAGCCCTAAATTGAATAGGAGTAGACACCATCCCAATAGGACCATATATATGTCCTTAATCTACATAAGAGACTCACACCTACATAAATTAGGGTATTGATTCAGGTACAACAATTCTTACCTCACTTGGGATAATTGGAAGGAGCATTAAGTACCCAATCATTAACTCATGTGAATGCTATTAAAGGTGAAGGAAATGATAATAGAGGTTTTCCAATTTTATTCATACATTATTTCCAATATTTAAGTAATAAAAACATATAACATTGCATTTAAAAGCCAAAACTCATAATGCTAAAGAATCATTTCACAAACAAATTCAGGTCTTAACCATAATTAGATTAGTGAAGACAAAGCATGCCTACAACAATATATAAGAATTCATAAGCTTCCAAAGATGTCCTTGCTCATTTAAACTTCATACATATAAGAGATATGTAATTGTATTATCCTATATGGATCTTTATACCAAGG